>CM076973.1:606696-751696 GCA_039105355.1 Benthosema pterotum | reverse complement strand
AGTGTAGACTTCTTAATTAAGTGGTGCTAATTCAGATGATGAAACTATTTTAACTCTTGAGAGTATAAAAATGAAACCAAATGAACCCGCAAGGGTTCATTTGGTTGGTTAACCAACTTTGGTTAACCAACTTTCCATCATTTAGCTTGGGACCACCTGGAAACTTCTCAAGGACCACTGGTGGTCCCCGGACCACCTGTTGAAAACCCCTGTTCTAATATGTCATTAGTATACCCTAGAGGTGCTGGGTGGACATGATAAAAAAAAAAGTTCCCTCATTCTGTGTTCCCAAGAAATGGAGGTCTGAAGAAAACCACTAACATGGTGAAACATCTTGATGACATCACCAAGATGTATTTTCACCATGTGAATGGATTTCTTTAAACGCTTCTTTTTTGCCTGAGAGCGTACAAATGGAACCAAATGAACCCGATTTTCTTTTGATTTTGTCCACTAACACCAGGCTGGATTTCGGAAACAAAACAGGCAAACATACAGATTTAAAAATCACCATTCATCTTCTACATTCTCTAGTTGTGTAGACTTGGGCTAATTCAGATGATGAATATTTCAACTCTTGGGAGTGCTTTCAAAGAGTTACATCTGGTTAAGCTGGGAACCACCTGGAACCCTCTCAAGGACCACTGGTGGTTCCCGGACCACTGGTTGAAAACCACTGAATCAATCAATCAATCTTGTATGTGTGCATGTCTGCATGTCTGCATGTATGTATGTATGTATGTATGTATGTATGTATGTATGTATGTATGTATGTATGTATGTATGTATGTATGTATGTATGTATGTACTGTATGTATGTACTGTATGTATGTATGTATGTATGTATGTATGTATGTATGTATGTATGTATGTATGTACTGTATGTATGTACTGTATGTATGTATGTATGTATGTATGTATGTATGTATGTATGTATGTATGTATGTATGTATGTATGTATGTATGTATGTATGTCTGCATGTATGTATGTATGTATGTATGTTTTGTATGTATTCATTTGAATGCTTTAATCTCTGAGTGTCAGATGCTGCTACTGCTACAAAGTGGATCCTAAACAATTCTGGTGAGTTTTTGGTGAACACTTGAACCCTCACCTTCCTATTCTGGGTGGTGGTTGCCCTCAAGGACGCCTACCGACTGCGGACCGAGGCCCGACGCACGCACCGATCGCTGAACTTGGGCCCGCTCCGCTCATGCAAGTCATTAGGCTGAGAGGGTCCATCCTCCAATCATGATCGAGTAGGTCCATGTGCACATCTTGTTGTCTTGGGCGGATTGGGGCCCAAATCACTGAAGACACATCACATACAGGGGGACCACATCAGATTAAAACTAGCGATTTAGTGTACTGTATTCTGATTTTCGGGAGAAAACAGTGAGTGAAATTGATGGTCATCACTCATTCTTATACTTTCTCTCATTTCAGTAACTTGCCCATAAATAAATATTTCAATTGTGTTCTGCAGAAAAAAAAGCTTCGCCCCACTGACTGGCCTGGGGGGAAATCTCCCTGCAGTGCAGCTTTAAAGGGGAACTCCACCCATTTTCAACATTCTAATATGTCATTAATATACCTTAGAGATGTTGTGTGGACATGATAAAAAAAAAAGCTCCCCCGATTCTGTATTTCCTAAAAATGGAGGTCGGAAAAAAATCATTAACATGGTGAAATACATCTGATGACATCATCAAGATGTATTTCACCATGTTAATGATTTTTCTTTCAGACCCCTTTTTCCTGAGAGGGTACAAATGGAACCAAATGGACCCGCTAGGGTCCATTTGGTTCCATTTGTACCCTCTCAGGAAAATTTTGAAAATGGGTGGAATTCCCCTTTAATATGCGCCGCACAACGACATAATTATTTGGTTAATTCATTCATTTGATTTAATTTAATATTGTCCTCAAAATAGAAGAGGAGTTGTAGAAAAGAAGTTTCATTTTTTTAAAATAATTAATCAATTCTCGAATCTTTTAATGCCAATATATGGAATAGATTTAAGTGTCACTGTGTCAGTACAACTCAACAGATTAAGCCTCACCAGCAGGGTTAGGAAATAATAGATTACATGTAACGGGATTACATAATTAGATTACAGTAATGGGGGTATTACAGATTACATTCCTCCCATCAATTTTAGGGATAGAATTAAGTTAAAACACCAATAAAATCAACCAAACAATAAAATAAACTAAAGCATGCATGGTGACACAACAAAGTTCTGGACCGTCTGCAGGACGAAGCAAGTGTCTGTCATGCAGGGAAACAGCTGCAGCATCAAAGTAGAAGCAACGTAGAGGGGGAAAAAGAAAAAAAAATCAGGCTATATTTTGCATTTGGCATTTTGATTTTTGCCCAAAACGTTTGATATATTACCTTTAAGTAGCCTAGAGTAATCGAAAAGTAACTGAAAGCATTCTGAAACTTGTGAGTTACGTCACTGACTACAATATTTAGCAGGTAGGCTAACCTTCCCACCAGGGCCCCTGGGCCGATAATATTAATAACCTAACCCATGCACGAAAAGTTTTGTTTACTTTTTAATAATCTTTTTTTTTTTTTTTTTTTTTTTTTTTTACCTAAATGGCCAATTTCGTGGCCTCAAACCCAGTACCATACCACGGTCACACACACACACACACACACACACACACACACACACACACACACACACACACACACACACACACACACACACACACACACACACACACACACACACACACACACACACAGTGTCTACTGTCTAGGCCTCTAGGATGAATGAAGAAAAAAAGGATAATAAAATATGCAACATTATTAAATAATAGCTGCATTTTTTGCTATTTCAGGGAAGCACTTTGAGGAAGAACTTCGCATATTATTTATAACACAGCTCCACTGAACGGACCAAGTCGCGTCGCGGCCATTTTGACCTGCAGGGGCCACCCACCACCACGTGACGAGGGGCAACCTATCAGCAGCACCGGTGGAAAGCCTGCATTCTATTTATTGCTCTGTGTTCAGATCCGGTGTAGAGGCCGGCACACAATACACGCAGAAACGCGTGCCATTTCCGTATCCTGTCTAGGCCGGATTTGCAGAGCGCACAGCGTGAATGGAACGCAGTCTAACACCAGAGGGAAGAAAGGAGAGGTGGATAACAGAGCAATCGAACCGAGTGGAGTCAGCGTTGCCATGTCCGCTTATTATAAGCGACTTTGCGCTTGTATTTGCGGATAGAGTATGCATGTGCAATTGTGCATGTTATATGTAATTAAAAAATGTTTAAGCAAAATGTCATGTAAATGAAGTCATTCCAACCGAAATATAATAGTCTGGATTGTGTGAGTGACACACACAAAATAGCCTATGTGTGTGACACACGAGGAACACATTTTGGCCTGGCTCACTGCGCTCGCAGTAATTGCAGCTGTCTCTGCTCTGATGTCGTATTACCATAATAACCTTTTTGTTGGTCTTGCTTTGTATTGTATTGTAATGTATGGCGTATCGTGCATATTATAAAGATTTGTTAATAAAACTAGATCAGCACTTGGTAGAGTGCAATCTTGCACGTTGCGCACAAGTAGGCCATGGCCTACTCGTGTGTGAGTTGAGTGAATACTGATGACATTAGTTATAATTGGGTCTCTTACGCACATTATCATCACGTCATCACCTAAACTGGAGAACCGCCACCAAACAAACACGAACACTGAGCCAAACTCCACGTACAAATGGCCTTGCTTGCGCCTGCTCCACTCAGAGGTAAATAGATAACATAATAAATAGAATAGATTCTAATATAGAATAGACATTTTGGCTGGGATTTTTGACATTCTCTTGGGCTTGTTTTCTAGCCCCCTAACCCCCGAGACGTGGCAACAGCGGAGCGGCTGTTCCGCAGAACAAGGAGCTCTGCTGTGGTCTCTGATCATTGATTTTCAACTGGCTTTGACTATCTCCTATCCCCTGCTTTGCTGCTAGAGAAGCTAACCCGTTAGCTACATGTGCTGCTGAGGACGAGGAGGGGAAACCGATCTCCACCCGCAACTGCAAAACAACAAACCCCCACCATGCCGACAATTACCTTACCGCCCAAAGAGAATGCTCTCTTCAAGAGGATTCTGGTGAGACCATGCGGAGCCTTTATGGGACGTTGTTTTGAGATGCTTCTCACAACATCTATTCTGTCTGATCGGCGGGGGCACACACACACACACACACACACACACACACACACACACACACACACACACACACACAACCCAACGCCGCCTCGTTCTTTAGCTATAGCACCCACTTTAGCCTTTAGCTTCTACCGTTAGCAAAGATGGCATATAATTGAATGGGTTAGCTTAGTGGTGTGTTTAGGGGCATGGAATGGATGCTGCTGGTGGTGGTGTTGTGCGCTGTCATTGTAGAAAAAACGGATCACAGCAATGAAAGCAAAGCGGCTGCGTGTTCTCTCTTTTTGATCGCGCGGCTCGTTATTGCCGTGTGTTTTGTGTGCGTGGTTAACACACAGAAGGTGGATGATGGTTGAAAAGATGGTTAAAAACACTGGCGGCGGCACGCTATTTACATACATGGAGCCTTGGGTTGGTTCCGTCAGAGCCGTCTAGTTAAGGAGCTGCGACATTGAGGGGGCAGAAGCGGAGCGCTCGAGCTGCCGGTATTCATTCAGTTTGAAAGCGGGACAAGCTAGAATTGGAAATACAGTGTTTTCAACGAGGGCGGCCCAAATAACAAGGGCTGTTTTAGGCATGTGTGCAACATGTCAACTGTTTTTAAAGTATTGTATAGTATAGTATAACTAAAGTCTCTGTAATGTTTGTGTTGCACTATCATTACACAACAGATCATTAAAGCCGGGCTGATGCGCCCGTGACCAATGCATTTCTGTCTACTTCACGGTCCAGGACTTGTTGTCCCTATTTGTTGGCCCCATTCTCAATAGAAGTCTATGTAGAAGAGCCGCCATTGGTCTGTCCCCGTGAAGTGAACGGAGTTTGCGTTAACTCTTGTCTTAACTCTATGGCTCTGGGTTCCGTTAGCTAGTAGCCGGGTGTTATCACGGTGGTGGGGCTAATTTCTGAGGCTAGTAGTTCGTTCGTCGCACGATGAGCATGTCTGCATGTCTGTCGTCGCTTCATCGAAACGAATATCGTGATTTTTCCTTCTCTTCCTGGGTGGGAGTGGGAGGGGGTGTCCTTGTTGCGACTTGCAAGTTGAGCAAACGCAGCGTTTTCTTTTTGTCTTGTCGAGCGACAACCAGTGTATAGATGGAGAGGTTGTGAAGGCCTCTAACACAGTGGTCCCAGGGACCACTATTTGTTCAGCATTTGAGCCACGGACCACCAGTTGAGGACATTTTAGCCCCACAGACCTCAAAACTAAAGATTTATTTAGCTTTTGTCCACAACTTTAGGCTGGATTTGGGAGAAAACAAAACAGTCAAACATACAGATCAAAAATGACCATTAATTTTCTACATTCTCTAGTTGTGTAGACTTGGGCTAACTTACGTGATGAATATTTTAACTCTTGAGGGCGTAAAAATGAAACTATCATTGATACTATCAAAAATGAAACCAAATGGACCTTTGCGGGTCCATTTGGTTTCATTTTTACGCTCTCAAAGAGTTACATCTGGTTAACCAACTTAGCTGGGGACCTCCTGGAACCCTCTCAAGGACCACTGGTGGTCCCCAGATCACCTGTTGAAAACCCCCTGCTCTAACACACACATACAGAGCAGTTGTCAAACACAGCCCAGTGCACACACACTTAACACAGCGCCAAGCCAATAGAATAATAAACTACACTGGCGCATCACTCACTGGTGACCTGAATTTAAGGCCATTATCGGAGTAAAACATAAAGGGTCTATCTATAACTGTCGTTTAGTACAAGTCCACACACACACCCCTTCCCTTCCTTAGCTTACTATTGATAGCAAGTTGTGGTTAGCCCCCGAGTAAGTAGTGTGCCGGCTAATGTAGGTATAGTTTCAAAACTTGACATACATGATGTCGTCTCGGATGGAGGAAAAAAAATGACTGGCCGCCTGGCCCTGCTACACATTGTATTCCACAAGTCGAGACTTTTTAATAATAGCAGTCTGTTTTTACGCTGCTTTTTGGGGGGGTGAGGTTTGTGTGTGAAAGCGAGGCAGAAAGAGTAGAAGTACTTAATGGGGTACTGTGTCAGCACATTTTGCCTTTGGCCAGGCAGGCAGACATGTCAGCTGGACCAGGCCACTTCAGGCCTGGCCTGCCATCCATGGTGCTTGCCCCCATCCCTCTCTCCCAGGGCTGTCCCACTAGTGTTTTGAATTGTTGTGAAGCACCCTGTGTATTTTTTTGCAAGGGCTTGCTATCTTAATCTTGACCATGTTTTAGATCAGGGGTTTTCAACCTTTTTGATACCAGGGCCCACCATTTATTCAGCATTTGAGCCACGGACCACCGTTTGAGGACATTTCGGCCCCACAGACACCAAAACTAAAGATTTATTTTGCTTTTGTCCACAATTCAATGCTGTATTTGGGAAACAAAACAGGCAGTAATGAATATGATGAATATTTTAACTCTTGAGAGCGTAAAAATGAAACCAAATGGACCCGCAAGGGTCCATTTGGTTTCATTTTTACCTTCTCAAGAGTTACATCTGCTTAACCAACTTAGTTGGGGACCACCTGGACCACTGGTTGAAAACCACTGTCTAATCTTCACCAAAAGCCAAGCACGGTGTTTGACGGGCGCGGTGGAGGAGTAAAGTTTTAGTTCCAAGATTAACAGTCACAGTTTCATGGGAGGTCTTTACAGGATGCGTGTGTGTGTGTGTGTGTGAAGTTGGTTGGTTAACTTGACTGGCTCTTTGCATGTTGGCAGTTGAGTCTCTCTCTCTCTCTCTCTCTCTCTCTCTCTCTCTCTCTCTCTCTCTCTCTCTCTCTCTCTCTCTCTCTCTCTCTCTCTCTCTCTCTCTCTCTCTCTCTCTCTCTCTCTCTCTCTCTCTCTCTCTCTCTCTCTCTCTCTCTCTCTCTCTCTCTCTCTCTCTCTCTCTCTCTCTCTCTCTGCATGAGTACAGTAGGCTGGGCAGTAGGCATCCATGACGCTTTTTTAGATAAAACATTATTTGCGATAATAGCTCCTTAGTAGACCCCGGTGGTTGTTTTTTGACCTTGTTGTAGGTCTAACGTTCCAAACTAAAAGTTGCTATAGTCCTGTTCACACATTCTTCAGTCCAGATAAAAGTCAAAATGTCATAAATACGATTACCGATTAGCCCTTGTTTTTGTGCATTAGTTACCTGCTGCTGCTGTGTAATTTGATAATCGTACGAGCGAGACATTCTTTCTTACTGAAAGCATAGACCACACCTCCCCTTTTTTATTTTTGCTTTTGCAGAAAGTTAGGGAGTCTTACTGCACACTGTCTCCTTCCTATTAGTTGGGCAGGCCTCCAACCTGTGATTGGCAGTGGGTTTTTGCGTGAGTTTCTGTTCTCTTTCATGCCACGGCAGGCAGTTGTATCCGGAGAGTAACAACGCGCTGAACTACTCTGTCTTAAGCATTCCGATAGACAGATGAATTGTTATTATAATTACCCTATAACTCAGATGAAAAAGAGGGCAAATGCATTGCCTAATTCGTGTAAATCCCTGGTTCCATTTATATGAATAGCATTTTTCTGTTGTTACTGTTAAAGGGGAATTCCACCCATTTTCAACATTTCTTTTTCAACAAATGAACCCTAACGGGTTTATTTGGTCGCATTTGTACGCTCTCAGAAAAAAGAAGTGTCTAAAGAAATCCATTTGAAAATACATCTTGATGATGTCATCAAGATGTTTCACCATGTTAGCGGTTTTCTTCAGACCTCCATTTCTTGGGAACACAGAATGGGGGGAACTTTTTTATCACGTCCACCCAGCACCTCTAGGGTATACTAATGACATATTAGAATGTTGAAAATGGGTGGAGTTCCCCTTTAAGCATTCCGATAGACGGATGAATTGTTATAAAAAAGGGACAAATGCATTGCCTTTAGCGCAATTCTTGTAATCCCTGGTTCCATTTCTATGAATAGCATTTTTCTGTCGTTACTGTTAAATACTCATCAACTCAACACGCTGGGAAAGGCCGCTTGTGTTGACCAACATGAGTATGGAATGTAGTAGTACCGCAAATACTGTTGCGCTATACCGCATTCCTTCAGCTCGTCCAGGTCTTAAGTGCTAGGAAATAGAATAAAAGAATAGAAATGCTGTTCACCTTCTGTGCTTTTGAGCAAAGAGGCCATGTGTTTCCCCCAACCGTTTTAACTGTTGCACCACAAGTGCCACTACTACACTGGCAGCATGCAACATTTGCACTCCCCTCTCGCCGCATGGTCAAAGTTATTTTGGGGCGAGTTGTAGAACATGCTGGATAAGCACAACGAGTGGTGGTGATGTTACACTACGATTAGGTTACATTTTACAAGTGTGTACTTGTGCCTATGCGCAGTGTGCTACATGATGCAACGCCGGCCTTTTCGGACAATTGAGATACATAACGCGGTGAAGTGACCATTATATATTTTCGAATTGTACAGAACGAGGAGGGAACTGAATTGTTTACACAGTTGTAACAAATGAAAAATGTAGCATTTTCAGCGTTGCCCACCTGCCCCTGGCAGGCAAATAAAAGTTTAGGGCAGGTGGAGTTTTGGTTTCATGTTGCCCCGACCGACCGGCAAGTGCTTGAAAGTCAAAAGTGATTGAAAGCGGATGCAACCCTGTGCTCCCTGTCTATAAAGATCTGTGTAAACACCTGAACATGGCCAGGTCGCTGTCTTCTAGTCTGGAATGTAAAATAAGAGCACTGTTTACCTACAAAGTAATATGCCATTTTCACTGTTGTTGCACTTAAAACATGAAATAATAGTGACATTTTATGTCCCTATTATTTATACCTTTTGGGCAAGTGGGCATTTCCTTTTAGACAAGTAGAACATGACTTGTACTTGCCGGATAGACAAGTGCATGTGAGACCTTATTGCCAACCCCTGCAGTCATAGTTATTACCTAGTCCATACGGAGTATGGATTAGAAGTGGCATGCCACTTTATGATTACTTTGTGCTATCATATAAATATAACATTTCATTCAATGACCCTCAAATTAAGCCACATACCAATGACTTGTCATTCTATATACTAAACTTACAGCATTATCTCAAATCTGTCTACTCGCTTCTATCGCGCCACTGCTGTTCAAGAAACTTAATGACTTAATTTAAATATTTTGATCAATTTTATGTTTAAGTCTAGTGCTTTTTGGGGTTGTTTGTTTGAAGTTCTACTTTTCTACATTTTGCACAGGCACGGGCCCAGATTTTGCTCAGAAAATAGACGATCTGGTATTACTAAAGCCAATGCCAGTCAAGACTTAAAGAGTCTGCTCTTTGGCAGTCTCAATGTCACATCTGGAATGAAGCAAGAGAGAGAGAGAGAAGAACTTGGGCAGAGAAAACCACATTTTCTAAAGTTTAAGTGGATAACAAGTTTTTCTGTAATTGTTGGACTTGGACCGTTATCTCCGTTCGTTCACAGAGCAAGAGGCTCATTACTGGGTTGACACACCATCTTAACTCACGTCCTGGTAGTAAAATGTTCTAGGTATGGAGGAGCAACATCAATAAATCAGATGTTTCAGGCATCTCTGTTGGCCATGCCATTGGCAACTCTATGGAGATTTCACTGTCAGTTATGATTATGGCTGCCCTGTCATCTGATGGTGTTTGGTCCGCTGTGTTGAATCAAGTCCAGAGCCAACACGGCCTATCTATCAGCATTTTGGTTCTTCAGTAATATGTTGACATTAAGCTCTATGGAGATGCTGATTTTTTTTCCTTTCCAGCACCTGCTCACAGCGCCCAAAACAGTTTTGCGAACTTGGCGCATTTGTCACTATATTTAACTTTTTTCCCCCCCTAGTGCCAAAATTAGTGAAAAACTCCTGGCGGAAAATCTAGTGCTTTTTTTTTTCTGGTGAGTTGGGGTGAAATTGGTTGACAGGCGCCAGAGATAAAACCCTTGTTTTTCACCATTTTTCCTCCTATGATCTGTAACTCTTGAGATCGTAAAATGAAACCAAACGGACCCTTACGGGTCCGTTTGGTTTCATTTGGTCCTCCATGGCTAAAATGCAGAATAAACAGTGGGCCCTGGTATAAAAAAATGGTTGTAAACCCACTGCTCTTGCGCATTCTAGTGCATTTTGCAAGTGCCACTAGTGCATTTTTGATTTTGGCAGTTGGCAACACTGGCTCAAAACTTTTAGTAACTTATGTACTGACTGGACCATTGGTATTACTGTGCTTAACTGACCGGCCAACTGACCTGACCTGAACCCCCTAACAGAGAATCTAGGTTGTGTATTGTCAAGAGGATGGATGGTGTGTGGGACAAAAGACTTGCCAATACAAATGAACTTGACGGCTTGTTATCAAAGCAAATCAGGGCTTCCATGTAACCTCAACACGAGTGCCACAGGATGATCATCTCCATGCGCGCGCACGCACGCGCGCGCACAGACACACACACACACACACACACACACACACACACACACACACACACACACACACACACACACCCCAGTGATGGAAAAATGCCATGCCCCTTTTTTTGATGAAAGTTTGTGAGAAAGTATGAGCTTGTAGTTCTGCTATTTTCCCATATAGTGAAAGAAATGCGAAAAGGAATTAAAGGGGAACTCCATAGCCTGTTACCACACTAATTTGTCGTTGGCAAAATAAACGTTCAATATGAACGTTAAAGGTTCCACCTCCAAATCATCATTTGTTGGATGTTGTGGGTACATGATAAAAAGTTCCCCCAATTCTGTATTTCCTAAAAATGGAGGTCTGAAAAAATCATCAACATGGTGAAATACATCTGATGACATCAAGATGTATTTCACCATGTTATTGATTTTTCTTTCATTTTGAAAACGGGTGGAATTCCCCTTTAAATGATCTAAAACTCTACCTGCATCCACGCATGTGGATCATTACTCCAAGACTGCTAAAATTATAAATATATTTGAACTTAAATGGAGGTTGATTCAGAAGGCTAGTTTGTTTTTTTCCCCTCCATGCTGGGTTTTAGTGCTGTAAGAATTGGCCAAATATTACATTCAAACATTCCTTTTTAAAACACAGTGTGCGTTCAAACGAATATGGAAGTGTTCGAATATCGAATGTATATCATTTCAATATGAAATATTGCAGCCTAATATGCTGTAAAACCTACTTTTTGTTCCTCTATTTTGCTCCAGTCCTGTATTGTCCACGGTTGGTTGCTGAGAAATGCGTTCCCTTGAATCTTTAGCGAGATCAAATTAATCATTCATAATTATCTTAATAGCCTATTTTTGTATAATGCTTTGGTTCTTGTGGCCCAGAGTCTTGTTGGAACTCGCACAGCATTTTTCTTTGTTTTAAATTCAAACCTTAGTTTATGACTTTTGAATATTCTTTACTTTTTTAAAATTCAAATATTTATTTCGGATATGTGATATTCGTTTGCAGCACCACTGGTTTTGAAATGAGTTGTACTACCATGTTGTCATTTGTGCTCTCTCATCCTCTTAAAAATATTCTCAAATATCAAACGATTTCTTTCCTTTAATGTCTTTCCTCTCTCTCTCTCTCTCTCTCTCCACACAGCGATGTTACGAACACAAACAGTACAGAAACGGACTGAAGTTCTGCAAACAGATCCTGTCCAATCCCAAGTTTGCGGAGCATGGAGGTAAGTAGGGCTGTCCCGATGCCACTTTTTCATTTCCGATCCCGATACCACAATTTTTGTGGTACCAAATACCGATACCAGAGAAGAATATATACAATAACATACAAAAGAAAAAATACCTTTATATGAAGTCACCAACTGGGAATGGCATACTCCTCTCAAATGTGCACTTGGGAAACTCCAAAGCAAACTCCACATGACCCAACATTTTACTTAACTGCCATGGTGTCAACCCCTTACCCCTGTGTCTGATCACTGGTTAGACTGGTATATTCACCATAGTGTCAACCCCTTACCCCTGTGTCTGATCGCTGGTTAGACTGGTATATTCACCATAGTGTCAACCCCTTACCCCTGTGTCTGATCGCTGGTTAGACTGGCATATTCACCATAGTGTCAACCCCTTACCCCTGTGTCTGATCACTGGTTAGACTGGTATATTCACCATAGTGTCAACCCCTTACCCCTGTGTCTGATCACTGGTTAGACTGGTATATTCACCATAGTGTCAACCCCTTACCCCTGTGTCTGATCACTGGTTAGACTGGTATATTCACCATAGTGTCAACCCCTTACCCCTGTGTCTGATCACTGGTTAGGCATATTTGCCAATATATGACCTGATGATGACAAATAAGGGCCAATACTGACACTTTTCCGATACCCATACAGTATTTGCCGATACTGATATGACAAAAAGAGTCGATCCGATACTTTTCTATCGGGACATCACTAGAGGTAAGGTGATGTGACATTTTCTGTACTGGACGTAGAGCAGTGGTTTTCAACATTTTTTCATACCAGGGCCCACTATTTATTCAGCAATTTGAGCCATGGACCACCATTTGAGGAGCCCCACAGACCCCCAAAAACTAAAGATTTCTTTTGCTTTTGCTCCACAATTCCAGGCTGGATTTTCGGGGAAACAAAACAGGCAAACATAGATCAAAAGATCTATGTTTGCCTGTTTTGATCGCAGATCATAATGACCATTAATCTTCTACATTCTCTAGTCGTGTAGACTTGGGGCTAATTCAGATGATGGATATTTTAAACATGAATTTTTAAACATGAATTTTTACACTCATTTTTTATGCTCAAAGAGTTACACCTGTAGAGTTACACCTGGTTAGCCAACTTTTCCATCATTTAGCCCGGGGACCACCTGGTAGTCCCCGGGAACCACCGATTTGAAAACCACTGCTCCAGAGGGTTAGCGAGTTTCTCTTTTTAACACTCCTGCCAGGCGCCGTTCTGTTCCCATAGGCAGCAAGTAAATGTGCAAGCCGAGGTCTCCAACTGCAGTTCAGTCACCCCACCTGTTATATAAAAATCCACTTTTTTTTTTTGGCCAGAAAATAAAATATGTCCCCAGGCGGGAAAAAAAAAATCTCTTCATTCAGTCAAGTCACGTCGCGCGTCGGCCCCCCTAAAGTTCAGCTCAATGGAAAGTTACCATTGGAGTGTTGGAGAGGACTATGGCTGACGGACTGCTTGGCAACTACTTTATTTTTTTTCTCACAAACAAAAACTACATGAATACGACTAGTGGACAAGACTTCCAGTCGAACTAAGCCAAGATGCCAGGTCATTGTTGACCGGTATAGACCTACGCAGTGACGTCATTTTTACTCCCATTTCACTCCCGTGAGCCCATCTACAAGCTCTGCAACACGTTTTGAGCTTGTAGGTCGGCTATTTTGTCGGCACGTACACAACAAAATCTAAATCAGCCCACTTTTTCGATGCCTTTTAAAGTGGAACACCACCGATTTTCAACATTTTTTCCTGAGAAAGTGCAAATATGAACCAAATAGACCCTGGCAGGTACATTTGGTTCCATTTGTACACTCTCAGAAAAATAGTTCCTAAAAGAAAAAAGAAAAAAACAAACATTAACATTAAACATTAAGTAAGTTACGCTTCACCATGTTAATGATTTATTTCAAGGTTTTATATTTTGTTCCACACAACATCTCTAAGGTGTATTAAAGACATAGTAAAATGTCTGAAACAAATGTCATGTCTGAAGCGAAAGTTGCTGTAAAAAAAAACGAATGGCACTGCACTGCAGTCCTCACCAGGGGCGGATGTAACATGGGGGAGGGGGGGTACAGGAGAAAATGGCATGGGGGCGGCTTCATCGCCCGTGTCGCTTTGCGCCACGGGCGATGAAGCCGCACCCATACCGTTTTTTGGTTAGAGGACTTTTATTAGGCAAGTAAAGCATCAATAATAAGATAATCCGTTGTTGAAATTGCAACAGACACGCAGCATGCGTAAAGCTAAAGGTCTGACTCAGAGAGTTTTCTGTTTTCAATGATGAAATGCTGTTGGTTTAGTGGTGACACGGCTGTAGTTAGTTAGTAGCAGTAGTAGTGTTTCAAATCATTTAAATTTAAATATAGGCACTTTAATTTGAGATATCTTGGGTTGTTTTGCATGCCATCGTGGTTGGTGGGGCAGACTGGGCATTGCCTATTGTTTTAGTGTTTTAGCTGTTGAAAAATAGCAGATCTACAAGCTAATATCGCGCCACCGAGTGGCGCGATATGAGCTTGTAGTAAGTTCTGCTATTTTTGAAAAATTGTGAAAATGTGGTGCAAATCTTTGAATACATTATTTCGGAAGCAAACATTTTAACTCAAATCTTTGCTTCTGGGGAATCCCTAAAACAACATGTTTTTAGATGAGGTTCTGCAGCTAAATAATAATTTCTGAGGGTCCTTCCTATGAAATATGCCTAGATCCACCCCTAGTCCTCACTCACTTTGTATAATGGACCTGTCTCTCTCTGTTTCCCCCCGGCAGAGACCCTGGCCATGAAGGGCTTAACGCTCAACTGTCTGGGGAAGAAGGAGGAGGCGTACGAGCTGGTGAGGAGAGGCCTGCGCAACGACCTCAAGAGCCACGTCTGTATCCTTTTTATATATGAGACACGTCACTTATGGAATGTGACTTATACGGAGATGGTTGGTACGCAGCGATATATTGCACTATTTATTCAGCATTTGAGCCACCTGACCACCATTTGATGACATTTTATTTAACCCCTCGGACCCAGAACTAAAGATTTCTTTTCCTTTTTTGTCCACAATTCCAGGCTGGACTTTCGCAAACAAAACATACAACCATACAGTAAATCAAAATGATCATTCTTCTATATTCTGTAATTGTCTAGACTTCCTAACACTCCCAGTGCCAGCACTTTTCCATATTTTTTTAGGTAGCTAGTGCCAGCGACTTTCATCTAAAAGCCATATTTCATATTTCGGTTTCCCGCACTTTTCCACAGTGTTAATTACATGTTGCTAATGTACATGATGAATATTTAAAAAGAAAAATGAATCCAAAAAATACGAAACCAAATGGACCCTTGCGGGTCTATTTGGTTTAATATTTTTTTCGTTTTATTTTGCTGTATGAATTACAGACGCAGGCTGTAGAAAAAAAAGAGAAAATGAATCGGTCTATCACTATCCAAGGGGAATTCCAGCTGTTTTCATTTTTTGTGTACAAATTCCTTTTGTACGCTCTCAGAAAAAAGAAGCGTCTAAAGAAATCCATTAACATGGTGAAAATACATCTTGATGATGTCATCAAGATGTTTCACCATGTTGCTGGTTTTCCTCAGACCTCCATTTCTTGGGAACACAGAATGGGGGAACTTTTTTTTTTTTATCATGTCCACCTAGCACCTCGAAGGCACATCAATGACATAGTAAAATGTTGAAAATGGGTGGAATTCCCCCTTTAAGTACGCCTTAAGTTTTGCCTCCCAGGACCCCCTGGAGCGTGACATGATTGCGTCCTCTTCTCAATTTAGTGAGGCTATAAGAGGGTGCAGGATGCAGGCTGTGTGCATCACTGCACAGGTGGGCCATACAAATATGGGCATATGTTAACACCAGCTAAAAGCCATTGTGGATGAGTGTTGAGGGCTATTC
Organism: Benthosema pterotum; assembly: GCA_039105355.1. Lineage (NCBI taxonomy): Eukaryota > Metazoa > Chordata > Actinopteri > Myctophiformes > Myctophidae > Benthosema > Benthosema pterotum. Next base: position 735,940 of record CM076973.1, on the reverse strand, counting down.
ATAACTCCAATCTTGGGTGAAAACTAGGGGTATGACTCGATTAAAATTTTTGATCCAATTAATTTTAAGCTTTGTAATTAATGAATCTCAATTAATCGCATACTGATATTTGATCTTTTTTTGTGTCAATTAAAACCGGTTGGTAGTGTGTGAGTGAGTTTTTCTAAATCCAAACTGTGTCCATACTGTAACATGTTATGTTGAGGGTGAGGGTTAGAGATAGTGTTAGTGATTTCGAACCAATGGGAGGATAAAACAGTGGGAGTTTGGATCAATGGCAGCGCTTATTGGTCACCCTTATTGGCTTCTTCCGTTGCATGTAACGCTATGACCGGTACCCTGAAATTCGTTCAGTGAAAAAGGTTCTGTGGTGCAAAATCTCTGTGCGATTAAAATGAGTTAATTTTTTTTAATTGCGTTATTTTTCTGTAATTGATTAATCTCAATTAATCAGCTAAAGTCCCAGCCCTAGTGAAAACTATTGGTGATTTGGTTAAAGAAACAAGAGAGCTTTGTTGGGCTGAGCCACTGGTGAGTCGCTTATCACGGCGGCTCAGTGACAGCTGGGTGACGGTTGTGTTTTTTCGGTGGTTCACCTTATCGCCTACAACTGGAGTATGAATAGAGCTTTACTGTTATCTTGTCCCGAACGCTGCCTGTATGCAGTGACACATCTGGGTGTCTCATAGGCAGTAGCATCATATTAGATGGCGGTGGCTTTCAACCAGTGGTTGAAAGCCCTTGCAGGTCCATTTGCAGGGCTTGACACTAACACTTGCCCTCTTGCCCGGGGCAAGTAAAACAAATGGTGGGGCAAGTGAAGACTGCTACCTGGTTGCCCGATCGGGCAAGTGTGCAACTTAGTGCGCAAAACACAACACAAGATAAATTTGTCTTGAAGGTGGTCATTGCGACCTGGGCTAATTAAGATGATGAATTTTAACTCTTGAGAGTGTAAAAATGAAACCAAATGGACCCGCAAGGGTCCATTTGGTTTCATTTTTACGTTCTCAAGAGTTACATCTGGTTAACCAACTTAGCTGGGGACCACCTGGAACCCTCTCAGGGACCACCTGTTGAAAACCCCTGGTTTAAAGCACCCAAGTACAGTAGTGTTCGAAATAATAGCAGTCTGTTCAAAAAACTGAATAAAGCCCAAAATCCTTATAGTGGTTTTATTTCCATGCATTGGGAACACTGCACATCATATTTTAAATCAAAACATGAAGAAAAAAAGCAGAAATTATTTAATTACTTTACAGAAAATGAAGAAAAATGAACTTTGGGCTTTTTAAAAAAATAGCAGTGTCTGCACTTTACTTTACAAACTCAAATATTTACTGTATTAACTGAAAAATATCCAGGATTCAGCATTCCTGTGAATCACTAAACTAATATTTAGTTGTATAGCCACTGTTTTTGAGAACCGCTTCACATCTGTGTTGCATGGAGTCGACCAACTTCTGGCATCTGTGAACAGGTATTCCAGATTTGACAACGTTCCATAATTCCTCTGCATTTCTTGGTTTTGCCTCAGAAACAGCATTTTTAATGTCACCCCACAAGTTTTCTATCAGATTAAGGTCCGGGATTGGGCTGGCCACTCCATGACTTTAATTTTGTTGGTCTGGAACCAAGAAGCTGCTCGCTTATTGGTGTGTTTGGGGTCGTTGTCTTGCTTAAACACCCATTTCAAGGGCATTTCCTCTTCAGCATAAGGCATCATGACCTCTTCAAGTATTTTGATGTATCCAAACTCATCCATGATCCCTGGTATGCGATAAATAGGCCCGGCACCATAGTAAGAGTATCAGGATGCTTGCACCACAATGCTTTACTATGGGGATGTTTCGCTTACTATGGTGCCGGGCCTATATATCGCATACCAGGGATCATGGATCAGTTTGGATACATCAAAATACTTGAAGAGGTCATGTTGCCTTATGCTGAAGAGGAAATGCCCTTGAAATGGGTGTTTGAACAAGACAACGACCCCAAACACACCATGAAGCGAGCAGCTTCTTGGTTCCAGACCAACAAAATTAAAGTCATGGAGTGGCCAGCCCAATTCCCGGACCTTAATCTGATAGAAAACTTGTGGGGTGACATTAAAAATGCTGTTTCTGAGGCAAAACCAAGAAATGCAGAGGAATTATGGAACGTTGTCAAATCTGGAATACCTGTTCACAGATGCCAGAAGTTGGTCGACTCAATGCAACACAGATGTGAAGTGGTTCTCAAAAACAGTGGCTATACAACAAAATATTAGTTTAGTGATTCACAGGAATGCTGAATCCTAGATATTTTTCAGTTAATACAGTAAATATTTGAGTTTGTAAAGTAAAGTGCAGACACTGCTATTTTTTTGAAAAGCCCAAAGTTCATTTTTCTTCATTTTCTGTAAAGTAATTAAATAATTTCTGCTTTTTTCTTCATGTTTTGATTTAAAATATGATGTGCAGTGTTCCCAATGCACGGAAATAAAACCACTATAAGGATTTTGGGCTTTATTCAGTTTTTTGAACAGACTGCTATTATTTCGAACACTACTGTAGGTGGTAAACATGCAAAATTTATAATATATTTTTGGGGGCAAGTGACCATGACCTGAGGGCAAGTAGAACCTGACTTGCACTTGCCCGATGGGCAAGTGCCTCGGAGACCTTAGTGTCAACCCCTGATTTGGTTTCATGTTTACTTTCAAGAGTTAAAATATTCATCTGAATTAGCCAGAGAATGTAAAAGAATGGTCATTTTTTTGATCTATGTTTGCCTGTTTTGTTTGTGAAACCCAGCCAGGAATTGTGGACAAAAGCAAAAGAGATCTTTAGTTTTGGGGTCTATGGGGCTAATATGTCATCAAATGTTGGTCCGTGGCTCAAATACTGAATAAATTGAGGGCCCTGGTGTCAAAATGGTTGGTCTTAGTCTTACTTTTATCTTGAAATTAAATTAATATTACACAGACTTTAGTTCAGCCTTTAGTCTTTGCCCTCCACAATATTTTATGTATCTCATTTGGCCCCTTGGGAAAAATAATTGCCCACCCCTGGTCTACACAATCAGAGAATGTAAAAGAATGATCATTTTTGATCTATGTTATCCTGTTTTGTTTGTAAAATCCAGCCTGGTATTGTGGACAAAAGCAAAAGAAATCTTTAGTTTTGGGGTCTATGGGGCTAATATGTCATCAAATGGTGGTCAGTGGCTCAAATACTGAATAAATAGAGGTGCCCTGGTGTCAAAATGGTTGGTCTCACTCTTACTTCTATCTTGAAAATTAAATTAATATCACGCAGACGTTAGTTCAGCCTGTAGTCTTGGCCCTCCACAATATTATATCTCATTTGGCCCCTGGAGGAAACATTATCGCCCACCACTGGTCTAGCCAGAACCGTGTCTACTCTATTATGCTCCTTAACCCCCTGCCCCCCCCAGGCTGGCATGTGTACGGCCTGCTACAGCGCTCCGACAAGAAGTACGACGAGGCCATCAAGTGTTACCGCAACGCGCTCAAGTGGGACAAGGACAACCTGCAGATCCTCCGTGACCTCTCCTTGCTCCAGATCCAGATGAGAGACCTGGAGGGCTACCGGGTGAGACCACCTGACACACCACCTGTTAACGCGTTACACTGACACAAACAGTATGAAAAAAGCTGAAACTAAAACTAACTAAAACGTTTTACAAAAATAAAAACTAGCAAATGCGCCCTAAAAACGAATTAAAAACTAAATTAAAAGTGAGTAAAAAAACTAACAAACTAAAATGAAAAATCCATAACTATAATTATAACCCTGGTGTGAGGAACGGACTAGCGGAGAAGAGTTTGCCGAGTCTGCATTGGTGTTGCACTCTGAAAATAGACGATCCACAAGCTCACAACGTCCCGCAAGCTTGTAGATTGGGTATTTCCAGCACACCACCGAGTGTAAAGTCAGCCATTACAAACTCCTTTGGCTATGCTCGATAATGGGGAAAAAAAGAGATTAAATAAACTCTAGATTTAGTCGATTAAAACAGACTAAAATCACATCTTTTTCAGGTGACTAAAATAGCCTTCCTAATCAACACCGATGGACTGAGTTAGCTAAGGTGTAGCCAGGAAGATCGTTTTTTCCTGCCCACTAATGATTGCTGACATCTGAATTCAGTGAGTGTGCTACAACTATCTGGAAACGATTCAGAGCTTTAGAAATTAACCACATTGTAGAGCCAGAGCAAATACTTCGATCCTTCATATTGAAACGTTTTTTGCAATTGGCTTTCAACGCAGTGGGGGGAAGGTTGCCATTGGCAGACCTGCAAGCCAGCAGGTCCCAATACAGCCTGCAGAAAAGAAGAAAATAAACATTTATTAGGCATCTGCATGGCAGCCAATCTCTCAGGGGTGGATCTAGGCATAGTCATGGGGGGGGCAATGCCCCCCCTAAATGCCCAGTCTGCCCCCACCAAACATGATATCTGACATGCAAAACAACCCAAGATATTCCAGTGCTTGTATTTAAAAGTATTTCTGTGTGGAGTTTGCATGTTCTCCGCGTGTCCCCTAGGGTAGATACCCTCACAAAAAAACATGCTGTAATCCTGGACTCTAGAGTCTAGAGTCCAGGATTACAGCATGTTTGGCCAGGGGGAGGCAGTCTAGAGTCTAGACTGCCTCCCCCTGGCCAGCCGGGGCGCCTGATGGAGGGGACAGGAACTGGTTGGAATAATGTGTTCCTTCCACGTGCTACGTCCAACCAGGGAAACTCCCCCTTGTCAGATGAAAAGAAGGCAGCTTGGACTCCTCATGCATTGAAGGAAGCATGAGGCCAGTCTGTTGCCTCCTCAGGTTGGCGGAGGGTGTGTAGAGCCCAGGATCACATTAGGAATTGGCACTGGGTGAAAAAATGGGTTACAAAATTGTGGGATAAAAAATAAATAAATAAATAAAAGTATTAAACACTACTGAAAATGGTATGGATGCGGCTTCATTGCGGCGATGAAGCCACCCCCTTACCATTTTCTTCTGCCCCCCCCCCCCCCCCCCCCCCCCCCCCCCCCATTGAGAAATGTTACATCCACCCCTGCATTCTTTTGCCACAATTTCTATCCCGATCGTGGAATCTTATTTGACGATTTGTCAAAATAAAATAAGTTTTGTGGCGAGACACGGCTATCCTAGAGTAACCCCCAGCTCATTTTCCCTCCCTTGCAGTCTGTACGTGTTGTGACTTAAACTTAAAGTTTTCACACCCCTGTCCTGTCCCGTCCCGGGCCTTGAGAGATCGATGCATTTGGGACATAGTGAGGAGAAATGGAGATTTTTTAGAAAACCAATGTAGACCATTCTTTTTTTATGCAAGGTTAAAAAAATGAGACTTCAAAAATATATATATTGGGCCTTGCAGCTCGGGAACCAAAGTCAGCAAAATATGCTATAGCGTAACGGCGTACCCTCCTATCTTCGCTCTGTCATTCTTTCTTGTCCTTCGCCTTCCTCTGTGCCGCTTTGCTCCCTGGTACATCGGTTGAAAGTAACTAGGTGCATTTTACTTAAGTAAAATTTCGGGGTATTTGTACAATATGGCAGGGAGCGTGCACTGGACCGGTAGTATGGGGATCGTGTCACGTACGCAGTCGGCTCTCCCTCCCCTCCATCTAGCACAGCCCTCTTGGGACGACCAGCCTTGGATTCAGACGCAGTTTTATGAGACATTTCAAATGGGGAAAGATAAAAGACTAGCCTTAAAAGTGATAGAAAGTGTGTGTGTGTGCGGATCTGCACATCTCTGTGCCAGGTAACTTCGAGACAATGAGTCAGCAAAACCACCCAACCAGCCCCCTTCCCTCCCCTCCTGCCAATGATCTGTTCTGATACGGCTCCACCCTCCCCTTTCCCTTCCTAATTCACATTTGAAATGTGCAACTTTTGCAAAGAACTCGGAACACGTAAGCAATAAGCGCTATGGCAAAAAAAGCTCGACAAGGTTTATTATCTCCCTGTGGTACATTATGGTCGTGGCGCTGACCATCTTGTTCCTGTTCCTGTTTGTCTCCTGAGGAAGCGATGTATATAAGCTGTGCTGGGGGGGGAGCGCAAGCAGCACGCTTTAGGCCTGATCATTTCACACTGGCAGCCAAATCCGGTCTGAATCAGGTCTGAGCCACATGCAGCCCTGGATCTGACCCCGTTAGACCAATCAGATTCTATCTTGAAGTGACTTTCGATCTGATTCAGGCTAGACTTTGCTGCCAGTGTAAATCGGGCCTTGTCTGAAGGTGCAGCTGACGCACTCGAGGATAAGGTTGTGTCGGAGCCATCTAGTGTCAGAGTTGTGACATTGAAGGATCAGAAAGTGGTGTTCATGCACGCTGAAAGAGGGACAAACTGGAGTTGGAAATTCACTTTCACTTTTCGTTCAGCCATAAACCATGTGCCACGCCCCCACCTTTTGAGACAGCTGGATCACTGCTGAACCAAAAGTGAAAGTTGGAGTGTTAACTCACTACTGACATGGTAGAGAGACAATATATAGCAAAAAATGCATTTTGGAACGATGTATATAGGTGAAATTGAACAACACCCCTTAGCCCCATTATAAGCTTATTTTGGGGTAGGGGAAACGGCCATAAAGGATTGTTTTCACAAAATAACACCTGGACCACTTAAAAAAAATGCAAATAAAGGTACAAAAAAACCTTTTGGTGTGGAATTCTCTTTTAAAAGTTGTCCCATTATTATATCAACTGTACGTTTTCTGGTCCTGTGGTCCTCCAGGAGACACGGTACCAGCTGCTCCAGCTGCGTCCTGCCCAGCGCGCCTCGTGGATCGGATACGCCATCGCCTACCACCTGCTGGAGGACTATGAGATGGCTGCCAAGATTATCGAGGAGTTCAGGAAAACGCAACAGGTTGGCATTCTTTCTGTTTCCCGGTTTTCCCGGTCTGTTGAAAGGACCCCCTGGCTAATAAGTAGGGGTGGGTAAAAAAATATGTATATCGCAATTCCTAAATGCCATGATATCGAATCACCAAGTTCAAAATCTTTTTTTTATGTGTAATCATGTATTGTCATCATGTATTTTTGTATAATAATAATAATGTATTCATTATTTTGTTCATGTCAGAAAGACTGGCTGATTAGGGCACAGTGGTTAGTGCTGTTGCCTCACAGCTAGAAGGTCCTGGGTTCGATTCCCGCTAGGGGCGCTGCTGTGGGTGCTGTCAGCGTGTCTGCTCCTCCACGTCATCAGTGCCCATACCCGAGGCGGTGTTGGTGAAAGGGCCTTTCTATGTGGAGTTTTCATGTTCTCCCCGTGTCCCCTAGGGTAGATACCCTCACAAAAACATGCAGTAATCCTGGACTCTAAACTGCCTCCCCCTGGCCAGCCGGGGCGCCTGATGGAGGGGACAGGATACTGGTTGGCACTGGGTGAAAAAATGGGTTACAAAATCATGGGATAAAAATATTATATAAAAAAGAGACTGGCTGACGTTATCTGACTGCATGAAAGTGTATGCTTGGAACTTTTCATGGTCCATATTGTTTAGAATACAGTTCGCGTAAAACAGTTTCTGAGGAAAAGCTCCAATTTAACCCACCCGACATCTTGCTTCATGGCTATTTCAGTGTAGTTCTGTGTGTGTGTGTTCAGCCTCCCAAAGCCTCGTAAAAATATGGGCTCAATACTTTTGGTGTAAAGTCGGTCTCCACTACAATAGAGCACTCTCTGGCCTGTTCCAGATAAGGACAGCTTGTTTCCTGTCTTTATTATGCCATGCCTAAATATGGAAAATTTATCGAGCAGAGCAGGGCAGAGCAGGCCGCCGCGCACACAGGAAGAATGCCGCACCACGCACACAGCGCACCACACACACACAGGAAGAATGTGGAGCTGCCTTTGGTATATATATATATATATATATATATATATATATATATATATATATATATATATATATATATATATATATATATATATATATATATATATATATATATATATATATATATATTTTTTTTTTTTTAGGGGTGGGACTTGATTATTTTAATCGATAATTTAATAATATTTGAGCAATATTCTTGAGAATTGGAAGCATGTTTTGTGTCAATTAAAACAGGTTGGCAGTGTGTGAGTGAGTTTTTCTAAGTCAAAACTGTCCATGCTGTGACGTGTTATGTTGAGAGTTAGAGATGGCATTCGTAATTTCAGACCAAAGGAAGGAGGAACAGTAGGAGTTCAGATCAACGGCAGACCTTATTGCATACCTGGGCATGATGCGGCATGACTCTGAGCGGCCCGGGGACCACCAGTGGTCCTTGAGAGAGTTCCAAGTTAAATATGGAAAGTTGGTTAGAGGATTCCAGTATTCCATAATTAACTTTGATGCTGAAATATGGAAAGGTTAAATGGTTAACCAGATGTAACTCTTTGAGAGCGTATAAATGAAACCAAATGGACCCTTGCGGGTCCATTTGGTTTCATTTTTACGCTCTCAAGAGTTAAAATATTCATCATCTGAATTAGCCCAAAGTCTACACATTCAATCAGAGAATGTAAGAGAATGGACATTTTTGTTATCCTGTTTTGTTTCCCAAATCCAGCCTGTAATTCTGGACAAAAACAAAAGAAATCTTGAAGAAAGTTTTGGGATCGTTGGGGCTAAAATGTCATCAAATGGTGGTCCGTGGCTCAAATACTGAATGAATAGAGGTCCCTGGTGTCAAAATGGTTGGTCTTACTCTTACTTTTATCTTGAAATTAAATTAATATTACTCAGACTTTAGTTCAGCCTTTAGTCTTGGCCCTCCACAATATTTTATGTATCTCATTTGGCCCCTTGGGAAAAATAATTGCCCACCCCTGCCTTATTGTTTACCCTGATTGGCTTCTTCTCCCATTGCGTGCACTGGTATGAACCGCACCCATGAAATTCGTCCAATGAAAAGGGTTCTGTGGTGCAAAATCTAGGTGCAATTAAAATGCGTTATTTTTTTATTGTTATTTTTCTTTGATTAATTAATCAGTTAAAGTCCCAGCCCTAACTTTTTTTTTTTACAATTCAGGATTTCTTGTTCTCCAGTGACACCATGGTCATCATCATTCACTTTAAGCAAGATGGGCAGCTTTAGTGTGTTACAAACTGTCTTTGGAAAACGGATTTGAATCCACCTTATGGACCTTTTCGCTAAGCCCCTCCCAAACTGCTATTGTCCAATAGACTTTTAGATAACCCCCCTCTCCAAACTACTATGGTCCAATCACAGCTAAGCATAAACAAACCTCCCCACCAATAGCTTTCCTGTGTGATACAACAAAAAAAATAAATGCCACACGCATTTTTCCACTGCATAGGGCCATGCCTTGTAGATGGATTTGGAAGAGATTTTGAAGGCCTGGTTCCAAAAACGAACCAGTTTTTAATTGTGTAAAGTCCATGGACCAAATGAGATACATAAAATATTGTGGACGGCCAAGACTAAAGGCTGAACTAAAGTCTGCGTAATATTGATTTAATTTCAATATAAAAGTAAGAGTAAGACCAACCATTTTGACACCAGGGCCCTCTATTTATTCAGAATTTGGGCCAGAGACCACCATTTGATGACATTTTAGCCCCACAGACCCCAAAGCTAAAGATTTCTTTTGCTATTGTCCAACAATACCAGGCTGGATTTCACAAAAACAAAACAGGCAAACATGGATCAAAAATCACCATTCTTTACATTCTCTGGCTAATTCAGATGAATATTTTTGTAAACATGAAACCAAATGGACCCTTGCGGGTCTATTTGGTTTCATGTTTTACACTCTCAAAGAGTTACATATGGTTAATCAACTTTCCATATTTAACTGGAACTCTCTCAAGGACCACTGGTCGTCCCCGGACCACTTTAGTCAGCTAAAGGGCCGCATTTGCTCCCTGGGCCGCATAATGCCCAGGTATGGTCTACAGGGAAACGGCTGCACTAGAAGGTCCTGGGTTCGATTCCCGCTAGGGGCGCTGCTGTGGGTGCTCCTCCGCATCATCAGTGCCCATACCCGAGGCGGGGTTGGCGAAAGGGCCTTTCTGTGTGGAGTTTGCATGTTCTCCCCGTGTCCCCTAGGGTAGATACCCTCACAAAAACATGCAGTAATCCTGGACTCTAAACTGCCTCCCCCTGGCCAGCCGGGGCGCCTGATGGAGGGGACAGGAACTGGTTGGAATAATGTGTTCCTTCCACGCGCTACGTCCAACCAGGGAAACTCCCCCCTGTCAGGTGAAAAGAAGGCAGCTTGGACTCCTCATGCATTGAAGGAAGCATGAGGCCAGTCCGCTGCCTCCCCAGGTTGGTGGAGGGTGTGTAGAGCCCAAGATCACATTAGGAATTGGCACTGGGTGAAAAAATGGGTTGCAAAATCGTGGGATAAAAATATTATTGGAAAAAAAAAGTTGGCTATAATATCCTTGAACTATAATAACCTTAAACTGTGTGCGTCTCCCTCTCTCTCTCCTCAGACATCTCCAGACAAGGTGGACTATGAGTACAGTGAACTGCTGCTCTACCAGAACCAGGTGCTGAGGGAGGCAGGGCTCTACAAGGAAGCCCTGGAGCATCTCACCAGCTACGAGAAACAGATCTGTGACAAACTGGCCGTAGAGGAGATGCGAGGTGGGTTTTGTAGATCTACATCTGTGGCCGGTAATCTTGGGCAATATACCAATATTACCGTTTGTCGTGATATCGGAAATCAATACCGAGTAATATTGGAATATGAACAATGAGACTTGTAACTATAAAAACAATTTTCATGTTACACACATGCCTAAAATAGCCGCATGATTTTTTTTTTCACGATTTTTCAAAAATAGACTTACAAGCTCATAGCGCGCCACACGGTTGCGTGCTATGAGCTTGTAGGTCTGATATTTTTACTATCTAAATTCTGACCATGACCTCACCACTGGACACTCTTCTTGTCTCTCTCCTGCAGGAGAGCTGCTGTTGGACCTGGAGCGTCTGGAGGAGGCGACGGAGGTCTACCACCGTCTGCAGGACAGGAACCCAGAGAACTGGTCCTACTACCGAGGCCTGGAGAGGGCGCTAAAACCTGGTGAGCTGCACTTTACTATCTTTACGAATTGTTCCAAAAATTAATAAGTCATTTCAAATGTTGACCTTCCAAAGCCTACTTGTTAACGCAGTGTTGTTTTTGTCGACTAAGACTAAGACTAAAGACTAAGTCGACTAAGGTTTTTGATATTTAGTCGACTAAGACTAGACTAACAAAAATGAATTTCAGAAGACTAATTGGGACTAAAAGATGTGTGTTTTCAAAAGACTAAGACGAAGACTAAATCATAACCTAAGACTAATGGAAATAGGAAACATTTTTAACTTCTTTTTTTCGTTCTTTTTAAGTATGTGAACATATCTGCAGTATAGATTGCATACGTTTTCAGGAAAGGAACTTATTACTACCGGTAATGCAGTAATTTTATATAAAGAAATAAAACCAGACATCTTTCATACTAAAAACTATAAATCTGTATAACATATATAAACCTACAATGCATTTGTATGTAAGACTAAACTATACCAAGACTAAGACTGAAAGACTAAGACTAAAAAAAGACTAAGACTAATAAAAGACTAAGACTGAGACTAAGACTAAATCGATGCTAATATTTCGTCGACTAAGACTAGACTAAAAAAATGAATTTCAGAAGACTAAATGGGACTAAAAGACTAAATGTGTGTTACTCAAAAGACTAAGACTAAGACAAAATATTCTCAAACAACACTGTGATAACCAATATATTTTTTTTTCAGGGAGTGTTGAGGAGAGACAGAAGATTTATGAGGATTCCTGGGAGAAGTTCCCCAGGGGTCTGGTTCCTCGGAGGCTGCCCCTCAATTTCCTTTCCGGTGAGACCGACCGATCGTATCCGTTGTTTCACTCGCCTAACAACATTCAGCCTGGCTTTGCTTCGCTGTCATTCTGTGGAAGCAGACTTGGCTTTAGTTGTCTTTTTGACAATGAAACATATTGCATTTAATTCCCGGAACATCCTTTCCTTCCCACCCCCCCCCATCTACAGGTGAGAAGTTCCGTGAGGTTCTCGACCGGTATCTGAGGATGAACTTCAGTAAAGGCTGTCCACCCGTTTTCACTACCCTCAAATCACTGTATCACGACAAAGAAAAGGTACTCCAGCCTGGGATAACCCCCCCCCCCCCCCCCCCCCCCCCACACACACACACACACACACACACACACACACACACACACACACACACACACACACGCACTACACACTTTCATCTTTCTGATTATTTGTGCTTCCATCAAACATTTGGAGCCAAGAATGTCGGATGTCATTGCTGTACACTTGATGTCATTATTGAACAGAAAGTCATTGCTGTACCCTTGATGTCATTACTGTACAGAATGATATAAATCTTTTTTTTTATGTGTCCCTCTTTGCAGGTGTCAATAATAGAAGAGTTAGTTGTCGGTTATGAAACATTGTTAAAATGCTGCAGAATGTTCAACCAGAATGGTGAGTGACAAACACTGAAATTATCATTCCAAACGGCAAGTTGTATCCGATGGATAATGCTGTTTTTCCGTTTGTATTTAGACCAACATAAAACATTGCTCCCCCCCAAATGGACCCTTGAGGGTCCATTAGGGTCTGTTTTTTTACACTCAAGAGTTAAAATAATATCACAATTAGAGAATGTAGAAGATTAATGGTCATTTTGATCTGTATGTTTGGCTGTTTTGTTTCCCAAATCCAGCCTGGTATTGTGGACAAAAGCAAAAGAAAGCTTTTTGTTTTGGGGTCTGTGAGGCCAAATGTCCTCAAATGAGGACATTAGGGGAACTTTTTTTTTTTAATCATGTCCACACAACATCTCTAAGGTATATTAATGACATATTAAAATGTTGAAAATGGGTGGACTTCATCCCAAGTTGTGATTGATGGCCTGCTGTAGGGTTATTATAGTTATGGATTTTTCATTTTAGTTTAGTTTTCACATTTTATTTTCTAATTTTGGTTAGTTTTAGTTAGTTTATAGAGCAGGTCTGCTAGTTTTTATTTTTGGTGAAAATATTTAGTTTTAGTTAGTTTTAGTTTAGTCATTTTATTTTTTTCTGTGATTTGGTTGTCAAGTATAGGATCATAAATGTGCCAAAGTAGGAAATGGTTGGTAATCAACCCTTGCTTTGAGTTTCTTAGTAGATTGGATGATTGCACTCTCCCACTAGAACAGAATTTTTACCCCCCAGTGTTATGGAACTCAGTAGCGATAGATACTAGAAGCATCTCCTGGTCACCAAAACATTTTGAATTTAAAGGCTTTATAAAAACTAAAACTAAGGGTATTTTAGGGATAATTTCAGTTAGTTTTAGTTAGTTTTCTGAACCCACATTAGTTTTAGTTTAGTTATCGTTTTTCATTTTTAAATGCATTCATTTTTCGTTTTTATTAGTTTCACTTTTTTTTTTTTTTTTTTTTTTTTTTTTTTTTTTTTTTTTTTTTTTTAGTTAGTTTTAGTTATCTTTTCTAACCATGGCCTGCTGTGGGTGTTTCCCCCTCCACAGACGACGGTAAGGAGGAGCCCCCCACCACGCTGCTCTGGGTGCAGTACTTCCTGGCGCAGCACTACGACATGATCGACCAACAGACACTGGCCCTGGAGTACATCAACACGGCCATCGAGAGCACGCCCACGCTCATCGAGCTGTTCCTCATCAAAGCAAAGATCTACAAGGTACGTGCACATGGACACACGCCAGGGCTGTATCGGTGTACTGTATCTGTATGTAGATTTTTTACACCACTGAATTGAATAGAAACGATGACTTCTCAAAATGATCCTTGAAAAATTGTTTCAGACTTTCAGAGAACACCTTAATTTTTAGTCAAAGGGATGGAATAGCTTAACAAGCGATCTATATCAATGCCCATACGTTAGAATGCTATTCACGTTATGCGGCCCGGGGGCCAAATGCGGCCCTTTGGCTGACTTTGACCTGCCTGGGGACCACCAGTGGTCCTTGAGAGAGTTCCAGTTAAATATGGAAAGTTAACTAGATGTAACTCTTTGAGAGTGGACCCTAGCGGGTCCATTTGGTTTCATGTTTACACTCTCAAGAGTTAAAATATTCATCATCTGAATTAGCCCAAGTCTACACAACTAGAGAATGTAAAATATAATGGTGATTTATTATTATCTATTTACCGTACTTTCCGGGTTATAAAGCGCACCTTAATATAGGCCGCACCGCCAAATTTAGCGAAAAAATCAATTGGGTACACATACAAGACGCACTGGCCTATAAGCCGCGGGTGTTTTAATGCTTAATTACCATATGTAAGGGTTCTTGCACAGATGAGATTGTCGGCAATTCTCAAACAATGCTGTTTGAGAAGCATCCTTTTTATTATTTAAACGACTACGGAACTGCACGTGCTGTATGTAATTAACGCTAGAGCCATAGACCAAGGACAGATCTAGGCATAGACATGAGGGGGGGGGGGGGGGGGGGGGGGGATGATGCCCTCTAGACGCCCTGACTGCCCCACCAAACATGACGGAATGCAAACAATGAAAACTTCAAAGATATTTCAAATCAAATGCTTATAGCGGTAGTTAAACGTGGACTAACTACAATTCTTTCACCACTAAACCAACTGCCATTTTCGGCTGCCCTCCCCCCGATTGAGAAATATTACATCCAGGCCTGGCCAAGTGGCCATAGAGTGCAGCCAGAGATACGCAACTCCGATCACTTCATGAAACCAAATGAGCGCTTGCGGGTCCATTTGGTTCATGAAAAAAGGTAGCCTACCGTACATCTGGTTAACCAACTGTCCACCATTTAGCTGGGGACCACCAGGAATCCTCTCAATGTTTAAGACGCTCGACGAGGCGGCTTTATTGCCGCGTCCACGGACCCCTCCTCCTCCTCCTCCTCGCGCGGCGGCGGCGGCTGCTGCTGCTGCCGCCAGCCTTTCTAAACCCGTTCGTGGATGTTTTTTTTTGACACTTTTCCACGCAGTAAGGATCCACTGGCAGACTTGATAAAAAGTTGCTTTCAGCATGTTCCTCGCCCTGGTGGTGCGCGCGCTGGTGGCGCCAGCTCCTCGGAACGACAGCGCACGGACCACCACCGCGCGGACCACCACCACGCGGACCACCACCGCGCGCCGTCGTTCCGAGGAGCTAGTGTCTCCGCCGCGCCAGCGTTCCTCGCGTTGGTCCGCCGTCTAACCATTGATTCATTGATCCCAAGGCTACGTGCAGCAGATCGATTTCCTTATTTTTCAACCAGCTCGACTGACTTTAGCTGCGTTATATGCACTTCTTCGTTTGCTTTCCATGATGCATTTAGTAGTGTCTGTCTTAGCGAACTGCCTGTGCCCTGTCCCCCTACATTTCCTGCTCGGGCCGGCTTAAAGTTGGTGTCATACCGTGCATTTAGACTTAGAACGCCCTATACTATAGTGTTTGTTAGCCGTAAACATCCATACATTGGCCGCACCGCTGAATAAGCCGCAGGGTCCAAAGCACAAGAAAAAAGTAGCGGCTTATAGTCCGGAAAGTACGGTAATGCTTTTTTTTTTTTTTTTTTTTTTTTTTTTTCCAGCCTGGTATTGTGGACAAAAACAAAATAAATCTTTAGTTTTGGGTCTGTGGGGCTAAAAAATGCCATAAATAGTAGGCCCTGGTGTCAAAACGGTTCGTTTTACTCTTACTTTTACCTTGAAATCGGCCCTCCACAATATTTTATGTATCTCATTTGGCCCCTTGGGAAAAATAATTACCCACCCGTGTACTATACTGTAGGACTGTAACAAGATGGCTGCCGATGAACAAAATATCCATCATGCGAATTAGTCCAAAGATTAATGGTCATGGACAGAAGCAAAATAAATCTTTAGTTTTGGGGTCTCTGGGTCTAAAAATGTCCTCAATTGGTGGTCCGTGGCTCAAATGCTGAATAAATGGTGGGCTGTGGGATGAAAAAGGTTGAAAACCACTGGGCCTAGATTTTCGTTACCGCTAAACCTCTTATCCCTTAACTTCTTTGCCTTTTAAAAACTATTTTTAAAAAAACATTTTCAATAGTTAAAATGACCAGTCTACAAGCTCACAACGTGTCAATAGATTGGCACGTTGTACTGTTCCAAAAAGTTTATCAGAATAGTAAAAAAAGGGGGTTTTGGGGTAAGGAGTTTAGCATGTAACAAAAATGGAGCCTATAATGCAGGGGTTTTCAACAGGTGGTCCGGGGACCACCAGTGGTCCCTGAGAGGGATCCAGGTGGTCCCCAGCTAAGTTGGCTAACCAGATGTAACTCTTGAGGGTGTAAAAATGAAACAAATGGACCCTTGCGGGTCCATTTGGTTTCATTTTTACACCCTCAAGAGTTAAAATATTCATCATCTGAATTAGCACCACTTAATTAAGAAGTCTACACTGTTTTGTTGGCAAAATACAGCCTGGAATTGTGGACAAAACCAAAAGAATTCTTTAATTTTAGGTCTTTGGTGTGAAAATGTAATCAAATGGTCCGTGGCTCAAATGCTGAATAAATTGGTGGTCCCTGGAGTGAAAAAGGTTGAAAACCCCTGCTATAATGTATGGTGGTGACTGCTGTTTTCTGACCCCTCCCCCCTGCTCCCGCAGCATGCTGGGAACATCAAGGAGGCGGCCCAGTGGATGGACGAGGCCCAGGCTCTGGACACCGCTGACCGCTTCATCAACTCAAAGTGTGCCAAGTACATGCTGAAGGCTGGCATGATCAAGGAGGCAGAGGAGATGTGCTCCAAATTCACACGGGTGAGCTGTGTGTGTGTGTATGTTTCAGTGTTGTTTTTGTCGACTAAGTCTTTAGACTTAGTCGACTAAGGTTTTTGATATTTAGACGACTAAGACTAGACTAACAAATCATTTTCAAGAGACTAAGACTAAATCATAACCTAAGACTAATGGAAATAAGACACATTTTATCTTCCTTTTTTCTTTCTTTTTAAGTATGCAAACTATAACGAGAAATGTTTCATACTAAAAACTATACATCATAACATATATATATATATATATATATATATATATATATATATATATATATAATATATATATATATATATATATAATATATATATATAATATATATATATATATATATATATATATATATATATATAATATATAAACCTACAAAGTATTTGTATGCTAGACTAAACTAGCAAGTCTAAGACTAAATCATTTTTGACATTTGTCGACTAAGACTAGACTAAAAAAAAAATGAAGTTCAGAAGACTATATGGGACTAAAAGACTAAATATGCTATTGAAAAGACTAAGACTAAATCAAAATATTCTAAAAAAATTAAAAAAAAACACCACTGGTGTGTTTGTGTGTGTGCACATGCGACTTTTAATCGGTAGTGGGAAAGATTAGACCACAAATGTTTTCTTTGAATGTAAATTTGCACTTGAGTGAAAGTACAAATGTAATTGCCATAAAAACATGTTTCCAAGTGTCCTGAGCCACACAATTTACCCATAACCGCTCCTCAACTGATGCTACTCTTATTTAGGACGTGTAAAGGAGGAGGAATTGTAGGACATGCAATTAAAAACAAAAACATGATCCCATTATTCCCCATTACTATTCAGGTTTCCCCCCTTGTCCGTTAAAATAATGAAATGAAACCAAAGCAGCTACAGTGTTAACGGCTATCGTCAAATTTATTTACATAGCACATTTCACAGGACATGCAAGGACTCAATGTGCTTCAAAGAAATGCAAAACATGCAGTACGAGAAGGTACAAAAAACTTAATAAATATTACAGAGAATTAAATTACATATGATTTAGATAAAAGGGCACAACACATTTCATCGTCTAGCTCAGAGGTTTTCACCAGGTGGTCCCCAGGCTAAATGATGGAAAGTTGGTTAACCAGATGTAACTCTTGAGAGTGTAAAAATGAAACCAAATGGACCCTTGCGGGTCCATTTGGTTTCATTTTCACACTCTCAAGAGTTAAATTATGCATCACCTGAATTAGCACTATTTAATTAAGAAGTCTACGCTGTTTTGTTTGCAAAATCCAGCCTGGAATTGTGAACAAAACCAAAAGATTTTTTTTTTTTTTTTTTTTTTTTTCTTAGTTTTAGGTCTTTGGGGCAGAAATGTCATCAAATGGTGGTCCGTGGCTCAAATGCTGAATAAATGGTGGTCCCCGGTGTCAAAAAGGTTGAAAACCCCTGACCTAGCTGAAAGCTAGTGTAAATTGATTACTTTTAAAAAGAGACAGTGAGGTTGCAGATCTTACATTTATGTGTAAGGAATTCCACAGTGGAGGACCATAATGACTAAAGGCAACATAACCAGATTTAGAGCTAATCTTTTTCTTTGTCAGGTGATTTAAGGGTTCTAGAGGGCGCATAAGGGTCAAGTATGTCAGTCTGAAACATAAGGAGCTAGGCCATTAATAGATTTAAAAACTATGAGAAGTACTTTAAAATCAATTCTTTTGTTTCACTGGGAGCCGGCGAAGGGAGGCTAAAACTGGAGTAAGGTGAATAAAGGAAAATAAAGCAATGAACCATCTCCTCTTTTAGAATGTTTGTTTGAATGCCTCTTACTCCACCTAGTGTCGGATTCCAGTAGTGAACATGAATGTGTTTTCAGGCTGTGTGTTGTGTGTTTTCCTCCAGGAGGGGGCGTCGGCGGTAGACAACCTGAACGAGATGCAGTGCATGTGGTTCCAGACGGAGTGCGCTCTCTCCTACAAGTCCATGGGCAAGTTTGGGGAGGCGCTGAAGAAATGCCACGAGATCGAGAGGGTGAGTCATTGTTGCTTGTTGTTTTTTTTTTTTTGCTTTTTTGGCTCCAGCGACCTTAGCCTGTAGGCCAGTGGTGCCAGGGGTTGACACTAAGGTCTCCGAGGCACTTGCCCATCGGGCAAGTGCAAGTCAGCTTCTACTTGCCCTCAGGTCATGGTCACTTGCCCCCCCAAAATATATTGTAAATTTTACATTTTCCAGGGTTCCAGGTGGTCCCCAGCTAAGTTGGTTAACCAGATGTAACTCTTGAGAACGTAAAAATGAAACCAAATGGACCCTTGCAGGTCCATTTGGTTTCATTTTTACGCTCTCAAGAGTTAAAATTCATCATCTTAATCAGCCCATAGTGGTCACAGACCCAGTGGTCCCTGACCCCAGCAAAATGAGAGTTTGGAACCAAATGGACCTGGGAGAGAGAGAGGTAGAGATAGCTAGAAAGCAGGGAAAGACACAGAGGCAGAGTGCAATGACTGCCTTCAAGACAAATTTATCTTGTGTTGTGTTATAGTGCACTAAGTTGCACACTTGCCCGATCGGGCAACCAGGTAACAGTCTTCACTTGCCCCACCTTTTTTTTTTTTTACTTGCCCCGGGCAAGCGGGCAAGTGTTAGTGTCAAGCCCTGGGTGCCCACACTTTTGTTTTTGACTTGAGGGCTACTTTCAAAATGACCAGCTCAGGAAGATCTACACATCAAAAATCTGATTATTCCATTACTGAAAATCCATTTCAAAGCCCCTAGAAAGTTTGTGCTTTGAAATAGTGGTGGTGGTGTTACTCACTGTTATAGTGTTTAGAAATAATGCACTTATAATGAAAAATGGAGGGAGAGAATTGGAACGTTTTCTTGTATATGCTACTACTGACGTTTGAAAACAGTATTTGGGGTTTGAGTTGACGGTTTGTAATGTTGAGTTTAGTCTCTTGCACCCAAAACTAAGAAGTTTCACGCTTTTGTCCACAATTGTGAAAGAGAACTGGCAAAACATTGGTCAAAATAACAATTATTCTCCATTTTCTGATTGTGTGGACTCTTGAGAGCGGTAAAACGAAACCAAATGGGTCCATTTTGTTTTGTTCTAATGCTCTTAAGAGTTACAGATCGATGGGGACTGTCTTGATCTACCTGCACGGCCTGTGTGATCTACTGGTAGATCACAATCTACCTTTTGGGCACCCATGCTGTAGGCGTATGCAAAGGCTCAACTTAGCACTCTATAGTGTGTATGCATAGTCCACTCGTAGGTTCATAGCTTAAGTATGATTCTTGAAAACATTTTTATGTATGTGATTGTGTTACTATGTTCTTCATGCTCACTATAAATCATTCTGGAGCTTCTGCCAAATGCCTAAAATCCATATCTCTCACTGTCATTATAGTTATGGATTTTTCATTTTAGTTTAGTTTTAGTTAGTTTTGACATTTTATTTTCTAATTCAGTTAGTTTTAGTTAGTTTTTAGAGCGGGTTTGCTAGTTTTTATTTAGTTTATATTTTGGTGAAAATATTTAGTTTTACTTAGTTTTAGTTTAGTTATAGTTTTAGTTATTTTTCTGTGCTTTGGTTGTGAGGTATAGGATTAAAAAAAGATCAGAGTAGCTTTTAAGTTTTAATAAAAATGCAAAAAGATAGTTTAAAAACATAAATTCAGTAATAATTAGATAACTTTTATAATACCAGTTGGTACATATAGCTTTATAAAAAAAACTAAAACCAAGGGTATTGGGGTTATAATTTCAGTGAGCTTTTCTGAACCCACACTACAGTTTTAGCTTGGTTATCGTTTTTTTTGCATTCATTTTTAGTTTTTATTAGTTTCAGTTAACCCTCAGCGTACTGAACGCGTTTTGGTGTTCTAGGCATTATGTTTTAACTATTGAAAAATAGCAGATCTACAAGCTCATAGCGCGCCACCGAGTGGCGCGCTATGAGCTTGTATCTCTGCGATTTTTGAGAAATCGTGAAAACGTGGTGCAAATCTTTGAATATTATAATATAATCGTGAAAACGTGGTGCAAATCTTTGAATATTATGTCAGAAATCTAGACAGGACACAATGGGTTTTTAACTCAAATATTTTTTACACCTCCTCTCCTCCTCCTCCTCCTCCTCTCCTCCACTCCTGCAGCATTTTGTGGAGATCACGGACGACCAGTTTGACTTCCACACGTACTGCATGCGCAAGATGACGCTGCGCTCCTACGTGGACCTGCTGAAGCTGGAGGACGTGCTGCGCATGCACCCCTTCTACTACAAGGCGGCGCACACCGCCATCAACATCTACCTGAGTCTGCACGACAACCCGCTCACCGACGACAACAAGGAGCTGCAGGCCGACACCGGTGAGTTTAGACCGCTCCGGCCGGCAGTGTTGCCAACCTGGCGCAATTTGTCGCTAGATTTAGCTTTTTTTTTCCAGACCCCCCTAGTGAAAAAATAGGGAAATTAGTGAAAAACCCCTGGCGGAAAATCTAGTGCTTTTTTGCTGGTGAGTTGGGGCGAAATTGATTGACAGGCACCAGAGATAAACCCCTCATTTTTCACCATTTTTCCTCCAATGATAGTGGTTTTCAACCAGTGGTTCCCCAGGCTAAATGATGGACAGCTGGTTAACCAGATGTAACTCTTTGAGAGCGTAAAAATGAAACCAAATGGACCCTTGCGGGTCCATTTGGTTTCATTTTTACGCTCTCAAGAGTTAAAATATTCATCATGTGTGTTAGCCCCAAGTCTACACAACAAGAAAATGTAGAAGATTAATAGTCATTACATTTTCTAGTGGTGTGCTTCAGTCTCTAGTGCTTCCCTTCAGCATCTAGCGCATTCTAGTGCCAATAGTGCATTTTGGATTTTGGCAGTTGGCAACACTGCTGTCCGTCCCCTCTTTGAGCTTATCCGTAGTCGGGTCGTGGGGGAGCAATAGCTCCACCAGGGGGGGAGAGAGAGAGAGAGAGAGTCCCAGACTTCCCTCGATACCGCTGCTCTGTGTACGCCTCATCTTTTTTTGTTTAGCCCATTAAAGAGGAACTCCACCCATTTCAACATTCTAATATGTCATTAATATACCTTAGAAGTGCTTGGTAGTAGACATGATGAAAAAGTTTCCCCATTGGGTGTTCCCAAGAAATGGAGGTCTGAAGAAAACCACTGACACCGTGAAACATCTTGATGACATCATCAAGATGTATTTTCAGCACCATGTTAATCATGGATTTCTTTAGACGCTTCTTTTTGAGAAGGGTTCATTTGGTTGCATTTGTACGCTCTCAGAAAAAATGTTAAACGGGTGGAATTCCCCTTTTAAAGGACAGCTTTAGCATTTTGTCAAGCAAGGTTATTAGATAATGAACACCTATGATCGGTATCAGAAAAAAACTAGAAATACTGTCAAACTAGTCAAATGTAGCGTCAAAAAACTAGAATTTAGCATTAGAAACTAAAATATAGCATCTGAAACGATAATCTACCACCAGAAACTAGAATTTAGCATTGGAATCTAGTGCCACGAAACCAGAATCTAGTGCCACGAAACCAGAATCTAGTGCCACAAAACCAGAATCTAGTGCCACAAAACCAGAATCTAGTGCCACGAAACCAGAATCTAGTGCCACAAAACCAGAATCTAGTGCCACAAAACCAGAATCTAGTGCCACAAAACCAGAATCTAGTGCCACAAAACCAGAATCTAGTGTCACGAAACCAGAATCTAGTGCCACAAAACCAGAATCTAGTGCCACAAAACCAGAATCTAGTGCCACAAAACCAGAATCTAGTGCCACAAAACCAGAATCTAGAGCCACAAAACCAGAATCTAGAGCATACCTGGGCATTATGCGGCCCGGGGGCCAAATGCGGCCCTTTGGCTGACTCTGACCGGCCCGGGGACCACCAGTGGTCCTTGAGAGAGTTTCAAGTTAAATATGGAAAGTTGGTTAACCAGATGTAACTCTTTGAGAGCGTATAAATGAAACCAAATGGACCCTTGCGGGTCCATTTGGTTTCATTTTTACACTCTCAAGAGTTAAAATATTCATCATCTGAATTAGCCCAAAGTCTACACATTCAATCAGAGAATGTAAGAGAATGGTCATTTTTGTTATCCTGTTTTGTTTCCCAAATCCAGCCTGGAATTGTGGACAAAAACAAAAGAAATCTTGAAGAAAGTTTTGGGATCTGTGGGGCTAAAATGTCATCAAATGGTGGTCCGTGGCTCAAATACTGAATAAATAGTGGGCCCTTGTGTCAAAATGGTTGGTCTTACTCTTACCTTTATCTTGAAATTAAATTAATATTACGCAGTCTTTAGTTCAGCCTTTAGTCTTGGCCCTCCACAATATTTTATGTATCTCATTTGGCCCCTTGGGAAAAAATAATTGCCCACCCCTGATCTAGTGCCACAAAACCAGAATCTAGTGTCAGAAACCTCTAACCTATTTGCCTCTTCCTCCTTCCTAGCCAACCTCTCGGACAAGGAGTTGAAGAAGTTGCGGAACAAACAGCGGCGAGCTCAGAAGAAAGCCCAGCTGGAGGAGGAGAAGAAGAACGCAGAGAAGGAGAAGCAGCTAAAGAACCAGAAGAAGAAGAAGGAGGACGACGACGAGGAGATCGGAGGCCCCAAGGAGGAACTCATCCCCGACAAACTGGCCAAGGTTTGGATGGCTCCAAGTGATTGTTATTTGGGGGCGAATGTGTGGCAAATAAATAACTAGAAATCCACTTTGAGGGGGCACGGTGGAACAGTGGTTAGTGCTGTCGCCTCACAGCTAGAAGGTCCTGGGTTTGATTCCCACTAGGGGCGCTGCTGTGGGTGCTGTCAGTGTGTCTGCTCCTCCGCGTCATCAGTGCCCATACCCGAGGCGGGGTCGGTGAAAGGGCCGTTCTGTGTGGAGTTTGCATGTTCTCCCCGTGTCCCCTAGGGTAGATACCCTCACAAAAACATGCTGTAATCCTGGACTCTAAACTGCCTCCCCCTGGCCAGCCGGGGCGCCTGATGGAGGGGACAGGAACTGGTTGGAATAACGTGTTCCTTCCACACGCTACGTCCAACCAGGGAAACTCCCCCCTGTCAGGTGAAAAGAAGGCAGCTTGGACTCCTCATGCATTGAAGGAAGCATGAGGCCAGTCCGCTGCCTCCCCAGGTTGGCGGAGGGTGTGTAGAGCCCAGGATCACATTAGGAATTGGCACTGGGTGAAAAAATGGGTTGCAAAATCGTGGGAAAAAATATATATATATATATAGAAATCCACTTTGTGTTTAACTCCTTAACAGATTCACCACAACGTTTGGACTGATTGACTATTTTGTTGTCTGCTTATCACTCCAAAAGTTGTTTTAGGTTTTGTTTCATTAACAAGCTGATTAACTCACAGCACACCACCTCACGAAGTCCTTTAATTGATTGCACTACAAAACCCAGAAAACACCTCACATACTTTACAACTATAAATGATATAACTTTAAATGCATTTATCTCTGAATGAGCCCTGGAAACAGTGAAATGTGGAAAAATGTCTAAATAATTGTGTTACTATTGAGGCTAATGGGAGCGAGCCTCGCTTTTATGGTAATCTGTCAAAGAGTTAATCAACAGCCACTTAAAAAAATCCTATTCGTATGTAAACAAGTCGTCATTTTCTTGTGATTGCCCCCAGACTTGCTCCGTTTATCTTTTCATCTCTGTAACTTGGCTGATTGCAGGTAGAAAATCCACTGGAAGAAGCCGTCAAGTTCCTGACACCCCTAAAACATCTGGTCAAAGACAAAATAGACACACATCTTCTGGCCTTCGAGATCTACTTCAGGAAAGGTACATATACACTCGATTCTAGTTTCTGACACTCTATTCTAGTTTCTGAAGCCATATTCTAGTTTCTGACACTAGATACTACTTTCTGAAGCTACATTCTAGTTTCTGGCACTAGATTCTAGTTTCTGACACTCTATTCTAGTTTCTGAAGCCATATTCTAGTTTCTGACACTAGATACTACTTTCTGAAGCTACATTCTAGTTTCTGGCACTAGATTCTAGTTTCTGACACTAGATGGTGATGTTCAACATATTTCATGCCAAGGACCACCAGAGTTATCTATATTTGGCTGCGGACCCCCCCATCTGAAAACATGTTGTTCTAGGGATCCCTAAGAAGCAAAGAATTGAGTTAAAATTGTTTTTCCTCTGAAATAATATATTCAAAGATTTGTGCCACATTTTCATGATTTTTGCAAAAAAATATCAGACCTACAAGCTTGTAGATCTGATATTTTTCAATAGCTAAAGCATAGTAATAAACATAATGCTCTAAACACCAAACCACGTACATTACAAAAAGTGTTAAATGGCGTCCCACCAGAGAAAGATTCACCAATGTTCCTTAATCCATCGTGAGATGTACCACTCTGTTGACAAGTTAGTCTTGCATTAACCCATTCGAGTTTCTGACACCAGATTATACAGTAGTTCCTTGCACCAGATTGTAGCTGCAGCAACATTCTAGCTTTTGACGCTAGATTCTACAGTAGTTTCCCACACTAGATTCTAGTTATTGACACTAAATTATAGTTTCTGATGCTAGGATCTCCTTTTTACACTGCTAGAATCGAGTTTCTGATGCTAGAATCTAGTTCCTGACACTAGATTCTAGTGTTTCAGATAAACCTGTGCTCCTGTGTCAGTGATGCTAACATATTTCAAGCCAAGGACCACCAGAATTATCCATATTTGGCTGCAGACCCCCCCATCTGAAAACATGTTGTTCTAGGGATCCCCCAGAAGCAAAGATTTCAGTTAAAAAATGTTTGCTTCTGAAATGATGTATTCAACGATTTGCAACACATTTTCACAATTTTTCAAAAATAGCAGAACAACAAGCTCATGTCGCGCCACTCGGTGGCGCGACATGAGCTTGTTGATCTGCTATTTTTCAACAGCTAAAACACCAAATGCGTTCAGGACACAAAGGGTTCTTTTTTTTTCACTAAGTAGCATCTAGTAAAACCTCAGCTCATAAAATATTTGGCTCTCCAGATGTCAACTGATTTCACTAGAGCTGTGGGTAGTTAAGCGGTATTACATGTAAATTACTCATTATTTAAAATATTCCCCTTACACTTTCCATGTTAAGCTAACTAAACTAACCCTTTCCTCTCTGTGATCTTCAGGGAAGTTCCTGTTGATGCTCCAGTCGGTGAAGAGAGCGTTTCCCCTAGACCCAGACCACCCGTGGCTCCACCAATGTCTAGTACGCTTCTTCAAAGGAGGTGAGGAGGGGGTCATTACATTCCTGGAAATATTGTGAAATTAGGGGGAAAAAGTCAAAAATGGTTTTGGAATTTATCTGGGAATCTTCAAAAAATATTTTGGATGGGAAATTGATTTAGTCGATTAAAAAAATAAAAAAAAAGAATATACCCTGTATATGTTGTTGAACCAACTCTGTGGGATTGTGGTTAGAGTGTCCGCCCTGAGCTTGGGAGACCAGGGTTCGATTCCCGGCCGGGTCATACCAAAGACACTAAAAATGGGACCCAATGCTTCCCTGCTTGGCACTCAGCATCGAGGGTTGGATTGGGGGGAGGGCCCTGCAACACTACTAGCGTCATGTCCAGGGATGTGTACTTGTACAACAAGTACACTATGTCACGCTACAGAAACAGGAGATAGGCTCCTAGCCCATAGAGAGCCACGAGGTCTAACAAATATTTAATTAATACTGCAGAATTCACTATGGTAGTTGTAAATGTCAACATATGCCACATTATGGGTAACTTATTCAAGTGGTAAATTGAATGTAAAACAGGTCCTCTGTTGATAAAACAACATATCTTGACAAAGACATTTCATACATTTCATTTCATATTGTTTTAAAAGTACTACAGTGGAATTCCACTGGACTTCTATGGGCTGGCCTGCAGTATCCTGTTCTAACGAACCGTTTGTGTGGCCATTTGGGGGCGTGAAATTTGTAGTCCCTGTGTGTCTATTGGCCTCACGGCGCGATAAGCAGGGTTGTAGTGGAGGGCGGACGCAGGGGGACGGCGTCCCTCCACTTCTCACATCTAAAATATTTTTGGGGCAAAAGTAGGCCTATGTTTTTTTGTCTTGTCATTTACTTTTATGGATACAATTAGGCACTGTAAACAATCTTTCTCAATCTGCTATACTTGTTTCAATAGCGTGTCTGTGTGTGTTGCGCAGGTGCACGCAAATGCAAGTGTGCATGCACGCGTCTTAAAGGGGAATTCCACTCATTTTCAATATTTTACTATGTCATTAATATACCTTAGAGATGTTGTGTGGACATGGTAAAAAAAAAAAAGTTCCCCTTTCTGTTTCCTAGAAATGGAGGCCTGAAAAAAAATATTAGCACTGTGAAATACATCTTGATGACATCAACATGTGTTTCACCATGTTAATGAGTTTCCTTTTTTCTGAGAGCGTACACATGGAACCAAATGGACCCGCTAGGGTCCATTTGGTTCACATTTGTACACTCTCAGAAAAAATTGAAAATGGGTGGAATTCCCCTTTAAGAGGCGTCCCCCCACTTCTAAAAGTACCACTACAACACTGGTGATAAGGTTTACTTGTATATATATAGTGGAACAGGCTCTTGCTCCGCAACCTAATATGTACTGGACATAACAAAAAGAACAGCTCAATGTGCTGTGCAGCGTCATCCTATGCTTTGAGACTAGGAAGTGTAATTATTCCTTTCTATATGGTATTGCTTTAGCTACACTGCCAGTCTTTGGACATTGCACATGGCTTCCCCTGCCCCTTTTACTTGGGTCAGTATCAGGTTCAACATGTGTGTTTATCAAGATGAATTGCAGCTAAGAGCTAAAGTTTCTACACTAACCAGGGGTTGACACTAAGGTCTCAGAGGCACTTGCCCATTGGGCAAGTGCAAGTCAGGTTCTACTTGCCCTCAGGTCATGGTCACTTGCCCCCCAGGTTCCAGGTGGTCCCCAGTTAAGTTGGTTAATCAGATGTAACTCTTGAGAACGTAAAAATGAAACCAAATGGACCCTTGCGGGTCCATTTGGTTTCATTTTTACACTCTCAAGAGTTAAAATTCATCATCTTAATTAGCCCAGGTTTACACTGTAGAAGATTAATGGTCATTTTGATGTGCATGTTAATTTGCCTGTTTTCTTTCCCAAATCCAGCCTGGAATTGTGGATAGCTAGAAAGCAGAGAAAGACACAGAGGCAGAGTGCAATGACTGCCTTCAAGACAAATTTATCTTGTGTTGTGTTATAGTGCACACAAGTTGCACACTTGCCCGATCGGGCAACCAGGTAGCAGTCTTCACTTGCCCCACCATTTTTTTTACTTGCCCCGGGCAAGCGGGCAAGTGTTAGTGTCAAGCCCTGCTAACCCAAGTGCCATTCAGTGTTCCTCCTCCTCCTCCTTTCATATGTCAAACAATTCGTCCCACTTCCATCCAGTGTCGGAGAGCAGAGAGCTGCCCGAGGCGGTGGGGACGGTCCTGAAACAGGAGATCGCACGACTGTTTGGAGACAGCAACGCCAAGAGCTTCAACCAGGCCTTCCTCACCAAGCATGCCGACTCTATACCACACAGACTGGCTGGTAGGGCCTCTCTCTCTCTCTCTCTCTCACACACAGATTACACACATAACTTTATAAGAGAACAATGAATCTATGGTGTTTTTTCAAGGTTTTTTATTTGTCACTCCAGTGTATGTCAGGACATATACAGGGATGAAATAGCGTTTCCATTTTCCACAGTGCAATAGACAAGACAGTGCAATAAGACAATAGTCAAGACAATAGACAGTGCAATAAGACAAGGTCGAGACAATATATAGACGAGACAAACAATAGTGCAGCAGACCAGTAAAGTGCAAACTGTACACCTAACTTGAGGTGAAGGTGCTTGGCTAACCAGGTGTGATAAAGTGGCAGTAGTGTGAAGCTAACAGACAGCTAGACAGGACATATATACAACTACTAGAAACTACAGTATACTACAGCTAGAAACTACAACTAAAAATCTAAAGCTATATACGAGACTACATAGCTACAACTAAACAAACAACATATAGCTTACTATGAGGTGAGGTATACATGTGCAAGATAGGATAGGATAGGATAGCAGCAGTTCGATCCAGTCCTTCAGTTGTATGTGTGTTTGACCATGTGTGAGTGCGTGCATGTGCGTGAGTGTGTGTGCATGTGTATTAATATTTCATTCCCTCCTGCAGCTGCTAAGATGATGGTGTATCTGGACTCGTCGACGGAGACGAAGGCGGCAGAACTGGCAACCGCACTGGACGAGTCGCTCAACAATAGAACCATACAAGTATGTTGTGTGCTTGGCTTGCTATAGAGCTACGCAGTCTGACTGCTTTGTCAGTTACTCACAGTGATGACTATACATGGCTTTAATTCTGTTGAAACATTCCATATAGACGATCTTGCTAGTAGGAGTGGGACTCTATGAGAAAATGTAGAATAATTGTATTCTCACCAACATTTTGCCAGTTTACCTCTCCTAAATTAGTCCAAGAGACTAAAATCTAGTCTTGGGCAATATACCGGTATTACCATTACCAAGTAATATCATTGGGTCTATAAAAAATATCGAATATCGTCAAATACTGACTCTATTAAAATGTGAGCAATGAGACTTTTAATTGTAACTATACAAACAATTTTCATGTTACACACATGCCTAAAATAGCCCTTATTTGGGCTAGGCTTTTTGGAAACAATGTATTTCCAACTCCAGTTTTTCCCTATTTAGGCTGCTTGAACAGCAGAGTGCTCAGTGTCAGACTCTGATTGCACGCCATTGCCATCTAGTGGTCAATACCGGTAATATCGAATATCGAGCTAATTAACACGTTATCCATAATACCGCCCAAGACTACTAAAGTCAGCATCAAGCATGGTCCGTGGCTAAAATGCAGAATAAATAGTTGGGCCCTGGTATGAAAACGGTTGAAAACCACTGCTCTAGCGCATTCTAGTACATTTTGGAAGTGCCACTAGTGCATACCTGGGCATTATGCGGCCCGGGGGCCAAATGCTGCCCTTTGGCTGACTCTGACCGGCCC
The DNA here is from genome assembly GCA_039105355.1 of Benthosema pterotum. Taxonomy (NCBI): domain Eukaryota; kingdom Metazoa; phylum Chordata; class Actinopteri; order Myctophiformes; family Myctophidae; genus Benthosema; species Benthosema pterotum. Next base: position 706,010 of record CM076973.1, on the reverse strand, counting down.
CTGAAAGGGTTTTAAACCAGTGGTCCGGGGACCATCAGTGGTTCTTGAGAGAGTTCCAGTTAAATATGGAAAGTTGGTTAACCAGATGTAACTCTTTGAGAGCGTAAAAATGAAACCAAATGGACCCTTGCGGGTCCATTTGGTTTCATTTTTACGCTCTCAAGAGTTAAAATATTCATCTTGTGAATTAGCCCCAAGTCTACACAACTAGAGAATGTAGAAGATTAATGGTCAATTTGATCTGTATGTTTGAATGTTTGGTTTCCCAAATCCAGCCTGGAATTGTGGACAAAAGCAAAATAAATCTTTAGTTTTGGGGTCTGTGGGGCTAAAATGTCATCAAATGTTGGTCCTCTGTGGCTCAAATACTGAATAAATAGAGGTCCCTGGTGTCAAAATGGTTGGTCTTACTCTTACTTTTATCTTGAAATTAAATTAATATTCCGCAGACAGTTCAGCCTTTAGTCTTGGCTCTCCACAATATTTTATGTATCTCATTTGGCCCCTTGGAAAAAATAATTGCCCACCCCTGCACTAGTGCATTTTAGATTTTGGCAGTTGGCATCACTGCCCCCTGCGTGTTGTGATGTTTCTCCTTTTCTCCCTCCTCCCTCCCCTCTCCAGATCTGCACAGACGTCCTGGAGAACCTCCGGAGCGGCACGCTGGGCGACAGCAACAAGGAGCGGGCGGAGGCGTACCGCGCCGAGTGCCACAAGCTTTACCCTTACACGTTAGCTTTCATGCCCCCGGGATACGAGGAGAACACAAAGATCGTCGTCAACGGAGACATCTCCGTGGGGGAGACGGAGGAGCTGGCCAACGAGATGTGAGGAGAGGTGTGTGTGTTGTGTGTGTGCGCGCCCAGGGAGGAGGTCGAGCAGCTTGTGGAGACGAAGAAGAAGAAGACAAAAAAATAAAAACGGAAGCAGGCCGAGCACAGAACCTTGGGAAATGCCCGGCGGCCATTTTGTAGAGCACAGACACAAGAGAAGCAAAAAAAAAGAGAGGAGTTTTTGTGTTCTTTGGCTGAGTTCCATATGGTCTGGCCTGGCATGGCTTGGCTCTGTCCCACTTGGAGAAAATCAGGACTGTGTGTGTGTGCTTATGTGCGTGTGTGTGTGTGCGCGTGCGTGCGTGTGGGTGTGAAAGAGGGGAAAGGGGGGGTGAGAGGAAGATGACATAATGGCCATTGTTTGTTTTTTTATGACAAAAAATACTACGCTAAATTTGAAAAATAAACTATTGTTCTTGACAATAAACTGTTCTTAGAGACTAAGACGGTGGGACGAATGACAAAGTCTTGTTGTTTTTTTCCTCGGAAAGGTAAACGAAACAACAGAAAAATGACAAGGTTCCGGCTCAGTAACTTAACTGCTCCTAGACGTTGTCGTCGTGTCGCACATGAACTGTCGCATAACGGTGGTTGTTCTTCTGACCCCCCCAGTTGCTCTCCAGGTTTTAAAATGGCGGGGGGGAAAAAATAAAATACAAATGTACATGAAAACGCAAAGAGGGTGGATATGTTGTTGTTGTCGACGTCGCCGCAGAACGGAGATCTTTAGCTGACTGGATCCTCTTTGATTGATCTGTAGGAAGCTAAATAATGTAACAACAAAAAAAGACCCAATTTTTTTTCAAGCAAAGACATGCATTACATACATACATGCACCTCCAATACACACACGAGTGTCTACACATCTTTTAATTGCTGTAGCAAAAGGTTTCTGTTTCTGACACCCTTCAGTTCATCATCAGCACTCTTTAAAAAAATAAAAAATAAAAAAAGTTTCCATCTGTGTGAGATAATGGCACTGTAGAAAAAGGTTGATTAACAAGATTTTTCATCGACGGTACTCTGTTGTTGTTGTTTTTCTTTTTTATCATCCCAATCAACCCCCCCCCACCAACACGGATTATTACAGATTCTGTTTAACATTTTGATCATGCTTCCTTGGCTGGCTCTAGTTTGTGGTTTAAGAAAAAAATATCCTAGCTCTGTGGTATAGATTTTCGGGGTAGGTGGAGCTTTTCGGAGCATTTTTAATCCTGTGTCTCAAGTCAAAACGCAGCACAGATTAAAAACCGTCAAAAGGTTGTATGTATGTTGTGCTCAATTCCAAATATACTGCGATTCTTAAAACATTTTTATTTCTCTGTCGCTCTGAAAGAGTTTGGTAGCTCTAAGCAATACTATAGACACTGTCTAGTCCATAACGAAATGGCAGGGCACTTAAACTCATTATCGATGCTATTCATGTCTTGATCCACAACGGGGTTTTTTTGGAATAGACTGGGCCTCTGCAGAGTGACCTGTATTATGCTTGTCGCCGGCATCATTAATGGCGGCGGTTTCATCTGCATGAATTTGCCCAGGGCTTCTTTTTTTTTTAAGCAGTCGATGTGGAAATGAGCCTCCACTACATCCTATTTCCTTCAAGAGAGGAGCTCATCTCGGCCAGTCAGAAATTCACAATGGTTTGTCAAGAGTTGGTCAGAGTTAGACGTAGCTCTCGCCGGGTCCATAGCTCCTAATGCTGTTTTTGCTGCCGTTTGCATTTGAGCTATGGGAAGAAGTCGCCAATATAAAGACGGTTTTGGTCATTCAAAAGCTCTCTGAGCCCCCCATTTCACTGGGAGGAAAAAATATCTATGGGTTTCTCTTGGCAATATTGGTAGGGGGCACAGTGGAGTAACAGTGCGCCTTCCGGTGAAAATATATTCCCCCTTTTTTTTTTGGCCAAAAAGTGCATTTTATACAGCGGATTCGACCGTGATCAGTCGATAAGATTGCAGTTATTTGTTTCCGTCAGGGGGACAATTTGGTCTCAGTATGGTCATCTTGTACTCTGTAGATATCATGGATTCTTTCAGTTGATAATACATAAGATGACAACTGCGATCTTATCCACTGATAACGGTCAAATCCGAGACGCAAAACCCTAGCCCCCTTCAACCGTAACCCTAAGCCTAAATCCCCGACACTCAACCACCGTAACCCTCACAGACCTGACGGTCTGTGAGGGTTACGGTTGGAGGGGCTAGGGGTTTTTGCTACAAACATACCTAAACCCTTCTCTAAACCTAACCGCAAGCAGATGCATTATCAACTGAAAGAATCCATGATATCTACAGACTACAAGATGGGTCGGCAGAGCATGACCATACTGAGACCAAATTGTCCTGACGGAAACTAATAACTGCGATCTTATCGATTGATAACGGTCGAATCTGGTAATTTTACATGTGTGGTGGTGGGGGGGGGGGCTCATACAGTCATATGGCCACTGTGGAAAGTAGGCTTTCTAATGACCCAAACTGCCTACGTATTGATGAGTAGTGGCGCTTGTATTTTTATTTTGCCAGAAGTGGAGAAGCGGCTGGCATTTAATGCGAGGGCGATGCATTGAAGGTCTCTTAGGCTCTATTTGGAACAACATTGGAGCTATGGACCAACCAGAGCTAAGTCGGAGCCACCCTGTTGCCCGTGGTGACAGATGTTACACAGTATAAACGGTATATAAATAAATAAAAGCACCAGGTTTGTCCGTTTTTCTTTTTTTTGCTTTTTTCCCCCCTCCCCCTTACTCTCCACCTTCCAGTTTCTTTTCAGCTTGTTTGATCCCTGCTCTCCCTCCCCCTCCCCCCTCTCTAATTTGGGTTCTAATGTGAAAGATGGAATATGAGATGCTGATGTATATCTGAATTTTGTATTAAAACTAAAAGGAATAATAATACACTTTGGCATCAGTATTTATACGTTTTTTTTTTTTTGGCTGAGAGGTGTCATCTAAATTGTTTGACAACCCAACATCTGTTGGTGAAAAAAAAAGGTATTAAATTGGCCATTTGTTTGGCTGGGTTCTGATGACCGGCAATTGTGTGTGTGTGTGTGTGTGAACACTGTTTGACTCCAGCCTTTACTCCACTTCCGTGTGCGTCTGTGTTTGTTCCTACTAACAACACGCTACTGTATGTTTAAGGCAGTAATGTTGACTTGACAGATTCGGCTCTCAAGAATGGATTCAAGGAAACAGGAGAGGGAGTCGCCTGAGCAAAGAGCGGCCTGCAAATGACTATTCAGTGGCAATTAAAGGGGAAGTCCACCCATTTTCAACATTCTAATATGTCATTAGTATACCCCAGAGGTCAGTGGCGTGCACAGAGAGTTTCAAGGGCAGGTGCTCAAATGTAACTAGGAGGGCACTCTAGGAAAATTGAGTTTTGGGGGGTTAAAAACGCATAGAAAACAGCATTTCAGCATCTTTTTGCTCTTTTAAAAAGGGCATGTTGGTCCAGAGAGGGCCACTAGGGGGTGCTCAAACCCCTCTTGACGTCTATGTATGCACGCCTATGCCAGAGGTGCTGGGTGGACGTGATAAAAAAAAAAAAAAAAAAAGTTCCCCCATTCTGTGTTCCCAAGAAATGGGGGTCTGAAGAAAATCATTAACATGGTGAAACATCTTGATGACATCAAGATGTATTTTCACCATGTTGATGGATTTCTTTAGACACTTCTTTTTTTCTTTCAACCATTCAAGGATAACCAGGCCCAGTTTGACATGCATGACGTTATACAGGCCCTCATTTAATGGCATTTCTATCCGTGGGGCCCCAGGCTTTCTATTCCTGAAAAGTTGCAATCCTGAAAAATATTTTGTCAAAAAAATATATTGTTTAAAAAATAAATAAATAAATAAATCATTGAATGATGATGTCACTGACAGCCGGATCTCTGAACTGCCTCTAGGTCTCCTGTGAGACACGGGCGGAGTAGGAAAAAGTGGTATTTTTATGTACATTAGTGAGGATCATATGAAGATGGGTCCTTTGACAAGGGGTGAAGTGGTCCTTTAACTCTGAGCATGTACAAAATACAAATCAACAAATGGATCCTCCAGGTTGGTTCCATTTTGTATATTAGAAACAAAATTTCTAAGAAATTTTACTGTGTGCCTGCCACTCGCCAAGTGTGTGCAAACTTTCGCGGGAGTTGGCATGCTAACATGCTATGCTAACGTAGTAGCAAACCCTAAATAGTATCGACCAATCAGAATAGGGGGCGGGGCAAAGTTACACCAATCAACGTCAGGGACTCATTACCCGAGTCCAATGATGCCACCCATATGTCTCTATGACATAGCATTGAGGAGTTATGGCAGGAAATAGTATCGACCAATCAGAATAGGGGGCGGGGCTAAGTTACACCAATCAACGTCAGGGACTCATTACCCGAGTCCAATGATGCCACCCATATGTCTCTATGACATAGCATTGAGGAGTTCGTGCCAACTGACTTGCCAATGTGTGTGTGCGTGAGTGTGCATGTGTGCTTGTGTGTGTGTGTATGTATATGTGTGTGCGTGTTTTGCTGCATGCATGAATAACCAGTCGTGGCCCATCAGGTGACCTCAGAGAGGACCCGGACTGTGTGTGTGCATGCGTGTGCGTGCGTTCGCGCGCGCGTGCGTGCGTGTGTGTGTGTGTGCGCGCGCGCGTCACACACTCCATATTTGGGCATATGTAACCCCATGGAGAACTCCATGAGCAAGTACACTATGCAGCAAAGCATAGACTGGAGAGGAGAGCATGTGTGTGCGTGTCTCTGCGCGTGTGTGGCTAGTGGCAGCCATCTAATTAGGGCCTAATCTGTTACACCTGTGTTCAGTGAGTCAGTACAGATACTATTGTCCATTAGTTTAAACAGCGAGTCAATGAGTTGCACTGTCTTGGAACAAAGGCCTCTCACGCAAAAATTAAAACTCGTAAGCGATTACTTTTTTCGATGTGGGCGTTACGACTTCGCAAGCTATGTTGTGTGCGATCGTGGTATTGGTACGATAAAAGACGTGGTCGTGAGAGCGATTTAAGAATTCGCGTTTGAAAAACAAACGCCAAAATGCAGCACATTACAATGTAATTAATATGGGGACGGGAGGTCACGTCATCTCGCTCTGAGGCACGTAGCACCGGTTCTGTACCTGACTGGGCTTTGATGGTCACATTGGTGAAAGGCGAGAAGTTTGTCTACAAAATGTCCGAAAACCACGCGTGTAAAGCGAATATTGTGTCCGTGAGGACGATTTGTTCGGTCATGACCCGAACCTCGAGACACTGCATCTCGCACTCTGTTTCACACTCGCTCACTGGTCGTGCGAGCCTCTAAGCTCCGCTAAATTCTCGAACCATGCACACTTTGAACTGCGATAGCGGACAAACCGTGCAACATATTCGAATACCGCCTGAACCGTGACGAAGTCGAGAGCCGCGTCTGCTGTTTAAAGTTAAAATCGTGTTTCTACGCCACAGTGTGCCAGAGTAATGTGGCTCCAAATAAGCGCTTCTTTTTCTGATGTTTTCGGTGTGCCCCCATTCATTTCGAATGGGGATTTTTTGCGTCGTTTATTGCGAATTACGTTGGCACGGTAACGCGTATCGGAAAGAAAAGCACAAGCACATCTTTCCCGGCCGAGCCGCACGTTTCGATGTATATATTGCGGGGATTGTGCAAACCGTGCGGCCGGCCATAGCGGTCAAAATTTCGGATAGATAGATGAGTGTGTGATGATTATGGATTAAGTTGACGAATCACAACCTGTGTGCTTCTGCCATACTGGCAGGCACACAGAATTATATCCATTTTGGGGAGGGGGGGGGGCAGGCGAAAATGGTACGTGATTGGCTTCATACCATATCATTTTATAAAGGACTTAAATCAGGCAAGTAAAGGATCAATAATAACATCAGTTGTTGTTGAAGTTGTTGTTGTTCATGCATAAAGCTAAAGGTCTGACTCGAAGACTTTTGAATGATAAATGGTGTTGGTTTAGTGATGCCACATTTTCCATTTAGTTAGTAGCAGTTAGTAGTAGTATTTCAAAATATTTTGGGGGCAAAAGTAGCCTACTTTATGTTTTTTGTGTTGTCATTTAGTAAGCAATCTTTCTCCCCCCCCCCCACACACACACACACACACACACACACACACTTATAAAAGTCCCACCACAACACTAGTGCCTAGATCCGGCCCTGCTGTAGGCCTACTTGTTGCTTGGTGCCTTGGTCATAAACTCCTCCCTTTCAATAGCCCAACCCCACCCATTTCTTAGACTGTCAAATCAGAGCCTTAGAAATAGACAGAGTTGCGACATTGGTGGGGCAGAAAAATAGTCCGGTCACGTGACGTGGTGCATGTACTCGTGCGAGCCGATAGACTCCAATGCATTCAGAAACTCCCGGCTGTCACTATTCGTTGTCACTACCCAATACAAGTCTATGTAGAGGAGCCGCCATTGCACTGGCCCCGTGAAGTGAACGGAGTTGGCGTAACTCTGTCTATTTCTAAGGCTCTGTGTCAAATGAAGCGGCGGGCCAAAAAACAGCTGTTTGTACTCACTAGCGCTCACTAGTCTCGTCTGCCTGCACTCATTCAGCAGTGATTCAGTGACACAGTCTCCTTCTGGAATGTCATACATTATGAATGAAACCCCCTTTTAAAAACAAGAATACAAGAAACAAGAATAGGGTGTCTATATTAGTGGTTTCGAGTCACTTAGGCTACTACCTGTGGAACCTTGGGATTGGAATTTAATTGTAAATTGGGATCGATTCGTTTTTTTTTTTTTTTTTTTAACAGTTCCTCCATATTTGTGAGTTGTGACTAAAAAGGGGGACTCGATCGATCATCATGGACTCCTCTCTGGAGTTCTCCAACTCTCTGGGCAGCAGCCTGGCTCGCTGCCGGACCTTTAAGATCATCGTGGTTGGAGACTCCGGCGTGGGGAAGACGTGCCTGGCTCACCGCTTCTGTGCGGGGGAGTTCCCCACCAGGACGGAGGCCACCATCGGCGTGGACTTCAGGGAGAGACTGGTGGAGGTCCACGGGGAGAAGATTAAGGTAAAAGAGCTATAGGGAAACTTTTTGGAATGCCACAAATTTTGCCTTGTGTAATTATTGCCAAGCCAGTCAGCCTGGCTTGGCAATAATGAGAAGAAACACGTTAAAGGGGAAGTTCACACATTTTAAACATTCTATTATGTCATTAGTATACCCCAGTGGTTTTCAACCTTTTTCACTCCAGGGCCCACCATTTATTCAGCATTTGAGCCACGGACCACCATTTGATGACATTTTAGCCCCAAAGACCTAAAACTAAAGAATTCTTTTGGTTTTGTTCACAATTCAGGACTGGATTTCGCAAACAAACCAGTGTAGACTTCTTAATTAAGTGGTGCTAATTCAGAAGATGAATATTTTAACTCTTGAGAGTGTAAAAATGAAACCAAATGGACCCGCAAGGGTCCATTTGGTTTCATTTTTACATTCTCAGGAGTTACATCTGGTTAACCAACTTAGCTGGGGACCACCTGGAACCCTCTCAGGGACCACTGGTGGTCCCCGGACCACCTGTTGAAAACCCCTGCCCTAGAGGTGCTGGGTGGACATGATAAAAAGGTTCCCCCATTCTGTGTTCCCAAGAAATGGAGGTCTGAAGAAAACTACTAACATGGTGAAACATCTTGATGACATCAAGATCATCAAGTATTTTCACCATGTTAATGGATGTCTTTAAACGGATTTCTTTACAATGTAGAAGATTATCTAGTTGTTGTATGTTGTTTGACAAAACAGTCAAACATACAGATCAAAATGACCATTCATTTTGATCTGTATGTATGACTGTTTTGTTTCCCAAATTCCAGCCTGGAATTGTGGACAAAAGCAAAAGAAATCAAATGGTTGTCCGTGGCTCAAATTCTGAATAATTAGTAGGCCCCTGGTATCAAAAAGATTGAAAACCCTTGCTTTTGAATGGGATTTCCACCCATTTGTGTGTAATTTGTGTTTTCTTTTCTGATTTGGGGGAAAAACATTGACATGGTTGACAATTCTTTAGCCTATACTAAGGTATATACTGACTTTCAGTACAAAAAAAACATGGAAACACAGAATGGGAGGACATCAATGACTTTAAAGGGGAATTCCAACCATTTTTAAATTTTACTATGTCATTAATATGCCTTAGATATGTTGTGTGTGCATGATAAAAAAAAAACGTCACCTCATTATGTGTTTCCTAGAAATGGAGGTCTGAAATAAATCATTAACCTGGTGAAACACAACCTGATGACATCATCAAGTTGTGTTTCACCATGTTAATGTTTTTTCTTTCATTTTTTTTTTCTGAGAATGCACAAATGGAAGTTCACATTTGTCCACTCTCAGGAAACTTTTGAAATTCCCCTTTTAATGGAATCACAACCTCCCAATGACCTAATCAATGACCTAATCAAAAGACACAATATCAAACCAAAAGAGCACTTTCACAAACTCCAAGGCCTTTAACAAACTTAAAAGCATTAAAACTTGAAGGAATGAACTTGAATGTTCAGGTAATCCATACACATTTGCCATGACATGAGAACTACCTATTCTATCATTTATAATATGGAATTCTAGTGATAGTGATTAAAAGGGAATTCCACCCATTTTCATTTTCTTTACTGAGAGTGTACAAATGCAACCAAATGAACCCTGCCGGGTTAATTTGGTTCCATTTGTACGCTCTCAGAAAAGAAAAAAGAAGCATCTAAAGAAATCCATTAACATGGTGATAATACATCTTGATGATGTCATCAACATGTTTCACCATGTTAGTGGTTTTCTTCAGACCTCCATTTCTTGGTAACACAGAATGGGGGAACTTTTTTATCATGTCCACACAACATCTCTAAGGTATATTAATGACATTAAAATGTTGAAAATGGGTGGAGTTCCCCTTTAACCAGATGTAACTCTTTGAGAACGTAAAAATTCATTTCTACACTCTCAAGAGTTAAAATATCCATCATCTGAATTAGCTCAAATCTAGAGAATGTAGAAGATTAATGGTCATTTTGATCTGTATGTTTGACTGTTTGGTTTCCCAAATCCAGCTTGGTATTGTGGACAAAAAAAAGTTTTGGGGTCTGTGGGGCTAAAATGTCATCAAATGGCGGTCCTCCATGGTTGAAATGCTGAATAAATTGTGGGCCCCGGTATGAAAAAGGTTGAAAACCCCTGATTTATAATATGGAATTCTAGTGATAGTGATTAAGCAGCAGCACTCATGATGTGTCTCAAGCATGTATTTCCATGTTGGCTAGTTCTCCTTTCCATTGTCCATTGGATAACAACCACATGATGTAGGAAGCCTTAACGTCAATGTGAGGCTTTGTTTACTTGTGTTGTTTAGGGACACATTTTCACCGGAATGTTTCCTTTTGTAATCGTAAAGAGGAGAAGAAGTTGAGTTTCCAACACTACTGAACCATAGAACCATTTTTTTTTAAATGTTAATCAGAAACAATTAAATTGTTGTTAATACGAAGAAGTGGCGGCAGTGTAGATCTTTTTATCGAATTACCCGTATTGTCCCGAATATAAGACGACTCGTTTATAAGACGACCCTCATATTTCAAGACCCATTTGCAGAAAAAGAGAACATTGAATGTCTTATATTCAGGCCAATAGGGTAATATACTTAGACTTGTTTTTATACTCCTACTATATGAGCCAGGTATACTTAAGTATACTAGTCTTAAAGGTAGGGGAAGTGATTTCACTTTTGTCAGACAACATTACCCCCCCCCCCCCCCCCCCCAAAAAAAAAAAAAAAAAAAAAAATCTGTTAAAATGCTCTATTATAAGGTGTGCAGGCCATATATGAAGTTTCCCCCTCCCCCACGTTAGCAGAGGAGCTAATAAAAGTTCCCCAGGTGGAGGGTGAATTCTCCTCCAATCAGGATCGAGCAGCAGGTTCACATAGTGTAGCTACTCTTGGGCGCCCCCTAGTGCACCAGGCTGGTATTACACAATGAATTTCAAATCACTTACCCTACCTTTAAGTATGTCTCTTGAGTATATAAAAAGTATAAACTATACTTTTAATTAAACTTAAAAGTATACTAGTCTTTAGGTATATATCTTAAGTAAAGATATGAGTACACTTGTAAGTATACTGGTCTAAAGTATATACCTGAGTACATAGAAGTAAACTTGAAGTGTACAAAGTATAAGTATAAAACAAGTATACTCCTAGTGGAGGTTACAAATACCGGTAGTTGAAGGTAGGTGACAAATGAAACCTACCTAACCTACCTACTTTCCTGTAATAGTTTCAGCTAGATAATAAAATTTTTCTGTTACACAAAGATGATAAAGATCTCATATTAATATTATATATTGTAGTCCAACTCCTTATTCCATAAGGAGTGCTACTGTAGCTATAGGGTAGACTTGTGACTTACGAAAGACTTTAACCATTAGTCATGGTGTGTGTGTGTGTGTGTGTGTGTGTGTGTGTGTGTGTGTGTGTGTGTGTGTGTGTGTGTGTGTGTGTGTGTGTGTGTGTGTGTGTGTGTGTGTGTGTGTGTGTGTGTGTGTGTGTGTGTGTGTGTGACTGTTGTGGGGCAATACTTTATTTTTACCCGTCTTTCCTTTATATGTTTCACTTCCTCTCTGGTTGTTTGGCTTGAAAACCTACAGTACTTTCTCTTGACCAATCCACTGGACCCAGTGTTGCCAACTTGGTGGATTTGTCACTATATTTAGCTTTTTTTTCCAGAAAAACTCCTGGTGGAAAATGTAGTGCTTTTTTGCTGGTGAGCAATGGTCCTTCCTAGAAAGGACCATTGGTAACCAAATGGACCCTTATAGATCTGTAACTCTTGAGAGCGTAATATGAAACCAAATGGACCCTTACGGGTCCATTTGGGTCCATTAAATTATATTTAAACATCTAAATTACGTAATTTCAAGAGTCCACACAATTAGAGAATGGAGAATAATTGTTATTTTGACCAACTTTTTGCCAGTTGTGTCTCCCAATTGTGGACAAAAACATGAAAGTTCTTAGTTTTGGGTGCAAGAGACTAAATCCAACATCACAAACTGTCAAGTCAAACCCCAAATACTGTTTTCAAACGTTAGTATAGTAGCATATAAAATCTTCCAATTCTTATTCTTCCTTACGGGTCCATTTGGTCTCATTTTACCACTCTCAAGAGTTACAGATCTTTACATTTTAGGGGACTGTCATGTGATCTACCTGCATGGCCTGTGTGATCTACTGGTAGATCACCATCTACCTTTTGGGCAGCCCTGACATAGACATAACATAGAGGGGCCTGCCAAACAAACACAGACAATTCTAGGGGTTTAGAAAAAATAGAATCTAGTGCTGGAAACTACAATCTAGGGCCGGAAACTAGATGTACAATCTAATGCCAGTACAAAATGGGTTAACCAGGTGTAACTCTTTGAGAGTGTAAAAAGGAAACCAAATGTGGCTTCATGTTTACACTCTCAAGAGTTAAAATATTCATCATCTGAAGTACTGAAGTCTACACAACTAGAGAATGTTGATTAATGGTCATTCTTGATCTGTATGTTTTGATCTGTTTTGTTTCCCAAATCCAGCCAGAAATTGTGAACAAAAGAAATCTCTTAAATGTCCTCAAATGGTGGTCTGTGGCTAGAATTATGAATAAATAGTGGGCCCTGGTATAAAAAAAGGTTGAAAACCACTGATCTACCGCAAAAGAAACGGCCACAAAGCTACATTCACATTGAGTTGGTCTGTTTAGGGCTAGGTTTAGGCATAGTTTTACTAAGGTACTAAGTTTCTGGTTTAAGGACCAGACTGGAGTATAGGGCTTTTCAACCTTTTTGGTACCAGGGCCCTCTATTTATTCAGCATTTGAGCCACAGACCACCATTTGATGACATTTTAGCCCCACAGATCCCAAGCATTTCTTCACAAAACTGTCAAACATACAGATCAAAAATAACCATTAATCTTCCACATTCTCTAGTTGTGTAGAATTAAGCTAAATCGGATGATGAATATTTAAACTCTTGAGAGTTAAAACTCTCAGAGAGTTACATCTGGTTAACCAACTTTACCTCACTTAAGGTCAAGGTCAAGGTAAACTTTATTGACCCATTGTGTCCTGAGTCTGAGTTTCTGACACCAGATTATAGCTGCAGCAACATTGTAGCTTTTGACGCTATATTCTACAGTAGTTTCCGACACTAGATTCTAGTTATTGACACTAAATGATAGTTTCTGATGCTAGGATCTCCTTTTTGACACTAGAATCTACTTTCTGACGCTAGATTCTAGTTTTTCTGAAAAATCTGTGCTCCTGTGTCAGTGATGCTGACATATTTCTAGCCAAGGACTACCAGAATTATCCAAATATTTGGCTGCAGACCCCCCATCTGAAAACATGTTGTTCTCGGGGTTCCCCAGAAGCGAAAAATTGAGATAAAATGTTTGCTTCCAAAATAATGTATTCAGAGATTTGCAGCACATTTTCACAATTTTTCAAAAATAGCAGAACAACAAGCTCATGTCGCGCCACTCGGTGGCGCGACATGAGCTTGTTGATCTGCTATTTTTCAACAGATAAAACACCAAAACGCGTTCAGGACACTAAGGGTTAAGGTTAAGGTCAAGGTCAAGGTAAACTTTATTGTCCACGAGGGAAATTTGTCTTGGGCTTACAGCCTTACTACAGCCATACATGAAACATCAGAGACAAACACAGGCACAACAGTGACACAACATTACACAACGGTACAGGGTCGTCTTAAGTGATCGCTACTGTTTCAAAGCCTCATTCAGCATTTTAGTTGATGCTGGTACAAATGACTCAGATAGCAAAATGCATTGATTCAACGTTGAATTTTGGTTATCTAACCAAAATTCAACATTGAATCAATGCATTTTGCTATCTGGGGACCTTTTAAACCTGATGTATTTCCACTTTGGTTCTTTATACCTTCTCCCAGATGGTAGAAGTACGAACTCTCCATTTAAAACATGGGTAGCATCATTGACAATCTTTTGAGCCTGTTTCAGTGTAGTCTGCTCATAAATAGACTGCAGGGAGGGGAGTTGTCTAACTGGTCTAACTTAGCTGGGGACCACCTGGAACCCTCTTCAAGGACCACTGGTGGTCCCCGGACCGCAGGTTGAAAACGACTGTATACACAATGAGGTGTTTGCTTTCACAATCTTTGTTGAAGAAGAAGAGTCGGGGCAATGACTGTTATCGTTTGTATCTGCCCCAGTGCGAACACAGCGTAACTCTGTTTATTTGACCCCATCCCCTCCCTCATCAGCTCCAGCTGTGGGACACGGCCGGCCAGGAGCGCTTCCGTAAATCCATGATCCAGCACTACTACCGTAACGTCCACGCCGTGCTGTTCGTCTACGACGTCACGCGTCCCGCCAGCTTCAGCGGCCTGGCGGCGTGGATCGAAGAATGCAGGCAGAACTCCCTGGGCCAGGACATACCCAGGTACAGTACTAGGAGTCAGTGTTGCCAACTGCCAAAATCCAACATGCACTAGTGCAGGGGTGGGCAAATATTTTTCCCAAGGGGCCACATGAGATACTTAAAATATTGTGGAGGGCCAAGACTAAAGGCTGAACTAAAGTCTGCGTTGTATTAATTTAATTTCAAGACAAAAGTAAGAGACCAAACTTTTTGATACTGGGGCCCTCTATTTACTCAGTATTTGAGCATTTTAGCCCCACAGACGCCAAAACTAAAGATTTCTTTTGTTTTTGTTCACAATTCGAGGCTGGATTTGGGAAACAAAACATGCAAACATAGATAAAAAAGACATTCTTTTACATTATCTGATTGTGTAGATTTTAGGTAATTCAGATGATGAATATTTTAACTCTTGAGAGTGTAAACATGAAACCAAATGGACCCGTAAGGGTCCATTTGGTTTCATTTTTACATTCTCAAAGAGTTACATCTGGTTAACCAACTCTCCATATTTAACTGGAACTTTCTCAAGGACCACTGGTGGTCCCCGGGCCGGTCAGAGTAAGCCAAAGGGCCGCATTTGGCCCCCGGGCCGCATAATGCCCAGGTGTGCACTAGTGGCTACTTCCAAAATGCACTAGAATGCGCTAGAGCAGTGGGTTTTCAACCATTTTCATACCAGGGCCCCACTGTTTATTCTGCATTTTAGCCACGGAGGAGGACCACCGCTTGATGTGGAGTTTAGTCTCTCTGACTAATTTAGGAGAAATAACTGGCAAAATGTTGGTCAAAATGGCAATTCCTCTATATTTTGAAAATGTGTAGATTCTTGGAAATTATGTAATTTAGATGTTTGAATCTGTAACTCTAAGCGTTTCATTTTACGCTCTCAAGAGTTACAGAGATCTATAAGGGTCCATTTGGTTACCAATGGTAGGGAGGAGGGATGACTATCATAGGAGGACAAATGGTGAAAAACGAGGGTTTTATCTTTGGCGTTTTTCACTAATTTTGGTGCTGGGCGGGTCTGGGGAAAAAGCTAAATATAGCGACAAATGCGCCAAGTTGGCAACACTGCTATGAGTAGCAACGCCTCGCGAAGAACGCCGTGGCATTCTTCTTTACCTTCATGGACCATGAAGGAGATGCATTTGACGTGGAACATTAGGTTTATCATCACGCAGGGGTTGACACTAAGGTCTTCGAGGCACTTGCCCATCGGGCAAGTGCAAGTCAGGTTCTACTTGCCCTCAGGTCATGGTCACTTCATTGCCCCCCAGGTTCCAGGTGGTCCCCAGCTAAGTTGGTTAACCAGATGTAACTCTTGAGAACGTAAAAATGAAACCAAATGGACCCTTGCGGGTCCATTTGGTTTCATTTTTACACTCTCAAAAGTTAAAATTCATCATCTTAATTAGTCATTTTGATGTGTTAATTTGCCTGGTTTGTTTTTTCCAAATCACGCCTGGAATTGTGGATAGCTAGAAAGCAGGGAAAGACACAGAGGCAGAGTGCAATGACTGCCTTCAAGACCAATTTTTCTTGTGTTGTGTTATAGTGCACTAAGTTGCACACTTGTCCGATCGGACAACCAGGTAACAGTCTTCACTTGCCTCACCATTTTTTTTACTTGCCCCGGCAAGCGGGCAAGTGTTAGCGTCAAGCCCTGTCACGCTTACAGCGTGACCTCTTAAAATGACGAAGAGGCTATAGGCTGCGCATCTGTTCCCCAATAGACCTTTAGGTAAGCCCCGCCCCTTTGTCCACCCTAGGACACTTTACTTTCCAGCTGGGCTCATTCATTGCAATGTAAATATCACAGACTTTACACAATAACTACTGGTTACATTTTTGGAACCAGACCTTCAAATTCTCGTCTAAATCAATCAACAAGGCATGCCCTATGCAGTGGAGAAATGTGTGTGACACATTTTTTTTTTTTTAAACAATCACATAGGAATCACATAGGAAAGCCATTGGTGGAGAGGTTTGTCTATCACATGTTATGCTTAGCTGTGATTGGACCATAGTAGTTTTGGGAGGGGCTTACCTAAAGGTCTATTTGTCCAAGGTATTTGAGTCATTCCATGAAAACGGTACGATTTGCAGTCCCTCTGACAGTTTTAGCTGTATTTTATTGGAGTCACTGAAAAATATTTTAAAAGCTATTTTAATCAATTGAAATGTTCCCTTTAATATTGTGTAAACATTACATGGATTTTATCTTCATATCAGAAATTATCTTCTTTTCTTTCTGTAGACACCCTCTACTTTGTCCATTTTTCCATGTCCCCAGTGGCTTTCGATGAAAGTGGACTTGACATATGACTATTAAACAAAAACAAAAATTATGACATGAACATATATATCTATCTGTACTGTATTGCTGGACATGTTTAGTGTTTGAATAAATAGATGGTTAATCATTTAAATGGCATTATATAGCTGTGTCCCTCAGTTGCACTCAACTCCGTTACACAAGTCATTCTTCTTAGATCCCCAAATTAAAGCTTGTACTGTGCACTCTGTTCAAATCAAATAGCAAGTGATTAGGAAACAAAAACTGTGACTTGCATTCTTTTATAGTCCTGAACCAATTCTATGCCACAGGTCTCAGTGGATCATATAAATAATGTTTGTTCATGATCTGTTCCAGCTGCTCCATTCACTGTGTTTGTTCATGTAACTTCCAGTGTGAAATGTAAGCTCCCATACCGTGAAAGTGTCATGGTGCAGCTCTGTTACGTGACCATGACACTTCCTTGCTAAGATCTTCCCTGAATTTGTCCCCACCAGTGTTGCCAACTTGGCGCATTTGTCACTATATTTAGCTTTTTGGTGGAACATCTAGTTCTTTTTGCCTGTTGAGTTGGGGCGAAAATTGATAAGACAGGCGCCAGAGATAAAACCCTCATTTTTCGCCATTTTTCCTCATATGACAGCTAGGGGTTTCCAACCAGTGGTCCCCCAGGCTAAATGATGGACAGTTTGTTAACCAGATGTAACTCTTTGAGAGCGTAAAAACGAAGCCAAATGGACCCGCAAGGGTCCATTTGGTTTCATTTTTACGCTCTCAAGAGTTAAAGATGGAGTGCCATGATTTTTTTCCACTCTAAAACATAAACATGAGGTATCATTGTTATAATTTGTGGAAGAATTGTTTCAAAATCGTGTACAGTATTTGTTGAAATGTTGTTTTTATGTGAGCACCCCCACCACTTCATTAAGCATGCCTGGTTTTGCCTGGCGGGTGGTGATGGGTGGAACTGAAGCCACACCCACAGCTTTAGTTGTATGATAAAGGGGGAGGAGTTAGGGGAGGGGCTGAGCATGTGATGTCACTATATTACAGTTTTGTTCATTGGCACGTTTTGACTGGAAAGGTTTCAGCCCCCAGGAAGAAACCTCAAATACATAGGGAAAGACATCATTGCACATAAAAACTACACCAAGGGGTCCAAATAAATTCTGTCACCTCTTGAACATGTACAAAATTGGAAAAAATGCAAAAGTCACGACACTCCATCTTTAAAATATTCATCATGTGAATTACCCCAAGTCTACACAACTGGCGAATGTAGAAGTTTAATGGTCATTTGTCTCTCTCCTCTCCCAGGTTCCTAGTGGGCAACAAGAGTGACCTGCGCGAGCACGGTGCCGTCAGGTCCCAGGGGCAGGTGAACTGGGAGCACGCCCACACGCTGGCCGAGGCCCACGGCATGACGCTGTTCGAGACCTCCGCCAAATGCCCCCCAGACACTGCTAGAAGAGGAGGAGGAGGAGGAGGGGACAAGAAGAAGAAGACGACGCCGTGCCGCGAGGACAGTACGGAGACCATTGTCATCGCCGTAGCTACCAGGCTGGCCGCCAAGAGTAAGCGAACGACGGCTTCAGTGCTGAAACCTTACTACAGCGGCTCTTTTAAACTACCAGCGAAGAAGAGCCCAGAGAAAGACATGTGGACCTGCACTTGCTGAGTGTGTGTGTGTGCGTGCGCGCGCGCGCGCGCGTGTGTGTGTGTGTGTGTGTGTGTGTGTGTGTGTGTGTGTGTGTGCGCGTGTGCGTGTGCGCGTGCGCGTGTGCGTGAAATAAACACTTTTCCCAAAATATTTTCTTAAAAGTAACTATGCAATGTACCTTTTTTTTAAAAATCAAACTGATGCTAAGTTAAATCTAGTTGGTGTTTTATAAGAAGACAATGTGACAAGGAATAAGTTCACACACTAGCATTTATCTTGCTAGATCCACTGAAACTGTCTGCAACTCTGTGTAATATTTTAAAGTCATGAAGCATCAGGGCATTAATAAATTGTTATGCATCGGAGATGACCGTTTTCCGGTTAGGTGTTATCAATGATGGACGAAACCCAACTCCACTTGAGCTGTACAGTATTTGGGTAAAGCAGATAATATAAGGACAATATAATGAGACATTTCCTGAACATTTTACATTTCGCTAATGGCTCGTTGATTAGCCCAAAAACAGAGGTATGATTTGTTGTTTGTTTTTTCTTCTAGCCGAAGACCCACATATAAAACTAATGGAAACATTAAAAATGTGAATTCCTCTAAATCACTTTACTACTGTGTATATTGGGTATAAATATTATGTATATTTGTGATTTCATTGGTTTATCATTGTTGAGTGTCAAATAAAATATTGTATACTTATAATATATGGTGGTCATCTGAAGCACCTTCTTGTATCATGGGGGCCAACTTTTCGACATGTTTGCTTGTAGTGGGAATTGAACCACAAACCTTTCTAGTGGTGGTATTTGGAATTGGCTCATCCTCTACACGGCTCTGTGCTGTTGTATGCATGTCACCAAACACGATGACATGCAAAACAACCCAAGATATTTCAAATTACAATGCTTATATGATTTGAAACACGACTACTGCTACTAACTAACTACAGCTGTGTCACCACTAAACCAACAGCATTTCATCATTGAAAACAGAAAACTCTCTGAGTCAGACCTTTAGCTTTATGCATGCTGCGTGTCTGTTGCAACTTCAACAACAACTGATGTTATTATTGATGCTTTACTTGACTAATAAAAGTCCTGTAACCGAAAATGGTATGGGGGCGACTTCATCACCAGTGGCGTGAAGCAACACGGGCGATGAAGCCGCACCCTTACCATTTTCTCCTGCCCCCCCCCCCCAAATGGAAAATGTTACATCCACCCTAGGTTGTAGGTAAAAAATACTTCACATAAGCATTGGTGAGTTGGCTAAACAGTGAAGGAAAACGGGCATGTATTGAGTAGGTTTGTCTTTTTTTATATATCGGAAAATCTGTGCTAGTTGGTTTGAAATCAATGTTTCAATCATAATTTCTCTGCTTCTGCGACTGTGTTTGAAGCCTGTTCAAATGCATAATCTGTAAAAATCCATACATCTAAGATTACATAGCCTACATAAAGTGTGTTTCACACTTTTTTATTAAAGGGCCTCTCTAAGCAGAGGCACATTAACTGAGAGGTTAACATTCATTAACTCTGGCCAATAGAAGAGAACCATGTCCAGTTGACGGTCAACACATCAGACCAGTCATGCATACATTTTGTGCTTGAGAAATGTTTGGCGCTGGAGAATGTGTCACGTGGGTTAATGGCTGTGTTTGTGTCGAACTGATGATTCAGAGGACATCATCACATGACGGTTGAGGAAACTCGTATTGCCGTTTGCCTATAAGGTTCCAGACAATGGCCTGGCAGCACCAAGTAGTAGTAGCTTGGTGTGTGTCGTGTCGTGTGCAGTGTGTGCACGTGTGAGGCTGAAGTGGCACGTTGGTGCAACATTCACCAGCCAGCTGGTAGATAGATCTCTGCAGTCTGATCTCTGTCACGGCTCTTCTTCTCTCTCTACAGACTCTCTGATCTAAAAGCTTCATTATTTAATCCAGAGAAAACAGGCAATCCTCATCAGAAAAGATGGCTCCAGTATCACATCAAGAAGCCCCTCCACCTGTACAGTATATGCATTTAAAGGACATTTTTTCAAGGTTCATGTTTTAGGTTGTTCATTTACTGCTTTCTTCCATTCTAACAATGTTTGTTGTTTTTGCCGGGGATGGAGGCATAACAATATTGGTTTTATTTTATTTTATTTTATTTTATTTTATTTTATTTTATTTTATTTTATTTTATTTTATTTTATTTTATTTTATTTTATTTTATTTTATTATTATTTTACAAAATCTTAAGGTGATTTCTTTATTATAATTTTTTACTATAATGCTACTGGACCCCAGGAAACCCACACTTCTGGCCACAGTAGTTTTGGCCAACCAAGCTAACAGTTTACTGTTCAAATGTTTAATTTTCACATGAGGAGACACATCTGTGTAGTGAAGTTCTATCGCTGCCCATGCAGTTGAATACCTTTCTTAGGCCTCTGTTCCACATGCTGGGAACCGGTTCAGTTCTCTTTGGTTCTCTCCAAAATGAATTCTGACAAAACATACCTAGGCCTATATATAATTGTTATCACAGTGAAACTTCCCCAGGTGGTTGCTTAAACAAAGGCAAATTAGGCATTATATAAAAGAAAATATTTAAACAATTTAAAATGTGAAAAATCTACTCCTGTGGAAGGGTTATTATCAACATAATACTTGTATTAATACTTGTATTAATCATTAAAAAACAGTTATAGGCCTATAGCTAGGTCTTATGCCCCTTCAAATCATTAACCTTGCGATTTTGGACGGAAAACTGGTTCTGAGCAGAGAGAAGTGATTCACTGAGGCCCACATTTTTCATGTTGAGAGAACGGAGCGAGGTCCCTTGATAAAAGAGTGACCCCAGCTGGAATGTAAGCATCGGTGCAGCAGCTCTGACTGAAACGTGACTAGTAGGCAGTGTTGGGACCATAGAGATAAAATAGCCCCGATACGTTCCCTCAATACTCTACGCTCACTCTGTAGCTCCGAGCTACAGAGTGAGCGTAGAGTATTGAGGGAACGTATCGGGGCTATGTTGGGACCAGAGCCTTCTAGTAGGAGAGTTACGATATTGAGTGGTCAGAAAGTAGCTCTACCCGGTCCCTGACAGACTGTAAGGGGGTTTCATTAACCGACCAGTCACAGGGCTTCGGGCTTCACTAACTGAGCAATCACGGGAGGGGGCTTCACTAACCGGCCATTCACGGGGATCCGGGCTTCATTAACTGACCATTCACAGAGCTCCTGGCTTCGGAGGGGGAGGGCTTATTTATCCCACCATTCACGGGGCTCCCCGGGCTTCATTAACACGCCAATGGAATCGCCTCCACAGGCTGGATGGCGGCCATCTTTTATGTTTATTTCTTAAAATAATGCAATATAATTCATTATAAGTCCACCAAGCAAATAATGGTGGTTTCTTTGTGCTCAATAGGCCACAGTAACATTCCGATTTTGGGTGGTGTGTTTTTTATTGCATTCTGGCCAGTACTTTTATATATAATGTCAGCTTCTGCCTGATAGCTCACATGCTAACAGTGGAGGAACAACACGGCACAACAGCAGCAGCTGATGATGTCATCACAGGGGGAGGGCTTCCTAAACCAGCCATTCACTGGGCTCCAGGCTTCATTAACTGACCATTCACGGAGATCCCGGCTTCATTAACATACCAATGGAGTAGCCCCGATGGGCTGGGTATCGGCCATGTTTAATGTTTATTCCTTAAAATAATGCATTTTAATTCATTATAGGACCAACAAGCAAATAATGATGGTCTCTTTGTGCCCAATAGGCCACAGTAACATTCCGATTTTGGGTGTTGTGTTTTTTATTGCATTCTGGCCAGTGCTTTTATATATAATGTCAGCTTCTGCCTGGTAGCTCACATGCTAACGCCATGCTAACTGTGGAGGCACAACAGTAGAAGTTGATGGTGTCACCATAGTAACGTGCAGTTACAGTATGCAGAGCAGAGATATAAAGTGTCTTGTTTACAGTAGAAACACTTGATGTAACATTATACAATCATTTAACCTTCTGGGTCCAGACTCCAGACTGCCCGTTTTTATTTGACCAAGACAGCATGATAATTGCACAGAGCTTACAGACTTACTGTTGCATAAATAGGCCAGTTTCTAACATGACAATTAAAACGTTTTTATTCTGAGATGTTCTGGTGATTTGGTGATCACAGAGGGTTGTCTATGAGATAATCTTGTGATGACGATAGCCTAAATTCTGTGGTTGTGTGGAAGTGCTGCTATGATAACTATAAGGATTCCATATAGCCAAATATTCCCTTAAAATCAATTCTACAAGCTTGTAGTCTATTTTATTTTCACATATCCAATATTTATCCCACGTCTTCTTGGGGACTATACTAGCCCACAAAATTTGGCACAAAACACTGAGCTTGTAGATCAGATTTATTTACATAGCCATTTGTATTCATGGATTGTTGTTCAATGGGTGACTCAGCCATTAAGGGCCATTCCATTCACACTCAGATTATGACTTACTAGGCTAGACCTTTTATAGTACTGGAGGTAAAAAACAGTGAGAAATCAAATGATTGATTGATGGTTTTAGACAATATGCCAAGTTTGCCAAGTATAGTGTAATATTACAAAATAATATGCCCCTCAAGATTTTAATATGCTCTGTATTGAAATGCAAGTACGGATGGGAAATGTAAAATAAGTTCAATGTAAATGGAAACATAATCATTCATTTCATTGTCACACTGACTAGTAAACAAATGGACAATTTAACTGAAGCAGATTTGTATGACTCAATAAGAACTGACACATTTAATAAAGAGCTACATAATGGCCCATACACAATACAGAATTTTATTGCCTGTTAAGAGTTTGCATTTTTCTCTAAACAGTTGCAAATGACTGCCACTGATTCAATATCTACTGCCATTACCATTATTTGTGTTATTATCTCTTCCATAGGAAAAAAATCTTACATTGAACTTGCCATTGTGTAAAATTAACTAAAACACAGCATGAGGGCCTATTAGGGTCATGTTACTTTTGGACGAAGCGGGAGTCGAACTGCGGCCTTGCACGAAGCGGGGCTTGAACCGGCGACCTTGCGGTCCGTACTCCCCCCTCTGAGAATTAATTGTTTTTAACATTTTGCTGCTTTTTGAAAATATTCGGATAAATAATCACTTGCAGCACGGTTGTACCTAAAGCTGAATTATAATTGCACTAAATCCTTTCCATTTTCTCAAGTTTTCTCTCCTTTTCTCTTCTTTCTTCTCTTTTTTCTTCTTCCCCCCTCTTCCCCTTCATTTTCTTTCTTCCCCCCCCCTTACAGTCTCTTGTTCCCCAGCTTTAGCTCAGAGCACCGTGCACGAGACTACAGAGATTCGTCTATGAGTGCAGTCCCAGTCCTAACTGTCATTGGGAGTACATTGTTTTCAACTAAAACGGCGCAATAAGAGCTATTTTAGGTACGTATGCAGAAAGACAACTGTTTTAAAGTATTGTTCAGTCACGGCTAGAGTCTCTGTAATGTTTATGTTGTAGTATTATTAAAGAACAACTAAAATAAAGTCATTAAAGCTGGATTAAATAACTGATTAAATAACTTTCTGCATACTCCTACCCCCCGCTGTTATCGCGAGAATCTTAGCTTTTCAGTGAATTCTCGCGATATCGCCTGCTTTGAAACCAGTTTCAATCAGCACTAACACTTTCAAGACGTCAATATAATTATATACTATTTGCAAATCATGTGACAAAGTATCCGAAATCAACCTCCAGAAGGCATTCTTTAATTTGCCTGCATCGATAGTTTGTTTACGAGGTCACCGCCATTAATACATGATGTTTTCGTGCCTTCTTTGCTGGTGCCTGATTAAATCCATAGAGTCCCATTCATATTCATCGACTTCCGGTTTTCCGAGTGCACTCAAACGGCTTTTACATCAGCGCTGCTGCTCCTCCAGCACCGCCATTGCCCTGACGCACAGGAGTGAACGTGAATATCGCAACTCTCCCCTAGAAGGCTCTGGTTGGGACATGTGCACTACGTAACTTAATATATTACACAATATATTACCAAAATGCAGTAACTTGTAATATAAATATATTACTTAACAAGAACGATCTAATATATTATACTTTTCTTTTGCATTACTGCACTACTTTCAATATTACTTTCTGTCAATCTGTCTCATTGCAAGTGTTCTTGTGAAATTATCTTGACAACTGCATATGTTAAATAATTACTTCTTTTCTATAATTTGTCATCAAATTATTTACTGACTTCCATGAATTCAAGGAATACATTTAACACCAACTGTCCATAGCTGAGTAGGATTAGGTAGGTCAAGGTCTATGCCAGTAGGCTACTGTTTTCAGGAGTGACGTTTTATCAAGTTTATTAAGTATTTTTTAAAGTAATATGTAATAGTACATTACACTTGTTCAGAGTCAGACAGTAATATTGTAATATAATATATTGCTTTAAAATTAAGGTAATAATTAATAAGTAATATATTAACAAGGTAAAGTAATATTCCCAACACTGCTAGTAGGCTATAATAGACTAGTCATATAATTATGACCATTGACAAACAGAAGAGTGCGACTAACACATTATTAAACACAGTAGCTTCTATGTTTACGATAATTAACGTATTAATCAGATGTTTAGCATGATATGAAATTT
Source organism: Benthosema pterotum (assembly GCA_039105355.1). NCBI lineage: Eukaryota > Metazoa > Chordata > Actinopteri > Myctophiformes > Myctophidae > Benthosema > Benthosema pterotum. Next base: position 681,039 of record CM076973.1, on the reverse strand, counting down.
TGAGTTGTGTTGAAAGGGGATTTTTTTTATGACAGCGCACAGGAATCAAATGAACCCATTTGGTTCCATTTGTAGGCTACACTCTCAGAAAATAGGTTCAGCTTCATGGCGAAACACAACTTGATGATGTCATCAAGATGTGTTTCATTATGTGAGTTTTTTTTTTCTCTCTCCCTCAGACCTCCATCTCTAAGGAACACAGAATGGGGGCACTTTTTTAATCATATAAAATGTTGAAAATGAATTGATTCCCCTTTTGACCTATGCTCCCCCACAGACTATATAGGTCGTTCAGCTTAGGTAAAGCCACCAGGGGTCTCTCTTTCATTTTGATGTGCGTTAAGTGTCGTTTCTTCTACGGTCATATCTGAAAGTCATCATGTCATGCAAGCACATGGATGTGAGTTTACAGTAGCAACCTATGGCTGTGCATTATGTAATCCAATGACATTGTAATGTAGGTTGTAGTAGCAGTAGTTTGGTCCAAATTGTAGTTGTCTAGCCCGTGTGGTCCCCCATTTGAAAAGATATTCCCCCATCAATTAAAATCTGAGTTTCCATTTGTACACTCTATAAGGGTCCATTTGGTTCCTAACCATGGGGACCCCCTGTAATTCCCTCAAGGACCTCTGAACCACTGTAGGCTATTAGGGAGTAAGAGAATATTATGGAATGTTGAAAAGCTGCAGTCATATGTCCCATAAGATCAATGGCCCCCAAAAATGTCGAAATTGTGAAACTGAGGAGGGACCCGAATTGGACCTAGGCTATATAAAGCAGATTCTTTAATATTAATAGGTCAACTTCTAACAATTTTACAGTCCTAATAGAACACAGTGTTCAATGAATTTGTTGCTATTATCATTGTCCCCCCCCCCTCCAAAGGACACATGTTATTCGCACACGTGGGCTGTGACGTAACACATGAAGGGGTAAGAGCCATAGAGTATAGACAGAGTTACGACAACTCCGTCCACTTCATGGTGCCAGTCCAATGGCGGCTCCCCTATTTAGGCTTGAATAGAGAATGGCCACAAATAGGGAGAAGTCCTGGACCTAAAGTAGGCAGAAATGCATTGGATTCAGGCAAAAGCTAAGCGTTAAATGATCTTAAATCGCTTTATTTCAGATCGTTTTTTAGTAACATTGTTGCTGTACAATACCGTTGGCATGTTGAAAACATGCATAAAACAGCTCTTATGTGCGCCGCTCCCGTTGAAAACAATGCGTTTCCAACTCCTGTCTGTCCCTATTCGGGCTGCATGAACAGCAGCTCGAGCGCTCAGTTTCTGACCCCTCAATGTCGCAACTCTTCTATTAGATTGCTCTGGAAAGGGGTGTGTGTTCCTCAGTCTGCAGTTCTCTCACAAACAGTTGATGCTCACCTCACCTCTTCACTTCAGTCATCTGGTCTGGCCTGGTCTGCTCTGGTCTAGGGGGAACCTGTTCCAACATTTAGTTGTCTGTTAGGCCGAACTGTGACCGAACCAAGATGTTCTGTAGACGGGCATGGCAGAAACTTGGGCCCCTGGCACGGTTGGCAGTCAAACCATCATCCAATGGTGAGTTTTAACTGTCTCCCGTTGAAAGCTTCGAGAGTCGAGACTATTACTGTTATTAAATTATTACTATCGTAATCATAATTTATTGTGCAATGAGGAGCACGTGCCCGTCAATTAAGCTGTCCAAGAAGAAGGCCTATATAGAATAAATCAAGTTTCACGGCCAATTAAGTTTTAACTATTTGTTTGTTTCATCTTGCGATTGTCTAATTGTTCGTCTGCAAAATGATTTATAACGCCATTGATTGTCACTTTGCACGACGGATCATCGATTGTGTTTAATATCGAATGCATTGCGTCTGTTAAAACTATAAGATGAGTGACAAACAAATGCACTTTTTAATGATTTCTATCGCCATGCGGGTGGGTTGGTTGGTGAATGGGGGAGGTGTGTCTGTCCTCTCTCGCTTCGGGAACACGCAGTCCTGCACAATTTGTTATGAAACAGAGCATCGCTGCTGCTACAAAGAAACCAGATCAGATGAATACATTTATTATGTAACCGTGCTGCATCCATCCGTATAAATACACTTTATATTTCTATAACGAGCCTTCAAACGCGATTAGCACTTGGGTGGTGATATTTGCCCCCATGCTGGGTGATCCATCATTGGGACAATAAGGAACAACCCCCACTATTGAACATCAACTTGGGCGTCGAATGTCTCAGTTTGTGCACATGAGATTTCAAACAAAAACATGGCTTTTTCTTCGTGTTCCACAAAACAATATAGATCCAATGTATTGCTTCAATTCATTGCATGCACTTTTGTTATGCATTATCTCATAATTCTAAAAAAAAAAAAAAAAAAAAAAAAAAAAAACACATATAGAGTCACTTTAGTGTTCAGAAACTGAGGGCAAACATATCCAAAGTTTGGTAGATGCCAGTTTAAACTGCAGTCACAGCATTCCTCTTTGTCTGTGGGTGCAGCAAGTAGTTTTGACCTTTTTTTCCCCCACAAACTACAAAGATAAAGTGGATAGGAAAAGTATAGCCATAGTTCTGAGGCCTAGTTTAATGCATAGCAACATAGCATGTTGTGTGAAGGGGGGGAAACTGGTAGCCTCCATAGTGGGAGGGTACTATTCTATACATGTGTGTGCATTTGCATTCCAAAAAGAAAAAAAGAAAATGGCCTCTGTCCAGCAAAAGGAGCAAGAGGCACAGCCCCTTGCATAACATGTCAGGACACAGAGAGACTGTGACAGAGACACAGTCCATAGCCTATGGATAAGAGCTGGGTCTAACAACCTATGCCTGTATCCTTGCTGTGTCGCCTGTCTGTAAATCATCACCCTGAATTCCTGATGTAAGCACATATCAGTCCTCCATGCTTGTGTGCAGACCGTGCACGCATGGCTCATGTGCACGTGTGCACCAATGTCAAATCAGTCACACAACATTGCTACTACATACATGTTATCGGGCGGGCAGCCATCTTGGCTGTTGACAAGTGTGCACCATTTATTTTTGAAAGGGCTTTTAGGCTGCCATGCAGGGATTATCTGATTAGCTTCAAACTTGGCTCATTGCGGGTCAACATGCTGCTGTGTCATGGGTATTAGAAAACAGCTAAGGATGGATGGCCAGCATCCATGACAAGGCACTATTCACTTTCACCTTGCACGTGGATTAATATTGGTTGTCTTGTGTGGGTCTCTACAATCTTGCAGGTGACACCACAAAATGTGAGCCTTTATATGCCTGTAAAATAGTTGGTGTTATGAATGGAGGTTTTGTTAAGCATATTTCTGTGTGAGAAATTAATATACAGAGTTCTTAAATAAGCACTTCTATTTCCAAGGCGAGATGAGTTATATATGCATTATACATTGTAGAGGAATAACCAGTCAGACCAGATCTTCTGTCTTTTGTAACTTAAAGCTCCATTTTGGAAGACCTTTTGTGGAAAATACTTAAAAATAATCAGCGAAGATATTGATTGAGCAAAGAAGTGGCCATCGGGTTACAATGGTCAATATTTCTTATCTTTATATAGATAGGAAATGTGTGTGCTCTCAGAAAAGGGCAGAGGAATGAAATGTGATTCGCTTAGCATGTGGACAGAGTAGGGAGAAGGGAGGGGAGGGGATGAGCCAGGGGGGAGGGGGAGGGGGAGCGTGCACAACCACAGTGAGTGAATAAGGGGGCGGGGAGGCGAGGCTGCTTCTGCTGCTAGCTGTACATTGTGTTCCCAGAACTCTCACTAGTGCTCCTGGCTAGGCTAGCCAGGTTGTATATGTCTGCCTATACGTTTTCTCAGCTTTGGAAATCAGTTTTTCGTCGGCAAGAGACGCGTCTTAACTACAGACAGGGTATCTTGTGCTAGATAGATAGTACTGCATGCATGGCAGTGTTCGGTTGGATGGTTTTATTTGTGCCATCCTGCACCACTGGAGTGGAAATCCTCTAAACGCCACATAATCCTTTAACTGGAGTGGAGCCAGACAGTGCTGCACAAGTAGTATGTCACAAACCACAGTCCAGGGGCGTTTTTGCCATTAGGCAGACTAGGCAGTTGCCTAGGGCGCCGCAAGGGGAGGGGCGACCACCAGACATGCTTCAAAAGGATCCCAGCCTAATAAAAGCCTCATATGGATAAATGCATTATACTTGTCCTCTATAGAGATGCGCAGTGACGTCACCGCCCCTGTTCCACTAGTGCGGGATTCCCCATTCATTTTTCTCATAGACTTTTCGAAAATGATTTATATCAAGACGATTACGCCGCGGACAAAGCCACCTCGGGTCGTGACGAATCATGATGACACACACAAACTTTTGGAACAATAAAATAAATTCTAAGATGAAAAAATCTTGTATCATGCCGTTTTCTACTTCTTCCTAATTGTATATTATTACAGGAGATTTTCCCTGGAGCCACCCCTACCTAATGGACCCGATCCTGATTGGAGGAAGGCCCCTCTCGTCCTGATTGGACGAAAAGCTTTTCTCCCAAAGCCTAAACTAAAACTAGGGTTTTATGACCCCAGAGGCTCACTGTGGACAGGGAGGAACTCTTATATGAGGATTATCCAAAAAATAAGAAAAAATAACAATATTTGAATTAAGTGAAATTGCTTAATGTACCTTTTTAAGAATGAGAAAAAAAAAACAGCTTGTGACTTACATCGGGAAGCACCCTGTTTCCCAACTCTGTTTATGTTCATTTTACTTGTGAAACCTCGGCTTACGACAGCAGTGCCTAAAAATACGGAAACGTGTTTTCATATCTGTCCAACCATGTTTTCTCAACTGAGGGACAGCTGAGGACATTTTTCCAAAATAGACTTTCAGTGTTTTCTCGCTCTGAAAGAAAATGTCTTCAAAAACTTGCACTATGATTTTTTTTTTCTTTTTTTTTCTTTTTTTTTTTAATGGCAGATCTCAGGGTTAAAGTTGTCAGTCCTGGGGACTGATTTCAGTCTTGAGGATTCCATAGGGGTTATTTCTGAGATTAGTGCATATCTGCCAAAATAGATAATAAGGGGAAGGTGTAGTGATGGCTCGTTGTGAATGACGTCAAAACAGTAGTCAAGTGATCTCCAAACTAAAAAGCAAACTCTACGTATTTGGCCAGACTAGCAATAGAATACAACAGAACTTTAGAAGATACTTCTATAAAATAAAGCATTGGCACTCACACATTCAGTGAAGGCAGTCCAGAACTTAAGCGAAACAAAAATATTGGTGTGCGCTGCTTGTGCCATGTTTCTAAAGTCACATATTGGGACATGGTCTGAAAATAAATTTCAGTCTTGGGATTTCTTTTGGCTTTAACCCCCGAGATCTACATGAGCTTGGAGGTCTGCTTCGTTTTATTACATTTTTCATAAAAACCCTCCAAAAGGGCCGTCCCGTCGTAAATTTGCTAAGCAATTGATGTTGGCAGATCCTCTGCCGGTCCGTTAGGTTTGTAATGTCCACTTTGACTAAATTTCCATGTGATGAGTTGAGGTTTGTTGCACCGTATGATACCAGTACATGAGCAATAGGCCACATTCAAATTACTCGAGTGACACTTTTTAAAAAGATATATGATGTATTCTGTCTCGCAGGAAAGGTGGTCCATAATGATAAAACGATTCTGTGGATAAAATGTTGAGCCTAGTTTGAATAAAACAAAGGAATGTCCGCACACAATATCTCATCTGCCTCTGTCTTTATTTAAACCTTCAGCATTTGGCCGTTCCAGGGCCAAATGTTACACTCCTTAAATACTCCTATTTAAGGAGTGCACGACCGTACTTGTGTAACTTAGAAAAAGCCTGAGGGGTGAAACGTTGTTGTTGGTTTTAAATAAAGACAGGAGGCAGATGAGCATTGTGTATGGACATTTCTTTGTTTTATTCAGTTGATTGTTTGGTTGTGTCTGCACTGTCTTGAACTATTGCAGGGGTGTAAAACTCAGATACAGAGTGGGCCAAAATTTAAAACTGAACAAAGCCGAGGGCCAAGTTTGAACGATTTTTTTTAAAGGGGAATTCCACCCATTTTTAAAATTTTCCTGAGAGGGTACAAATGTGAAATGAGTTAGTGTCGAAGTGTCCTTGAGCAAGACACTGAACCCCTAATTGCTCCTGATGTGCTAGTAGTAGGTACCTTGCATGGTTTCCACTGCCATCAGTGTATGAATGTGTGTGTGAATGGGTGAATGTGATGCACAAACTATGTAAAGCGCCTTGGATAAAGGCGCTATATAAATGCACCCATTTACCTTAACTTTGTTCCTTCTCTCCGTCAGTTCCTGTACGACAGATGGCCTATGGCATCCCCGGTGGATCCAACATGACGTACGTCCTCATCTGTGGAGGTGGTCTCACGGCTGCAGCCATCTATGTGAGTAGTAGTACCACCCACCCACCATGTCCTCTTATTTTCAGCTTTATTTTCTCCCAACTGGCAACCGACGACCCTTCGTGTTCGTTTCATCGTTCAGTTTCCCTTCTTTGAACGCATTTAAAGGTTTGAAGAGTAGAGAAAAAAAAAAAAAAAACATCAGTGGCCCAGCAGTCTGCTGTGATTCCTGTCTTTGTTTCCCTTCATGCATGGTTCACCTTCATCAAGTAAAAATGAGAATTACATATACTGTCAGATCTTTGAAGTAATAAAATGCTCACTGTTTTCTATTTTTAAAAACATCTTCCTTTCCTTTGAAACAACTGATACGAATGTGGGCAGGAGAAGTTTTTTTTTGGTACAAATACCATCATAAGATACTTTATATGATACGATGCAATATTAATCCTTCAAGGGGAAATTGATGGTTCTCACAGCAGCTCATACAGTAAGGGAAACAGCATCACCCACCAACACATCAGTAAAACACTACAAATATAAATTATCATCCTAAAAACTACTAAAATACTAAAATAAATACATTTGCCAGCTAGCTCATTCATTGCAGTAGTAAAGTGCACAATTGAGAGAGTGCACAGCAGCAACAAAAAATAATTTGGAGCCGCTGTGGCTCAGGAGGTAGATCAGGTCGTCCAATGATAATGTGGGTCGGCAGTTCGAATCCCAGCTCCTCCTGTCTATTTTATTTTTATTTATTTATTTTATTTATTTCGACAGCACAATACCAGTTTGATGAACACAGGAGACCGACACATGCATTAATATGTACAGACATTCCAGTGTAAAACCGGTCAGAGTTAGCTACAGCTAGTTTTCATCTGTTGTCCTCGTGAAACAAAACATACAGGATAAACATGGATTTCATCTGTTGTCCTCATGGACCAAACATACAAACATCCCTCTATGGAGAGTACATTTTTGCTAAAGGTAGTTTTTCTAAAATCAATTTTACAGTCACCCCTGGAAGTTGACCTAGTGCTGCGTTCGCAGCCTTTTTTGCGAATAAATTCCATTAGAGGAGGGGGAGCCAAACCATTTATACATTTATAAATTAAACAGGAGTTTTTGAAGTTCCTAAAATTTTCAAAGTTGAGAAGGTGATACTTATCCAGAACATAACAGTGGTGATATGAATTGGGTTTTTTGTCCAATATTTTGATGGCCCTTTTGAAAACCTGTTCAATTGGTCTAATGGTTGTTTTATTGGCAAAAGACCAGTTGGTGAAACAGTATTCAATGTGCGAGAAGATCATGCAGTGAAGGTATGTTTTTTGCTGCTTCCGATGTTAAATAAGGTCGAATTTGTTTGAAATTTCTACATGTCAAAGTGTCCTTGGGCACCCCTTGCCTCCAGTGGTTGAGGTTACACGTAGTGCAAAGGAAAGTGCTACCAAAATGCAATCCATTATAATTATTAAAGTGCTCAACAGCAATAAATGCACAGCGACCCCTAACCATACAGTACCTCTGTGCACAGGTAACAGTACACATCTAATGTCAAATTCATATTCAATAATTGATGCCACAGTCAATCAAAAGCTAGCATTTCCTGTTTTGTACTTTGGTGGCAGCTGGTACAAAAGAGCCACCAAACCTATCCATAATTCATAAGGAAGGGTTTGTGAATCCAAGAAGCATCTTGATCTCTGCTGTCACTTGTCTATATATAGGGATGAGAACAATACCAATCAATAAGGGCTGGGCTGCCATTTTGTTCCTCCTTTGACCCCCTTGAGACAGAACCACGTGGTAACAGAGAGAGCGCTGTTGTGTGTTCTGAGGACACTGCATGTTACACACGCACACAGTGCACATACATGGCACATTTTAGGAACTGTCACCAAAGTACAACAGAGACGGTTAAGCATTCCATGCAAGGTATGTTATGTTGACATTCTTCCTCTGCCCTCCACAGGCCTACAAGACAGTAAATGGTGACAGTGCCCCCAAAGAAGGTGAGTATTTGAACTACTGTAATGTACCAGTGCAGTAGTTAGGTCAGGGGTCAGCAACCTGCGGCTCAGGAGCCGCATGCGGCTCCAGAACACAGCCCTAGTGGCTCAGTGGCTGTAGCATTAATACATACACACACTGGGCTCTAGAACACAGCCCTAGTGGCTCAGTGGCTGTAGCATTAATACATACACACACTGGGGTGATCCGCACCAAAATAATATAAACATTTCAGTCACCCAAAACGCGTTGCGCTGTCTGACAGTTGCCAGTTAAAGTAGCACTAAAGAAGCCATGTCAAAAAAGCCCAGCAGTTATCAGAGGTGGAGCTTTCAATCTGAACCACCCATTTTCAAAGGTTTACTCAGTTTACTATGTCATTAATGTACCTTAGAGATGTTGTGTGGACTAGAAATGGAGTTTCTGCAAAACTCCTTTATTTTTACCCCATTTCTGAAGAAAGGTTGTGTTTCACCATGTTAATGATTTTTCTTTGAGGACCTTTTTTCTGAGGGTGTGCAAATGAAACCAAATGGACCCGCCAGGGTCCATTTGGTTCACATTTGCACACTCTCGGGAAAAAAATAATAATAAAATGCGGCTCCAGACAGATTTTGAATTTAATTTTGGGTCGAAAAATGGCTCTTTCAACATCTTGGGTTGCCGACCCCTGAGTTAGGGCATTCTGTGTGTATGTGTGGATGCACCTAAATTATATGCTGGGCGTGTGTCTGGAAATCACACCCATGTGAAGTCGGTGGTGCTCTTATTTTATTTTGTGTTTACTTGCTATTAGTTTGTGTCTGTAAGCGTTGAACAAGCACTTCCAAACTTCAACAAAAAAAATCACCTGCAAGGAATTTCATAGCACGACTACAGTGGACTTTTATGAAATACAAACATAATTCAAGCTTTCTGTACAGCTGCATTGTTGTTGAGGTAAAGGACAACTTTGTGTTTTTTCCCCAACCAAGGTTCCTGTTTTAGGTTGTTATTAGAGAAAGTAAATGATGGTTGTTAATTGTTTTACATTCCTTGCTTTCTTTAGTTTTAGGGATTTTAGCTATGGGAACATGGTCCTACATACATATTTGTTAACAAAATATTAGAGCGATTTCTTTTTTTTTTTTATTATCTACTCCAGTCCTAATAAACCCCAGGAAATTATAACTGTGACTACGGATGTTCACAGGATCTACTGAATGTGAAGGAAGCACGCTTGTGACGCTTGTCACATTCAGTAGATCATTTGTGGTCAGATGTAATTTCCTGGGGGTTATTAGGACTGTAGTAGATAATAAAAAAGAAATCGCTTTTAAAATTTTGTAAATATGTATTTAGAATGATGTTCGAATACTCCGTCCCATAGCTAAAATCTTTTACTTTCTTTAATACCAACCTAAACATGAAACTTGGTTGGAAAAAAAACTAAAGTTGTCCTTTTAAGTTTGATGTTGGATAGGTCAGGACATTTATGTTTGGATAAATGCGTCGTCTACGGGATATTTCACCTAGTTAGCACTGTGCCGGCAAGATGGACGCTCTGTGCACACTGTATGGCCAAACGGCTCGCACTAAAAGGCCATTTTAGGCTAGTGGAGGCGTGTGGCATAATATTCAGCAGCGCACTACCATAGCTGACTCAACTGCTGGCACGCAGGAATCTTGTTTGCATGGCTTTGGCCAAAGCATTGGGGAGGAGCACAGAACATCTGAGGATGTTCATGGCTATGTTTGGTGCTGCCACCCCAAATACTGAACATGGTAGAGTGGTCATTCTCAATGGATTAATCTGGCTTGTCCAGTTGGATCTCTGTCTGTTATTTTGTCTACAGACTACAGAGGTACCCTAGCGGATGGATGGCTGGACGCCCAGACTAGCCAACTTAGTCTGCAGCTGGATGGAGAGTAGAATTTAAAGCCCTACAGTAGTCCTATCAGTGTTTACAATGACATAAGTTTGTGTATACAGGATATATCACGTCTCTGTTGTCAAATCTAGATTTTTTTTTTTTTTTTTTTTTTTTTTTTTGAGGAGCTCTAGGTTTTCTGTACACACAAACAAATACCGTCATGGCACAAAAGTATAGGCAACCTTGCATCTAAAGACCCAGCAACCATGTCTGCAAAATAATTGGTGTCTCAAATTCTTTACTAAAGCAATAATGGTGCAGAAACTTAAGAAATTAATATTGAATTTTAAATAATACATTGCAGAGAAAATGCTGTGACAGAAATATTGAAACTTGAATTCAATATTTGATACCATGGTACCGTACCATGAGCCCTAAACTTCTTGATTACATTTTGCACAGTGGGCACAGGAGCAGCGTTGCCAACTGCCAGAATCCGAAATGCACTAGAGTAGTGGGTTTTCAACCATTTTCATACCAGGGCCCACTAGTTATTGTGCATTTTAGCCACGGACCACCAACTAACTGGCAAAATGTTGGTCAAACTAGCAATTCTGTTACATTATCTAAATGTGTAGATTCTTGAAAATTAGGTAATTCAGATATTTAAATATAATTTAACTCTCTCTCTCAAGAGTTACAGATCTATAAGGGTCCATTTGGTTACCAATGGTCCTTTCTAGGAAGGAAGGAAGACTATCATAGGAGGAAAAATGGCAAAAACGAGGGTTTTATCTCCGGCGCCTGTCAACTAACTTCGCACCAACTCACCAGCAAAAAAGCACTAGATTTTCCACCAGGAGTTTTTCACTAATTTTGGCGCTAGGGGGGTCTGGAAAAAAGCTAAATATAGCGGCAAATGCGCCAAGTTGGCAACACTGCACAAGAGCATCAACGTCTCTGGAAATGGACTTGTAGCCTTGAGATTGTCTATGCTTTGTTACAATCTTCTCTCTGACCTCCTGACACAATTCTCTGCTTTTGTTTCTTTTGTCCATGCTCAGTATGGGTCATGCACTGACACGAAAACAGCAACAGGGGTTTGCTCCATTTGAACTGGTGGGAGGTTTCTCTACTATTATTAGTTTAATAAAGAATTTAAGACGCCAAATACCTTCATCAATTTCAACTTATTTGAGTTGTGGGGTCCATTGTATGTACAAGGGTGCCAATACTTTGTTTTGGCCATGATGGTATTGAATGCCATTGAGCCAAGTGGGGCTTACAGAGTTGCTACTGTGTGAACTAATTTCTTGTCACATTGCTCTCATCAGATAACACTCCCCTGGTCAAAAATAGATCAAATCCTGCTTCTCACTGGATCAAATGCTATTTCAAATCCTTGATTCAGATGCTTTTGAAGCACATCACATTAGCCCCAGCTGGAGTGTTATGACGGCGCAGAGGTTTAAGAGTAGAGAGTGTGGTATTATCTCGAGCAAAGTTGTTCGGACCAGTCGTAAGTGAAGGGATTAAAAAATGTTTTTCGGGTATGTCCCTGTCCCGGGTTACCCAGGTTCATCACGGCGATCAGGCATGTTCCTAATCTCAATGCAAAAAAAAAACAAATCTTTGTCTTCACTTTTTCCCCTAATCCGACCTTTTCTTTTTAATCTCCCATCGGCAGCTCCAGCACCAGCCGCAGCAGCAGAGGTTGTAGCGGCTCCCCCGGCTGAACCTGAACCCGCCCCCGCCGTGGAGGCCGTCGTTGAAGCGCCTGCCGCCCCCGTAGAAGAAGCCGCCGCCGCCCCTGCAGCGGAACCAGTAGCTGAGGAGGCGCCCGCCGCTGCAGCCGAGCCCGCCGCCCCGGCCGCCGAAGAGGCACCAGCGGCACCCGTCGTAGAGGAGGCCCCTGCACCCGTCGTAGAGGAGGCCCCGGCACCCGTCGTTGAGGAGGCCCCTGCACCCGTCGTCGAGGAGGCACCAGTCGCAGAGGCGGCGCCGGCACCTGTTGTCGAGGAGGCAGCAGCAGCACCCGTCGTCGAGGAGGCTCCGGCACCCGCTGCTGCTGAGGAGGCTGCTCCAGCACCCGCGGTAGAGGCGGTCGCCGAGACGGCCGCCGCACCCGCCGTGGAGGAGGCTGCCGTCGTCGTTGTGGAGGCGGCTCCCGCCGCAGAAGTAGTAGCAGTAGTAGAGGAAGCCGCTCCAGCAGCCGCCGCTGCCCCTGAGCCCGAGACGGCCCCCGCTGCTGCCCCCGAGGCTGAGGCTGCCCCGGCCGCAGCCGAGGTGGCGGCGTAAAAAAAAAAAAAAACGTCTCTGGGGGAAAAAGTTCTAGGTTTCACCCCAAAGGAAATGGGGGTTATGATGGGGTTAACTGTTGTGTGTATCCCTCTCGCCTTTGGGCCGCCTAGACTTTAATGGACTTTTTTTGTGACCCTATTTTAAAGCCTCATGAAGGTCCACATCCAACACCATTGGACGTTCACTCAGTTAACTCGTACGAAATAGGGGTCCTTCGTTCGTTTTTTTTTTTTTTTTCCTTTGGTTGACCTTAAACCACGAGCCACCCCTCACCCCCACAGACCAATATTACAACGTTTGACAATAGGTTTTGCAAGGTTAGGCTGTGCTATTGTGGACCATTCTGCTTAATGTTCGGTTCCAGCCTGTTTTTGTCACTACTCCACAGTTGCAACGGTATAGTGTATAGTGTTCAGTTTTCGCGGGTATCAAGGAGTAGATCTTAAGGGATTGAACTAAGAGATGATGAATGTAAATAATGTTATCCTGATCCCCGAAGATGAAACCAACTGTAAAAAGAGAAAAGCAAAATGTTCCAAGTGCCCCTTAAATCAGGATGCAACTGCACCTTGCTCATTTACTCTTGTCTGAACGCTTAAAGTTGAACTTCCGTCAGCTTTTCATGTAGCTGTTTTTTTTTTTTTAAGCTTACAACAGATTTTACAGTCTCAACCTGGTCCACGACTCACATATAGGGGCATGCCCAACAACTGTACTGCACTGGAGAACGGAAGGATTTTTGGAGGTTATGCAAATAATAATATATTGGATTGGATATGTTAGAGAGAGAGGATTGCGCTTCTTTCCGGCTTTTCTAGAGAGCTTATTGTGAAATGTGACCAAAGGTCTGCTAGATCCGATCCTCCTCCCCTGCTCGTGTCCTTTTTAAAGGTGCTGTTCATAACAGCCTTTCCTAGAAATAAGAAGGATTATGTGGTGGTCATAATTGGGGCAGGTTTAGGAATCACGATGGTGACATTTTTTTTTCCTTTGTCTTTTAAGGCTTAAGTTATTTACTACACCTGCATTCCGGAAGTCAGGCCAGACCCCTATTTCTTCTCCTCGATGGGACACGGTCAGTTTGGTCACCATCATTTAATCCTTCTTTATTTCCAGAATAGTGCTCCCGAAAGTACAAGTCGAGTAACGCCATTTCACAAGCACAGATTGCCAGCGTTTCCCAATCCCAACACTTGCGCTGAACCCATTGACAAATTGTTGAAACAAACTGATATGCGACCTGTGTGCCGAAGGGAAGGCTGTGACTTGAACAAAACACCTTCACAAAACGCGAGTTGGTTGTGGCCGGCCTCAGCCGGTTTTTCCATTTGCTTCACTATGAAACAAGACTTGCCTTACAGCTTGTGAATACTGCATTCTAAACTTCATTGTTATCGATTAACATTGGCCTTTTGGCAAGTATAGTCTACTGGCAGAATTCGGCTATAATCCACCTGATGAATACAAACGTATATATACAGTATGTCTCCTACATTTGATAAATATTCACTTGCTTTGGGTCACTGGTAGATCAATCATCCGTTTCGCCGTTCTTATTAGCCTTTTCCTCGAAATCAACAAAGCCATTTTTGTTTTGCTCATGAGCAATGCTGTTCTGGTGTGTCTCGATATTTTGTGTGGAATTATGATGTTCTAATGACAACACTCTAGGAACCACATTCATGCACCTATATCTCCTGGCATTGGATGTCGTGTACTTTGTCACTGCTGTTGAGAAATGTGTGAGAATGTTTGAGAAATGTTAATCATAAGGGAAGTTGAAGTTGTTCAATAAAAGAGATTGTTATAAATCTTCTTGGTCCTATATTGCATTTTTCCTTCATAATTCAAATGCATTTTTTCTGAGAGCGTACAAATGCAACCAAATGAACCCTAAAAGGTTCATTTGGTTCCATTTGTACGCTCTCAGAAAAAAGAAGCGTCTAAAGAAATCCATTAACATGGTGAAAATACATCTTGATGATATCATCACCATGTTTGTGATTTTTTTCAGACCTCCATTTCTAGGAAATACAGAATTGGGGGAACCTTTTTATCATGTCATAAAGTATAGGCCTGTTTGTCTCTTAGCGTTGCCTTGCTTTAATGTGTGCCTATTGGCCATTTTAACTTTGAAAATGAAATGAGATTTAACCTGCATGTATATTAAGGTTGCGATTGGGTTGGGAGTGTTTTAGTTGATTAAGCGAAACGAAAGATAGCTGCAGGAGTTAACCAGCAACCGACAAAGATTGCACGACCTGTTCAACAAGTTGTGGAGAAAGAGGAGACTATTCTTCCTGCTGTCCAGGCAAAAATATTACAATAAAACTCAAAATGTAGACAGCTACAGCATGTTAAATGTTGATGAATAAGACAAAATTTGCAGACTGGTCTGATGGTTTGTCTGGTGGCTCAGCCAGGGGCGGATTGGCACATATTTTCCCACCGGGACAATTTTGCCTTTGCCAGGCCTCCCTGGGGAGGGCAGCTGGTTAACCAGATGTAACTCTTTGAGAGCGTAAAAATGAAACCCTCAAGAGTTAAAATATTCATCATGTGAATTAGCCCAACTTAGTCTACACAACTAGAGAATGTAGAAGATTAATGGTCATTTTGTACTGTATGTTCCAGGCGAGCATCTAGCGCATTCTAGTGCATCTTGGAAGTGCCACTAGTGCATTTTGGATCTTGTCCAGGCCACTGGGTGGCGCAGGCCACCGGGAAAACTCCCTGTACTCCAGATGGCCAATCCGCCCCTGGGCTCAGCAGTAGGTTGGGTACAGAATGGCTACCAACAATTTTCATTTTCATTGCACCTCATTGCTTTCTTCTGTATTCCTTCTTGAAAATAAGGGAAAACAGATCGCTCTCCCTTGAATTTGCCTTGTGAGATTATATGCCCAGAACATACTGAAACACAGCTTTATGATCAACCACTTGGAGGGCCATGGATCATGAACTACCATTTCCTGAAAAATGGTGGTAGAGGTGAAGTTAAACTCAAGGTCAGTGGAATGGAATGGTCCAGTTGAAATGGCACAGCATGTCACAAAGACTGTCACTTTCTAATAATACAATATACCCTGCAGTACTGTTATGTTGTACAAATTGTAACACTAATGTTATCTAGCTAACTGTATTTTGTTTTTTATTTGCAACACGATCAGGAAGCGTGCCCTTCTGCTAGAGAGCAGGAGGTCTGACATCAGGCACAAATAGATCACCATGAACTGCCTCCTATTTTTAATGTCAGCTGCCCTAGAGCTTGATTGACTCTACGGTTGGACCGCTGCAGCTTCTGATGTGAATTCTATCCAGCAAAGGAAATGAAGATAGCACTGACCATGAAGCCTCAGAATCGATTTTTGGAAGGTTTTGCAGGCTTTGGATGGCCAAGGATGAGCGTAGTTCTAGCTCAGGGGTTTTCAACCTTTTTGACTCCAGGGACCACCATTTATTCAGAATTTGAGTCACGGACCACCATTTGATTACATTTTCACAACAAAGACCTAAAATTAAAGAATTATTTTGGTTTTGTCCACAATTCCAGGCTGTATTTTGCCAACAAAACATTGTCAACTTTTTAATTAAGTGGTGCTAATTCAGATGATGAATATTTTAACTCTTGAGAGTATAAAAATGAAACCAAATGGACCCGCAAGGGTCCATTTGGGTTCATTTTTATATTCTCAAGAGTTACATCTGGTTAACCAACTTTCCATCATTTAGCCTGGGGACCACCTGGAACCTTCTCAAGGACCACTGGTGGTCCCCGGACCACCTGTTGAAAACCCCTGTTCTAGCTCATACTTGGGCATTGTGGCCCGGGGGCCAAATGCAGCCCTTTGGCTGACTCTGACCGGCCGTGAAAGGGTAGGCCTACTGTGGTTTTCAACCAATGGTTCAAGGACCACCCGTGGTCCTTGAGAGAGTCCCAGTTAAATATGGAAATTTGGTTAACCAGATGTAACTCTTTAAGAGCGTAAAATTGAAACCAAATGGACCCTTGTGGGTCCATTTGGTTTCATGTTTACACTCTCAGGAGTTAAGATATTCACCATCTGAATCAACTCAAAAGTCTACACCAGGGGTGCCCAACCTTTTTTGACCCAAGATCTACTTTTCAGCAGCCAACCCCTCCGGGATCTACCAGTCCAATATCAACATTTCAAACCACACGCATCGTTGCCAGCCTGCAGTAACTTCACAACAACACAACACTACTTTGTTTTACCACTTTACTTTATGTCCATATAAGCATAAAGTACAACAGACTTGTCATAAATAGGCCTACAACATAAATAGGCCTACAACAGTACAACATAAGTACAACAGACATGGACAAACACTGCCATTGCATTTTCTTATCCACCGCCTTTTTTTTCTTTCCCCCCCACATCTCCCGAGATCTACTTGAGATCAGGCCGAGATCTACCGGTAGATCCCGATCTACTGGTTGGGCTCCCCTGGTCTACACAATCATAGAATGTAAAAGAATGGTCATTTCTGATCTATGTTTGCCTGTTTTGTTTGTGAAATCCTGCCTGAAATTGTGGGCAAAAGCAAAAGAAATCTTTAGTTTTGGGGTCTGTGGGGTTAAAATGTCACCACATGGTGGTCCTCTGTGGCTCAAATACTGAATAAATTGAGGGCCCTGGTGTCAAAATGGTTGGTTTTACTCTTACTTTTATCTTGAAATTAAAATAATATTACACAGACATTAGTTCAGCCTTTAGTTTTGGCCCTCCATAATATTTTATTTATCTCATTTGACCCCTTGGGGAAAATAATTGCCCACCCCTGTTCTAGCTTTATAAAGCCATGAACACAGAAGGCTCCTACTAGGGCTGGGGTTTTCAACCAGTGGTCCTTGAGAGGGTTCCAGGTGGTCCCCAGGCTAAATGATGGATAGTTTGGTTAACTAGATGTACAGTAACTCTTGGAGAACATAAACATGAAATCAAATTGGATGGATAGTTTCATGTTTACATTCTCAAGAGTTAAAAAATATTCATCATCTGACTTAGCCCAGATTAATGGTCATCATGATCTGTAGGCCTATGTTAGACTGTTTTGTTTCCCAAATCCAGCCTGGTATTGTGGACAAAAGCAAAAGAAATCTTTAGTTTTGGGGTCTGTCTGTGGGGCTAAAATGTCAAATAGGGTGCCATGTGGCACGTACCAAAATGGTTGAAAACTACTGTTCCTACTGAGGATTCTGCTGAAACTGAGATGGTAAATCAGTAGTGCAGGAAGGGGAGGTAGCACCAGAGGCTGAGGAAGCAGGACCAGATGTTGCAGAACCAGATGTGGACGCCATAGACCAGGGGTTTTCAACAGGTGGTCCGGGGACCGCCAGTGGTCCTTGAGAGGGTTCCAGGTGTTCCCCAGGCTAAATGATGGAAAGTTGGTTAACCAGATGTAACTCTTTGAGAATGTAAAAATGAAACCAAATGGACCCTTGCGGGTCCATTTGGTTTCATTTTCACACTCTCAAGAGTTAAACTATTCATCATCCCAGATAGCAACATGCATTGATTCAACCAAAATTCAACGTTGAATCAATGTATTTTGCATTGATTCAACCAAAATTCAATGTTGAATCAATTCATTTTGCTATCTGGGATCTGAATTAGCACGACTTAATTAAGAAGTTTACACTGTTTTGTTGGCAAAATACAGCCTGGAATTGTGGACAAAACCAAAGGTTCTTTAATTTTAGGTCTGTGGTGTGAAAATGTCATCAATTCGTGGTCCGTGGCTCAAATGCTAAATAAATGGTGGTCCCTGGTGTTAAAAAGGTTGAAAACCCCTGCCACAGACCACCAGCAGCAGTCCTGTACTGTAGGCCTACACGCACAGCCATACAGAAGACGAGGCAACACCACCACCTGCTGCCTCAGCAGGGGAAGTGCAAGGAGAGGTCCAAATGGCCAGGGAAGCAGAACAAAGTTAAGAGATCATGGTGGATTGATTGATGGATTGAACTATTTATTAATGGTTTGAAAAACAGGTACATTTCCCATGAAAGCATAGAGGAATTTGTAGGCTACATGAAATCATTTCACATGGGGTAGGACTGGAGAAACAGCCATAAATGAACAACTCGACAAAATAACAACTGGACCACTTTAAAATTATAGAAGTAAGGAAGCATTCTGGGCTGGAATTATTCTTGAACTTCAAATGTCTAAATAGTAAATAGTGAGTAACTTATAAACTGTCTGTCTCACATGAGCCTGGGTAGAAAATGTAAACATTATTACATTATATTTGATGTGTCTGTTCTTCCAGAGACTACAGGTTCTAGACACTTGTATACAGTATATGGTACTCATTTTCCATTTTGTTTTGGGCAGGTGAACCAATAAAATATTGTGCAGTATTCTGCGACCGTTGCAATACTGATGTGGCCTGGTTTTCTGTACAAAAGCCCCAACAAATTTATCCTCTTGGGTTAACATAGGCCTATTTGGATTTTAACTGAAAGATGACACCACACTGCATGCATGGATTCATGCATTGTCAGGGAGCATGTGAAATACACAACAAAAATGTAGATTAAAAAAAAATGTTACTTTCTTGTTGACTGTTGTGTCTTTAAATGAACATGGCATTTGTTACAATATATAATATATATGTATATTTTTTTAAATATACCTATGACAGGTGAGTGGCATGATGGTCTTTCTTCTATGAGATGAATAACAAACTTACTGTTTCCTGTTCTTTCCTGTTTGTTCAGACTGGTGCAGGTAACTTTTAAAAAATATAATCTGTTTACTGAGCCACAGCACTGGACGCTGGTGCATGTTTTGAACAACACTGGCCAACGGATCAACATTGTCCTGCAACCCTTTTCTGGTAGATGAATTCCACAGTTGTACTATAGCTACAAAAATCTATCTACAGCTGTACCTGTAGATCAGGATCTACAGCTGCAGCGTCAGTCTTGGTTAAAGATCTGAGTCAGAGATGTTTTGTTTTTGAATGATGAGATGGTTTGGTGGTGCAACAGTTGTAGTTCAGAGCGTAGCGTTTCAAATCATTCCAAATATCAGCATTGATGTTTCCTGTTTGGTGGGGCAGTGGTCAGTGGAGGAGCTCTTATGGAGCAGCACTTATTAGTCGGGTAAAGGGGATGAGGTATTATGATGAGGCAAAAGGTGAGTTTGTGTTGGCACTTGGCAGTATAAAAAATACTCTAAATACACTTTTTGTATGCATTCCATGTCATATTTCACATACAAAATGATTGAACAATATTATTACCAGAAACACATGATAAATAGATGGGACTAAATGAACATAACAGGTCTGTAAACTCCAAGTGTGTTCGAATCGAATCCACAAGGGTCCTTTTTGTGGAGGTTTTAGTTTGAGACCCACTACTAGTGTCATACAGTTCTAGTAAATTAGTGTCAAACAAATTCCGAGGGAAAACCTGTAGACTTGACTTTCAGAAAAGGTCAAAACAAGAATATTTACAAGATCCCCCAGACACATTTGTATGGATGCCTGGCCAATGTTGTGTGAAAATAGTATAACTGCATGTCTGTATTACATTATAAACAAATAATGTATACAATTATGCATGTTATATAGTTATGGCCTAATTAACTATGCATGAAATAATTACTGTGCTCAAGTGCTGCCTACAGTTTTGTGAAGCAACCAGTATCAGTTTAGTGTCCAATAGGTGGAGACAAATACTTATTAAGTGACCAAGCAGTGACTTGGTCACTTAATTGATATTGCTGCTTTTCTCCTTCTTACTTCCGCCAGAAATAGCTGTTCTGGCTGAACCGTGCAGTCGGTTTTCGCGAAAATTGGTAATCTGGTAGAGGGTGATGCCAAACGGTGATGATGCGAAGCCTGTGACCACTGGTCAAATGGTGGCGCTATAGCACTCAACTGAAATTGCAAACTTTAAACACTTATAACTTATGAACTGCTTGACTCTCAGAAATGTAACTTATATTCACTTATGCGTCTGCTTATGCCGAACAACTTTTGTATTCTGACTTTTGACCTCTGACCTTTAGATGAACCGCCATCTTGAATTATATGTAAAACAGTTAAAATGTCTGTTCTCCTACAATCTTTGATCAAAATGCATAACAATGACCTACACATGAACTTTGGAGCCATACGAATATGAAAATAGGTGTGAATTTTGTTTTAAGTGAAAAAATTATGTTTTTACGAGCCAATGAAAATTGCTCGTTTGTGAAAATGATTCTAATGCCCCTAATCTACACATGCAGCGTAATATGCTTCTGATATTTTACAGTTTTGTAGAGGGGGATGCCAAATAGCAGCAAAACCAGTCTTACTCAAATTGCTCAAATGGGGGCTGTTACGTGTATTATTATGGGGGAACTACAGACAGTGCAGGCAGCATGTGTTCCTCCCCTCTATATTCTGCTCTCCTCTCCTTCTCTCCAGTCTGTCAATCATACTCACAGGTCCAGCCCACTCATCTCCAGTACCAGCCCACTCCTCCACCTCTCACCACCGGTTGGGCCACCACGCATCTGTCTCCTCCAATCACCTCCATCATCAGACTATATAAGTCACCTGTTGTCTTCCACTCACTCTTTCCAGCCTGCCAGCAGACAGCAGCTCCAAACCATTCAGTGTCCTAAGCATACCAGTTTTGCCAGTTTGTCCAAATACAAGTCAAATAGTAGTCCTTAGAAGTTGTCCTAAACACAGCCATTTTGTAAAACCAGTCTTTGTTGTTAAAAACGAGGCTATTCGGTAAAGCCCTACTCTAGCCACAGTCTCACAGTAAAAGTACTGTTAAAGTACCGTACTGTACTGTTTATAATCAGAGTACTTTCTTTTGTTTGTAGTTCTAGTATTTAAGTTCAGCCTTCCCATTTTGAGTTAAGTTCTTCAGGGAAGGGACAGGGGAAGACAGGGTACCCTGTACATTTTGCAACACGTAGGTAACTCCCGTGTTATTTACACCAGGTTAGAGGTGAGTGCCACATGTTGTAACTTTTTTTTGAAGGTAGAGTAGGAAGTGTTTGAGTAATGGCCTTTATGCAGCCAAACACTTCCTGGTTGTGCTGGCAGTAAGGGATCCTTCCTGTCGGCTGACTCCCATTCACTTTGCATGTATTGGTTGTGAATTTGTATGAATAAAGTTCACTTCCTTAAACCACACTATTTCATTTGATAATACCATTTCCTAGTTCTTCATAGTTTGTATTATTTGTGGTGTGCTATTGACATGATCACATGATATGAAATGTCTAAAATCTTCAGTTAAAACGGGGAGTTTTTCATGGATTTATCCATGTGTTGCCATATCCACTTTTTTATAAGCAAGCCTTTTCAGTAAAGTTGCTTGAAAATAATGGTACTAGCTGCATGTTTTATTTGAGCCTGTTCCCTAATGTTGCTTAAACCTGTGATTCTCCTCAAACATTTTCATAAAGGATCCCATGTCCCTGGATCACAAACCCCAGATGAAAAACAAATCTCAAGTTCTTGTCTTAAAGAGCCTTAAAGAAAGTATTAAAGAGTAATATAGTAGCTCATTTGGTTTTCATAGTCCAGGTCCAGGTATTTTCAATTGGTCTTCCATGGACCACTTGTGGTCCTGAAAGGTATTCATTTTTTTCTTCCATAGAACAGCACACTAAAGCTTTGTGCAATGTACAGTAAGCATGCCAACCTTGTCAGTTACTGAAAGTCTGAGGATAAGAAAAATCCACAGAAATGGGTGTTAGAATCTCAAGAAAGTTTGCCTGATTTTATCATAATTAGCCTACATCACTGTGGGAATAATAATGCCATATGTCTACACTATCATTAGGCTACTGTATATCGTTAGGTAGGCGCACTCTACTCAGAGTCCAACTTGTATTCTCAATGGCTGATGGGTGCAGATTCTTGCAGATCAATGCAGAGAGAAAATATCCGCACTCGCATATAGTTCATGAGTTTTCTTTTATTTCATTTCTCTCTGAAACTCTGAAATGAAATTAAAAAAAAATCGTGAACTATATGTGAGTGCGGATATTTTCTCTCTAGGTTGAATGAAGTAACAGAATGGATTTAGGGTAACTGTGGTGGGCCCGTGTTGATTCTAAGTCAGGTTGGTGGTCCCTGGTTCACAATCAGTTGAAACCCCATGTCATAGACCATGGTTGCTTATTTCTCTCACACAATCTGGAACAATGCACTTGCTCCGGTGTTGCCGGATTGTGTGAGAGAGATAAGCAATCAGTCAATCATGAGCTATACATCTACTGTACATTACATACTATGCATTATACTTTAAGACCATATATTGGCAGCTACTTGAGAATAGCAGATCTGAAAGCTCAAAGTGTGCCACTGTGATCTGATAGATTTGATATTTTCCAAAATAATTCTTGTTTAATACAGATGAAAAATAAAAACCTGGCTTGGCACAAAAAAAATACAGATGGGGATCTGTGTGCACAGATGCATGGAACATGGGGGCTCTTTGACTCATTGTTCATTTGAGCAGAATCACAGATATGGAACAAGCCTTAAAAATCTACCTAGTAAACTGTCATTACTTGCAAGCAGATTTACTGAAAAAGGTTGCTTATAAAAAGCGGACATGGCAACACTTGGAGAAATCCATGAAGTACTCATGATTTTAACTGAAGATTTTAGACATTTCATATCATGTGATCATGTCAATAGCACACCACAAATAAAACAAACTATGAAGAACTAGGAAATGGTATTATCAAATGAAATAGTGTGGTTTAAGGAAGTGAACTTTATTCATACAAAATCACAACCAATACATTCACAGTGAATGGGAGTCTGCCGACAGGAAGGATCCCTTACTGCCAGCACAACCAGGAAGTGTTTGGCTGCATAAAGGCCATTCCCGGTAGGTTAGAGGGTTGGGGTTCTAGGTAGGTGTGTTTTGATTGTAACTTTTTCTGGCACCACCAGTCCCTTCCCTTACCGTTTTGTATTTTCTGTTCAGTAACCTTACTACTTTAATTCAATAAATTGTAATCCTCAGTCCTTAACCCTTTGTCTGCCCATCATTTCATTTTCCGGGTATTATATGTAAATCCCATCTGGGATATTACAGGGGCGCTATAACAATTCTTTGAAACTGAAACATTTTAACAACCATAACTCGGGCCTCGTTTGGCCAAAAATCATGGGACTTGTTTCTACATGTTCTGTGATTCATGTGGAACACATCTGTAACTTTGACCGGTAAGCTCCACCCCCAGAGTGTCTGCCATTTTAAGCAGTTTGAAAAATGCTCATGCCTGATTTTCTGCCTGGATTTTTGATCAATTTGCATGACACCTGCTACATGAGAACTTTGGCCCCATCCGGACAAAAGTTCCGAAGCAAATTTGTTTTCATCAAAAAATGACGTTTTTATAAGCCAATGAAAATTGCTGCTTTGAGAAGAGTCTTCTTCTGCTTGTTTCTCTCTGGCAACACTGGAGCAAGTATATTGTGCCATTGTGTGAGAGCAATAAGCATGTGGAACTTATGGAAGCATGTGAAATATGGTCTTCCAATTTCCAAGGTGAGTTTTCCATTTTTATATGGCTTATTGTGCATATAGTTCTGTTTGCATATTGTCAGACGGTTTGGTGGTTTTGCATGTATCTGTGATGTGATGATGTGTTACGAGCATGTCAATGTGCAAAGTTTGAATACGTGGTACCAAGATATAAAAGCTCCCATCATGTGATGAATATATATATATATATATATATATATATATATATATATATATATTAGGGCATTAACGACTTGAGATTTTTTCAAGTCGACTTGTCAGACAGTCAAGTCGAAGTTGTATCGATTTATCGTTTTTGTGTGTGTGTGTGTTGCATGTAGCAGGGAGACCTGTCTCCAGACAATCAGAGCCATCTAGTAGAAGAGTTGTGACATTGAGGGGTCAGAAAACCGCCTGGTCACGTGGTCCTCGCACAAGCCCATAGGCTTCAATGCATTCAGTAACTTCCGGCTGTCACTCTTCATGTCACTATCCAACAGAAGTCTATGTAGACGGACTGGCCCCATGAAGTGAACGGAGTTGGCGTAACTCTGTCTATTTCCAGGGCTCTGCAGACAATGATCTGTGGCCACTCCCCAAACACTCACCCACTTGCAGGTGGCCACTGAACAGCCCCTCCCCCACTATAAAGCCAGGGACTTAGTCATTCAGTCCTCCTTTTGCTGTCAACATGCACTGAGTGAGCAAGGTAGGCATTAGGTGTTTTTTATGCTAAACCATCACTCACATTATTGTATGTAGTAAATGGTCCTGTTGTTCCTCAGGTGCTCTCCTCCTAGTTCTGGGCGCTGAGGGACAAGCTCCTGTTGGGTTGTTTGCACTTAACTGGAGGTATGTTTATGCACAAGGAGCTTGTAGATCAGCCATTTCTAAATTCACATTTTACTATTTGTATAATTTTACACTGTGGTTCAGTATTCTTCAGGTGCCCTCTGCATAGGCCTCAGTACTGCTCAAGAGCCTCTTTTGTTTTTCTTGCACTTAACCAGAGGTATGTTTTTAAGCAAGGAGCTTGTATATCGGCCATTTTTAAATGTTCATGTTTGAATGTTTTATGATATATTGTGATTTATGTACTCATATGGGTTTTTGTTACACTTCCGGTGTAGCCTACATGCAGGCTGGTTGACCTGTTGGTAGACCTGTTGCGTGTGGCCATGACAGCACACACACACACACACACACACACACACACACACACACACACACACACACACACACACACACACACACACACACTGTCAATCAGTGTCTGTGCTTAACTCCCTCTGTCTCTCCCTCACTCAGAGTGACACACCCAGCTGGCACCTGCAGCCGGTTCCCCAATCAGCCATGCTCCTCCTCCTGCATAAAAGCCAGCTCCTTCAGTCTGATGGCAGATAGAGACCAGGCAACAGCTCAGCAGCCCAGCTCTGTTCTTGTTAGCCTTTGTTTTCAGTTCTCTTTAGTTAGTTTATTTCTGTTTGGCCTGGAGATGGCCGCAGCCTTGGTTTTCGTTATATGTTTTAGTTCTCGGTTTAGGATTCATTTGTTAAGTTAGGGGGAGGGGTGGGAACAGCTTCGACGTCCCTAGGGGTGGCCTGGGCCCCCCCTCCTTCTGTTTGCGGCATCTCCAGGTCTTCCTTTGTTCTCCTTGTTTGGTAAAGTAATCATGTAAATAATTCATTACAAGTAATCAGATTACTTAAGTATCCCTACCAGTTCAACCAGCAATGCTGCCCTTGTACAAATGTAATCTAATACTTTTGGGAGTGGTTGTTAATAAAAACCGTTAAACCTTGCCATTCTCTTGATGTCCTTCTTTTATGTTGGAGTTTCCATTTTAGCCACCTCACTGCTTTTACAATGGAACTTGCATGGCTCATCAATGAAATGTTTAAATTACTTCGAAAATAATTCATTTGACCATCAAATATATAATGCAGCCTGGCATTGGTCATTTTATGAATCACATTCACTGTTAACATTGATGTGTAGGCTCTTGTTTTGAAGCATTTTTATCATAGATAATCATTGATTAAGGGTAGTTGTTTGTTTAAAGGATACACTTCATAAAAACGTACTGCTGTAAACCAGTATACTTTTATATTGTATGTAGAGTTTCACATCAGAATGTGGCAGATTGTCACACCCCCATGTCCTATTGCTTCAGTTTTCTTTATAAACTGATTTGTCTTGTGTTTTGTTTATCCACTGCTGCATGCTGATCTAAAATCCAATTTTAATGCAACGCTCCAGAGCCATTTAGAGACGGAGTTGCGCCAATGATGGGGTACACAGTTACATTTGGTTAGTCACGTGATCAGTGGTCATAGTGAGCCTAACGGTGACAAATCATAGTCTAGTGTCTGAAACACATTGAAGTGAGTAAGATGAGATGTAAAATGACAGCCGGTTTGAATTATTTTACAGTAACAATTAAAGTCTCTGCAATGTGTATGATTTGCTATTACTTAAAAAGACCTAACATAAAAGGATTCAAGCTGGGCTTTTACTTTGAGTCCAATGCATTTCTGCCTACTTCTCAATAGCACTGAGTTACACTCGCATATCATGAAAGTGACATTCACGGAAATGTCACTTTGTGATTGAGATGATAAAACTCAATGTAATGGTAATGGCACCAATGCAGTGGCCTTATGGTTAGAGTGTCTGCCCTGAGACTGGGAGACCGGGGTTCGATTCCCGGACAGGTCATACCCTGACATTCTAGATTTCCAGTAGTAACCTACCCAACGAAAGCTTTGCATTGTACAAGCCTTGATCATTTCATGTAACAGTGTAGTGGTTAAAACATTGTGCCAGATTATGTTAGATTAACTTCTTGAACAAAGTGGCCATTAAAGGTAGGGGAAGTGATTTCACTTCTGTCAGATATCACCAAAAAAAAAAAATCTGTTAAAATGCTCTATTATAAGGTGTGGAAACCATATATGGAGTTTCCCCCTCCCCCATGTTAGCAGAGGAGCTAATAAAAGTTTCCCAGTTGGTGGCAAATTCTCCTCCAATCAGGATCGAGCAGCAGGTTCACATAGTGTAGCTACTGTTAGGCGCCCCTAGTGCACCAGGCTGGTACTACACGATGAATTTCAAATCACTTACCCTACCTTTAAACAACTGTTGTTAACTAGTGTCCAATCACATTTATTTCACAATTTCTTCTAGTTGTACTTGAATTGTACTGTAATTGTCCAAGCTTTTATCAGTTTTGTTGTAGGAGGCCAGGTTGTAGGCTACTGTAGGAATTTTACATTTCATTTATTCATTCACTATTGTATGGACCCGGGGCAAAAGCACCCCCCTCAGATAATTTCTCAAAAATATGTTCCTTCTTCTGCATATTGTTCTGACTCCTTATTGCTGCTTGCTTGGTCACGTTTTATTGCTGCTTGCAGCTATATTTTTTCATTGAGTCTTATGCTTGTTCTCATTGTTGGAGAGAAAGAAATGTATTTGAAGTGAACAATAGCCCAGCCCCTGTTTGAAGACTATATATAGTAATAACGAGTCTGACTTATTTTTTGAGTCATGTATCATGTATTTAACTGTTAACAAGCCTAATTAACACGCTAATACTACTTATCTAATTGACTTTTTCCTTTGTACTTTGTTTAGGTCT
Organism: Benthosema pterotum; assembly: GCA_039105355.1. Taxonomy (NCBI): domain Eukaryota; kingdom Metazoa; phylum Chordata; class Actinopteri; order Myctophiformes; family Myctophidae; genus Benthosema; species Benthosema pterotum. Next base: position 653,333 of record CM076973.1, on the reverse strand, counting down.
TGTCTCCCTTTTTGTAATAATAAAATAAAATAAAATGGGCTGCAAAAATAAAATTATGAATAAATGGTCTAAAAGTCTAAATAAAAGGCTAAATAATGGAAAGTTGGTTAACCAGATATAACTCTTTGAGAGCGTAAAAATGAAATCAAATGGAGCTTGGGGGTCCATTTGGTTTCATATTTTACACTCTCAAGAGTTAAAACATTCATCATGTGAATTTGGGCCAAGTCTTTCTCGCCCAACTAGAAGATTACTGGTAAAAAAAAAAAAAAAAAAAAAGGAATGGTAATTTTGATCTGTATGTTTGAATGTTTTGTTTCCAGTGGACAAAAAAAAAAGTTTTGGGACTGTGTCGCTAAAATGTTACCAAATGGTGAAATGGAGGTCCGTGGCTCAATATTTGAATAAATAGTGGGTCCTAGTATCAAAAAGGTTGAAAACCAAACCCATTACGATCAGTATTGTGTTGTACGACGTGACGTCACCAGTGTCATTCTCAGAACCAGTGTTGCCAACTTGGCGCATTTGTCGCTAAAGTTAAAACCCTAATTTTTCACCATTTTCCCTCCTATGACAGTCGTTTTTCAAACAGTGGTCCCCCAGGCTAAAAATGATGGACAGTTGGTTAACCAGATGTAACTCTTTGAGAGCGTAAAAATGAAACCAAATGGACCCGCAAGGGTCCATTTGGTTTCATTTTTACACTCTCAAGAGTTAAAATATTCATCATTTGAAATAGCCCAAGTCCAATAATATACAGTAGGCTATATTCCCTCCCATTTAGTGCATTCTAGTGCATTTTGGAAGTGCCACTAGTGCATTTTGGATTTTGGCAGTTGGCAACACTGCTCAGAACAAGCAGCAGCAGCAACAACAGTAAAGTGTTCAGTTTGACCTGGAATATCAGTGGAGGACCACCACCCTTTATTACTCTATGCTCAGCACCACTTTATATATATATATATGTACATCCCTTCGTATTTAACTGGCAGGCAGACAAGGTGCGGGCCTTCACACACCTCACCGTCATTTCTGGGATATAAAAACAAATCAGTGAATGGAGAAAGAAGAGCAAAAAAGCAGCAGCAGCAGCAGCTAGCGTTCAGTTAGCAAGCAGCTAGCAGCTAGCTGCACTGCAGAGTGAAGTGACTGACGGGGACAACATCAACACTGTTGAGAGGTAGGCAGGCATGATCACACACACACACACACACACACACACACACACACACACACACACACACACACACACACACACACACACACACACACACACACACACACACACACACACACACACACACACACACACACACACACACACACACACAAAACCCGAAAAGCTTGTTTACAACTTTATTTGAAGTAGTTGAGTGAATGATCATCTACAATGGTGAGGTTTTCCCCCCTCTACATCACTTCTACTTTGATGCTGCAGCTGTTTCCCTGCAGACAGACACTTGCTTTGCCCTGCAGACGGCACATAACTTTTGTTGTTGTCAACAAATCCTTTTCTTCGGCCTGATTGGATGACAGTGCTAGTGTGTGTGTGTGTGTGACGGCCCTTCCTCCAATGAGAATTTGAGTGGGGCATTGGTGCACATGCTGTTGGCCATGTTGCGTGAACCGTATAGAGCAGTGGTTTTCAACCTTTTTGATGCCAGGGACCACCATTTTTTCAGAATTGGAGCCACGGACCACCACTTGAGGACATTTTAGACCCACGGACCCCAAAACTAAAGATTTCTTTTGCTTTTGTCCATCTTCTAGTTGTGTAGACTTGGGCTAATTCAGATGATGAATATTGCGGGTCCATTTGGTTTCATTTTTACGCTCTCAAGAGTTACATCTGGTTAACCAACTTAGCTGGGGACCACCTGGAACCCTCTCAGGGACCACTGGTGGTCCCCGGACCACCTGTTGAAAACCCCTGGTATAGAGGATGTGCATGTGCATAACTTGTTACTGGGATGGACATGGAATTCGTTAGTCAACTTGTTATACAATTTGATACTTGATATTGACATATCTTGTTGTAGGTCCCCCCAGGAATCCACAGTGTAGACTTCTTAATGAATGGTACTAATTCAGATGATGAATATTTTAACTCTTGAGACTGTAAAAATGAAACCAAATAGACCTGCAAGGGTCCATACAGCCCGATCAATGTACAGTATTACAGTACAGGGCGATAGTTTGGGCGTTGCAATAGTGGCTAGCCTAGTAGTAGTACTACTACTACCTGCATTCTACATCCATTAAAATATTACTAGTATTTTAGACTTTAGTTAGAATTATTTCATTTTCAATGAATTATTTCATTTTTCTACTGGCCCAGTCGGGCAGTCATTATGAGCCCCAGCTGTGTGGTGCTCAAAGGAGCTTTCCACCTATGGATTGATAGCTCATTGTAGGATTTTTGGTGCTCCTGAGCACCGCTTAGGTGCATTGTGCAGCCCTGCCCATAATCCATCTCGGCCTTGTTTTTTTTCCCCCACCAAGCTCACACTGAGCGCTCAGTGCAGCGGTTCCTGTAAACTTTTGTTTTACTCTTGAGAATAAGTTTAGAAATATGTTCAGTGTTAGGCGTAGTTTTATTGGAGTTAGGTTTAGGAATAGGCTTACATTTAGGCAAAGTTTTACTAAGGTAACCTTGGGTAATCGTATATACGTATATCATTTTTACATACATACAATAATGGTCTTGGTAATAGCAAGTGAACCAAAGCCATTTCTGCTGGGAAGCAAGCAGCCACAGATAGTTTGTTTGTGCATCACATGTGGTTTGTGTGTTTATTTGGTGCAGTATTGTGCAATGTACATCCACCTAACATGTGAACTGTTGTTACACTAGAGCTGGATTGTGAAGGATTCATTGAAGTGTTTTTGTAGTGAAGCTGAACATGCTTTACATAATATTTGCCTACATAATTCATTATAATGTGTCACCCTCTTGCCCCTGTGGATTTGTAACACAAAGTTTGATGTGCATGCCAGCCCAGCTGGCTTGATTTGCATATGTGGTTGGTTGACATGTTCAGGTGTAAATGATACTGTCTGACTTTTTGGCCAAAGAACAGCACCAGTTTTTGGAAACATTTTGCTTTTCATCTTCCCATATCTGTCTTTGCCTTCCCATTTATTTTACATTTTATCTTTCTTATATATTCCTGTTTATTTTCCTTTAACACTAGCATCTCTGACCATTTGATATTTTAAAGTTGATTACCGTAATTTCCAGACTATAAGCTGCTACCTTTTTCACATGCTTTTGACCCTGCGGCTTATACAACGGTGCGGCCAATCTATGGATTTTTACAGGTGTTTTTTTAACAGGGTTTTTTTAACAGGGTTGCAGATGGGCCCTCAAGAGTAAATGATTGAAAGTTGGTTAAGCAGATGTAACTCTTTGAGATCGTAAAAATGAAACCAAATGGACCCTTGCGGGTCCATTGGGTTTCATTTTTACACTCTAAAGGTTGAAAACCACTGCTCTTAACATGAAGCTTGTTGTCTGGTGCGGCTTATAGTCAGGTGCGGCTTATACATGGAAAAAACAGTATTTTGCCCCAAATTTAGCTGCTGCGGCTTATATTCAGGTGCGGCTTATAGTCCAGAAATTATGGTAACTTTGCCCATGAAACGTTCAGAAGTTTCCCCTTCTATGACCATCATCATTCCATCTTCTCTGATTTTTTTTTTTTTTTTTTTTTAATTTTCCAAACATGAACTTGAAGTACATGCTACTTCTCATGCATGAAGTACATGCTACCTCTCCCGTCCCCTCTTTTCTTCAGTCACATGCTAGACAAAATAAATACCATATGAAAATGATGCAGCGTTATAATGACAACAATCTAATCAGAGGGAAGAGTCAGACCTCCATTTCTTTACAGGATACTCAACTACTCGCTAAAATTCTCGACTTAAAGGGGAACTCCACCCATTTTCAACATTTTAATATGCCATTAATATACCTTAGAGATGTTGTGTGGACATGATAAAAGTCTGAAAAAAATCATTAACATGGTGAAATACATCTGATGACATCATCAAGATGTATTTCACGATGTTAATGATTTTTCTTTCAGACCCCTTTTTCCTGAGAGGGTACATTTGTATCCTCTCAGGATTTTTTTGAAAATGGGTGGAATTCCCCTTTATACAGCCTGCCATGTATTAGCAACAATATGTTGTATTGTACTTTATGTATGATGTATTGATGTATTGTAAAATACTGTTGAAAATAGTAAGTTAAAGGTAGGGGAAGTGATTTGAAATTCATGGTGTAGTACCAGTCTGGTGCACTAGGGGCGTCCAACAGTAGCTACACTATGTGAACCTGCTGCTCGCTCCTGATTGGAGGAGAATTGGTGGTGACCTGGGGAACTTTTATTAGCTCCTCTGCTAACGTGGGGGAGGGGGAAACTCCATATGTGGTTTCCACACCTTATAATAGAGCATTCTAACAGAAAAAAATGATGATGTGATATCTGACAAAAGTGAAATCACTTCCCTACCTTTAATGGCATTAATCGGATTAAAAGTTTTAACGCAATCAACTCATCTGAACATTGACTCAATGTCACTGAGCATTTTCTCAATCAAAAACTCAGGTAGAGCACAGTTTTACGGAGACATCTACCTGTGTGTCTCCCTGTAACCAGAGCCATAGCTCTGGATGGATCTACAAGATTGGGAGCTTGTAGATCACCTATTTTGATGAATATTTTAAAATAAAATATTTTCTTTTTCTTTTTCTAATCCTGTTCAGAAAAACGTAGCATATTGTGGACATGGTGGTTTGAATGGCGATTAATCATGATTAAATTAATTTTGATGTGGCTTAATCTGACTAAAGTTTTTAATCATTCATCCACAGAACTAATTGTAAGTAATATAATAATGTTTGCCTCTCTACAGCCGTTATATTATTATTATTATTATCCTCTTGGCCAAATGAGTGTTTCACTATGAGGGAATCTACTCCACAGCTGCGGCGTTGCTTCAATGTTTTTGTGTTACAGAGAGGGAGGGAGGGAGGGGGAGGGAGGGCCTGTAGGGCAAACACAGCCACAGAACACCGAGGGATGTGTTGCCATGGCGACGGGGATGGAAGGGGGACAGGGGAGGTTGGAGAGTGTTGATAAAGACACGCAGGGAGTGTTAGGTTTACTTGTCAAACAGTGGAGCGGTTGTTAAGCGTGTGCGTGCGTGTGCGGGTGAAATAGAAGAGAAGCTATTACTCAAAAAGAACACTGTAATCGAGATGTGGATTAATGTCTCACATTGTACAGAACACACAAGTCCTATTTCATAATTCACCATGGTATCCCAGTGTTCGGGTTTTTTGAATGACAGGCTTTGATGGTAAGAAACCATTTGATAATCAGATAGACGTGCACTGCAATCTGAAATGCTAATTGTTATCATGTCATCACCTGTGTGTGTGTGTGTGTGTGTGTGTGTGTGTGTGTGTGTGTGTGTGTGCGTGTGTGTGCGTGTGTGTGTGTGTGTGTGTGTGCGTGTGTGTTCAGGGACGGGCACAAGGCAGGGTGTTGTATCGTTAGCAACGGCTCTGGTCACTTGCAACAAAAGCTCTGCTTGTTGAAGAATCATGTGATCGTGTGTGTGTGTGCGTGTGTGTGTGTGTGTGTGTGTGTGTGTGTGTGTGTGTGTGTGTGTGTGTGCTTGTTGAAGAATCATGTGTGTGTGTGTGTGTGTGTGTGTGTGTGTGTGTGTGTGTGTGTGTGTGTGTGTGTGTGTGTGTGTGTGTGTGTGTGTGTGTGTGTGTGTGCTCTACCCATGTCATGTGATCATCTGGGGGCAGGGCACAGAGGGCTGTGTGAAGTGCTGAGTCGCTCTGAGAGGTTCCTTGCTTCCACCACGACCACATGGAACAGACAGAGACAGTGGGATAGACAGGGTACAGAGACAGTACAGTAGCATACAGTGCAGGGGAGATCAGTACAGTAGAATACAGACTGAGGCATGAAGATGGACGGCACTGAGGAGGCTGACATGGCAGATAGATGGGATGAAAAAGAGCCGGACGGAGAGGAACAAGTCTCGACTCGGAAGCATTATTCTCCTCATTTCTGTTATTTTTTTTCCCACTCTTCCTCCTCCAACGATCATCGCAATTGGGTGAATTTCTAAATGGATGATGGAGGTCTACTTTGTGACTGTATACAGGCTCGTCTTTCTTGATTGACTGGAAGAAAGGAAGAAAGCTGGCCTGGTCAGAATGAATCTGCAGTATTCTGGAGGACTGGTCATGAGACTCCCTGACTCATTTCACTGAACTGGAGTCATCATGGCCGTGTTCCTTTTTGACCCTGGTAAGATCAAGTTTAGAGTTACAGGCTTGCTCCAGTGCGTCTATTATTGATAAAGCATCAACTAATGTCATCGACAGAAAAGATCAATCTAGAATAAGACACCAATTTGAGCAGGAATTAGTTGGCCGGCCAATTCATTTTAGTTACACCTTTTAAGAGAGGTTTAAGTCAAGCGATTTGATGTTGTCTGTTTAAAGCCGCAGTGTTTCAGATGATGAATATTTTAACTCTTGAGAGTGTAGAAAATGAAACCAAATGTACCCGCAAGGGTCCATTTGGTTTCGCTTTTACATTCTCAAGAGTTACATCTGTTAACCAACTTTCCATCATTTAGCCTGGGGACCACCTGGAACCTTCACAAGGTTCAGCAACAACAGACTAAAAGACAACGAATTGAGAATCGTGATCTCAATTCTTGTGAAGGAACGTCGACATTCACTTTTTGAGTGCACAGACGATTCTTCTTGTCCTCTTTGTTTACCGTTTCCTCCACTTCTGCAAAAAAAAAATGGAACTAACTGTAAACGTTGCTTGACAGTTCCGTGTAAAACGAAAGTGGAAATGTCCAAAGTTTACTTAATGCGAACTGCTTTCGTATTTTTTTTTCTCCACGCTCTGTTAACTTGGCAGCCACACACATGCATTGTTCTATCTAGACCTGGTCCTGTAATACCAGTTTGTATGTAGGCCATAATAACCCGCAAGTCTGGTTTTCAAGTAACAAAAGTTAAAAGATCCGGCGCATGCTGTGTTATCGTTGGCCCATTTCTTAGTTCTCCATGGAATATGCACAATAAGAATCATAGCAGTGGGATTTGAGTGTTGATAAGCTGAAATGATCTTGCATACAGATGTGTTTGATTGTATACTAGTCAATCTCTGTACTATAATGTAGAGAAAGAATAACAGTGATCGTTTTATTAAACCTTTCTTCTACGTAGCCCATGTTGCATCATGATGCTATTATTATGGCCATGTATAGACAGAGTGAACTCAACAATTAGAAATAAATTGTGAATGCAGTGAGCGACATTACTATGTAAACCAGGCAGAAATGTCTGTCTGTGAATGCATCACACTCCAAATTTGATCACGCCTGGCCCAAATATGTCTATATATCTATCGGAAGCAAATGGAGAGCCTTATTTGTGTCATAATAGCTTTTTTTTACGATCATCAACGTTAATTGTTTATTCACAGCTAGGCAGTGTAATGTGTTGGGATGGAAAAGGGGCGACCATACCTGGGTTACTGTACCTTTGACTGACCCAAACTGATTAAAGGGGATTGAGGTCCACCCATTTTCAACATTCTAATATGTCATTAGGATACCCTACAGGTCTAATAAGATAAACATCACTTAAAACATTATACTTTCCCTGTATAACTAAAATAAACAGATAAAAACACCAATGGCATCTTATTTCTTTCATAAATAGAGAATATTTCACTCAACCGGAACTGCTCCTGGCGCAGGATGATGGCCCATGTGATCTAGCTCTATGTAATATATGGATGAACATGCTCTGTGACATCATCATCCTGCGACCGGAGCACCTCCTATGAGTGAGAGATTGAGTGAAAGATTCTCTATTTATGAAAGAAATAAAGTATTGAAGGTGTTTTTATCTGCATGTTTTAGTTATAGAAGGCAAGTATAGTGTTTTAAGGCATGTTTGTCTTTTAAGTATACCCTAGAGGTGCTGGGTGGACATGATAAAAAGGTTCCCCCATCCTGTGTTCCCAAGAAATGGAGGTCTGAAGAAAACCACTAACATGGTGAAACATCTTGATGACATCATCAAGATGTATTTTCACCATGTTAATGGATTTCTTTAGACGCTTCTTTTTTTCTGTGAGCGCACAAATGGTTGCATTTGTACGCTCTCAGAAAAAAATGTTGAAAGTGGGTGGAATTCCCCTTTAATGTTAACAATGGTTGTGTGGCAGTGCCAAGTGTGCCACGTCTTCTGCAAGGTTTTAACACGTGCATGCATGCATGCAGGCACCATGCCTAAGAGCAGGAAAGAGAAGGAAGTTGGTTTCGTTTTCCTGTGCTGCTGGTGTTAGTTTGCGGTGTGTCATGTGACAATGGATACAGGTATTGCCGTTTTGCCTACCGAAGGTAAAGTTCAGTTCTGTCCTGACAGCGTGTATAGGTGTAGATTCAGTTCACCTCATTCACTCACTGTTTCACTCTCCGCTAGCCCATTTAGATATGTTTCTATTAGGGGTGTCAATGATTAATTAATTTATTAATTTGCTGATAAGCTTTTGTCCCGAGAACCTTAATTTTCCTTCCAGAAATAATACAAAAAATATATTACATATTATATATTATATTCCATAGTGTACTGTGTGTGTGTGTGCGTATTCGCTCCTCATGTGTGTTGCTCCGCCGTGTGCCAAAACCACCCAATGATAGAGCCGTATAATTTTGAATTAATTACCGACTGTTGTGTATTGAGAAATTAAGAAAGGATTCATTTCTTAATGGCAATTAAGAAGATAATGAAAAAGTAACTATTATCATCCTTAACGCTGACTGTAGTGTACACAGATGCACTCGTAGATGCCACATCATTGCTCCAATATGGTGCCAGCGGTTCTATGTACCTCTGGCTGGTTGTTACTATGGGACTTAAGGGGATAATTCACTTTTACTCAGAAATGTTCAACCTTTGGTCATTTTATGGTCTACTCAGTCCCATGTGAACACCCCAGACAGTTTATAAGTTACTCCATTTAGTAATCTGATGTTCATTTTAGCTGCCCCGACCCCTTTCCCATACAAACCCATTATAAACTTACAACTCCATTTCAACCATGAGAGATTAATCAGAAACACTCAATCTTTTTTCTGGTGACTGATATTATCCTCCTAATATGTGAGAGGTCTGCTTTTTCAATTACTGTTTTCATTTATTTTTTTTAAACATTGTTTTATTCTTTTGAACGCAACCAGGATATGGATGCTTTTTCCAAAACAAAATTTTAAAACTAAATGAAAACTGAAAATGAAATTTCATAACCCCTCATGTATTAGGAGGATAATTAGTCACCAGAAAAAAAATAAGTTCTAAACCAAACCTACTAATTAATAATTCCCATGCCTCGTTAGAGTTAACCCATACATACATGCAGCACGCACGCACACACGCATGCGTGCGTGCTCATATCTTCACTCCATAACTTGGCCTGCAGGAAGTGACTTGTCTGCCAAGACAGGAAGCTGGAGCTCCAACAGGAAGGCAATTCTGTCACCAAAGAGATTCTACTGGATCAAGAGACCAACATTCCCATTAAAGGGATATTTCACTATAAAAAAAACATTTGGTCATTATATCTAGTATCTACTCAGTCTCATGTAAACACCACAGACAGTTTATAAGTTAATCCATTAAGTTTGGGGCCCTATTTTGATTGTCTTAAAAGGAACCCTGCCTAATGAGACAAATATGGATAATACAGTATACTTGCCCTCGATAACTAGAATTGAACATTTAAAACACATAGAATAAGCTCTACAGTGTAAAAATAGTTATTTTTTATCCCATGGGACCGCCATTTTACTGTGGCTGTCACATGACCTGTCACAGTGATGACGTCACAGAGCATTGCTCCGTAGTAGAAGTGAATGGAATGGAATGTAAACTATACATTTTCTCTTCCTATGGTCCATTTTTAGACAGGGTTCCTTTAAGTATCAGGTCTTAAGTTAAAACTTGGTGTGGCAAAGCTACAGTATTTGGCCACTCAAAACAGCCAAACAGCTTTGCCACACCTCCAAGTTTTGACTTAAGACTTAAGATCTGATACTTAAGACAATATAATAGAGCCCTTGATGTTCATTTTAGCTGCCCCGCCCCCTTCCCATACAAACCCATTTGAACTTAAAAATGGACCCTTATGTGTCCATTTGGTTGCATTTTACGCTCTCAAGAGTTAAACAATATTTAAACATCTGAATTTCCTAATTTTCAAGAATCCACACATTTAGAAAATGTAGCAGAATTGCTATTTTGACCAACATTTTGTCAGTTATCTCTCCTAAATTAGCCTGAGAGACTAAACTCAACATCAAATGGTGTTTCCTCCGTGGCTAAAATGCAGAATAAATAGTGGGCGCTGCCCTGGTATGAAAATGGTTGAAAAACACTGCTCTAGGGCATTCTAGTGCATTTCAAAAGTGCCACTATAGTGCATTTTGGCAGTTAGCAACACTGGTCCAGGGGTTGACACTAAGGTCTCCGAGGCACTTGCCCATCGGGCAAGTGCAAGTCAGGTTCTACTAGCCCTCAGGTCATGGTCACTTGCCCCCAAAATAGATTGTAAATTTTGCATTTTAAAAGTAAACTTACTTTCTACTTGGGTGCTTTAGACAGTTCCTTTTGCATAAAGGAACTGTTTGTTTAAGTCATAATTAGCTACAGTAAATATTCAACTTGTAAATCAGTGGTTCCCACACTGGTTCCCATAGTGGTCACAGACTCAGGGCTCCGTGACGCAAGCAAAATGATATGTTTGGAACCAAATGGCCCTGGGAGAGAGAGATAAGCAGGGAAAGAGGCAGGGCGCAATGACCACCTTCAAGACAAATATTGTATATCTTGTGTTGTGTTATATCGCACTAACTAAGTCACACACTTGCCCAATCGGGCAACCAGGTAACAGTCTTCACTTGCCCGACCATTTTTTTTTTTTACTTGCCCCGGGCAAGCGGGCAAGTGTTAGTGTCAAGCCCTGACTGGTCTGTGTTCACCCTACTTACTGTTACTGTTCACACGGATTGTTCAACAACAACCCGGTATAAAATGGAGCGAATTGTATTGTATCACTCGGAAAAAAATGTTCACTTCACTTTGTTCATGCTATACTTGCTTATCCCTCCCTACTCCCATCTTTTCTCCAGGCTCTCCAGTGCTCAGTGAGGAGGTGGACCCCACCCCGCCCTGCTCCAGTCCAGTCCGCCCGGCGACAGAGTGGCTGTGACCGGGCCTGGGCTCCCAGTGGAGCATGAGTCATGACGTCCGTGGTTCTGGTCGACAGCGGGGGCTCAGTGGTGGAATATGTCACCGCTGAGGAGGACCCAGGCCAGGTGAGAGAAGACACACACACACACACACACACACACACACACACACACACACACACACACACACACACACACACACACACACACACACACACACACACACACACACACACACACAGGGGCGTTATTTTGCCATTAGGCCTGGGGCGCCATGAGGGGGGGGGGGCACCACCAGACATGCTTTAAAGACATGACACCAGACATGCTCGGGTCCATTTGGTTTCATTTTTACACTCTCAAGAGTTAACCAACTTTCCATCATTCAGCCTGTTGAAAACCCCTGCTTTAAAAGGATCCCAGGCTAATAAGCTTCATGGATGGATAAATACACGATACTGGATAAATACACTATACTTGCCAATATATAACTAGAATTGAACATTTAAAACACATACTGTATAATGTGTTCTTTAGTTTAAAAATAGTTCATCATTCATCTTATCCTTTTTGGGGCTCTATTTTACTGTGCCTGTCATAGGTATGACGTCGCAGGAGATTTTCCCTGGAGCCCCAAATTGCTTATAGAAACGCCACTGTGCGCGCACACACACACACACACACACACACACACACACACACACACACACACACAGCAGCCTGGCTGAAGCCAAACCGAATCAGCTTCTCAGAGGAGGCAGATTTTACTCTGAAAATCCCATTTACAGTATCTAAATCTAGGTGTTACAAATGCTGCTACAATACATGTTTATACTTGAATTAAAAAAAATCATTGCATTTGATGGAGAGGAAAGGTGTTATTGAATTTTGCTACTTCATGTAAAAGTAAATAATAAGGTAAGAATAAGAATCGTATCAGCTAGAGATGGCAGATATTATCGGCCCTCCGATATTATCGGCCGATAAAAGCTTTCAAATTTCATATCGGAAAATATCGGTATCGGTATTTACAAACTGGAAATTATGACTATTTACAGAGATGTAGACTCAGCGCTACGGTCATGTTTATACCATTACGTTTGTACTTTACTCAAGTAGGCTACATGTTGAATTTATAGTTGTATGGAGTATTTCTAGGCTATAACATGAATTAATATTTATACTAAGTGTTTATTTAAATTAAATATTTGTATAGTAATAGTTTCTGTTATTTTTCCACCACTGGAGGCCGCATATATCTGTATCGGTTGATATCGGTATCGGGAATTAGAAGTTGGATAATATCGGGATATCGGATATCGGTAAAAAAGTCAATATCGGGCATCTCTAGTATCAGCTGATATCGCCCGTCTGTCTTTTTGATTTTCCACTAAACGGTGGTTGGAAACATCGGCCAAATTTTGCAATTGCAAAGTGGGTTTGCCCCGATGATGTTGTAATCTGCGACCGAGATGCTAGCCCCACTGATGTTGTAATGCAGGGGTTTTCAACAGGTGGTCCGGGGACCACCAGTGGTCCTTGAGAGGATTCCAGGTGGTCCCCAGCTAAATTGGTTAACCAGATGTAACTCTTGAGAGTGTAAAAATGAAACCAAATGGACCCTTGCGGGTCCATTTGGTTTCATTTTTACACTCTCAGGAGTTAAAATATCCATCATCTGAATTAGCCACAAGTCTACACAACTTGAAGATGGACAAAAGCAACATAAATCTTTAGTTTTGGGGTCTGTGGGGCTAAAATGTTCTCAAATGGTGGTCCGTGGCTCAAATGCTGAATAAATGGTGGTCCCTGGAGTCAAAAAGGTTGAAAACCCCTGTTGTAATGGTGATGTGATGCTGCACTGGCCTCACCACTTGTGGTCCTAATGCTCTCCACTGCTGTCAAGGTTTTCTATGTTCATTCATTGAACCCTGTGGAGCAGGGCAACAGACACATTCTCAGCTAATACATGCAGTACCCCCCTATGACCTACCAATTTTGAAACATGATTTAGTTCCGTCATCTACGTAGAACAGTGGTTTCTCATTGGCTGGAAGTTTACAAAATAAACATTAGAAAAAAAGTTTACAGCTATCACATTAACAGTAGCGGAGTTCCCCTAGAAAAATGTTTACAGAAAAAAAGTTTACCGCCATCAAAAAAACAGTAGTGGGGTTCCCCTAGAAAAATGTTTACAGAAAAAAAGTTTACCGCCATCAAAAAAACAGTAGTGGGGTTCCCCTAGAAAAATGTTTACAGAAAAAAAGTTTACCGCCATCAAAAAAACAGTAGTGGGGTTCCCCTAGAAAAATGTTTACAGAAAAAAAGTTTACCGCCATCAAAAAAAACAGTAGTGGGGTTCCCCTTGGCAAACCCACTAATAACCAACCTGTGAACGCTTCTCGCCCATAAGGCGTTTTACTACTAACTAGTCTTAACTAGTCTAATAACTAGTCTTGTCTTACAGTGACGTAACAGTTATGTTTTACAACAGTTACATTTTACAGATTATGTAAAACATAATCACCACCATACTGTTACTGTTGTTTTACAACAGTTATGTCACGCTGCGGGTGACGTAACGGGTACACGGAAAGACGTGCGCGTGCATGGACGGACGTACGCGTGTGCAGTTACGTCACCCGCTGGATGACGTAACGGGTGCACGGACAGACGTGCGTGTGCACGGACAGACGCGTGAACAGACGGACGGACGGACAGGGGGGCGAAACGGTGGAGACAATAAACTGCACTGTTGCCTCTAAGTAATACCCTCTCTCCTTCATGTCCTACCCCTTTTACCTTCCTTCCCAACAACTCATCCATTCCATCATCATCATCATCTGGTCCTTGGTCCTCCTCCTCCACCACCGGTCAGGAGGCAGAGTGTGAGGTGGAGCTGGAGCTAGAGGAGGGGGAGGCGGAGGGGGAGTGTGAGGCTGAGGACGATGATGCCTACGAGGAGGAGGAGGAGGAGGTGGAAGGAGAGGAGGAGTACGTGCCGGTGGTGGCGGTGGAGGAGCTGCCCAGCAGCAGCAGCAGCTTCTCTGCCCAGGTGTTGGTGTTTGACGACGAGGCCTACCTGGTTCAGGACGTGGGCCACGAGCAGGAGGTGGAGTCCCACCAGCCAGGTGAGGCGGATATGTTTTATTCTTCCTGTAAATGAGCCCTTCTCAAACCCCCCCCCCCACCCTTTTTGGGGTGGGGGGTTTGCTCGCTGTCCCAATGCCAATCCACATACCGTAATTTCTGGACTATAAGCCGCACCCGAATATAAGCCGCACAGGCTAAATTTGGGGCAAAATACTGATTTTTTTTTTCTTGTATAAGCCGCACCTGACTATAAGCCGCACCAGGCAATAGGCTTCATGTTAGAGCAGTGGTTTTCAACCTTTTTGATCCCATTATTCAGCATCTGAGCCAGAGACCACCATTTAACAACATCTTCACCCCACGGACTTATTAATTAAGTGGTGCTAATTTAGATGGTGAATATCATAACTCTTGAGAGTGTAAAAATGAAACCAAATGGACCCTTGCGGGTCCATTTGGTTTCATTTTTACGCTCTCAAAGAGTTACATCTGGTTAACCAGCTTTCCATCATTTAGTCTGGGGGGCCCACCTGGAACCCTCTCAGGGACCACTGGTGGTTCCCAGACCACCTGTTGAAAATCCAATTTACCAGTAAAATCCATAGACTGGCCGCACCGTTGTATAAGCTGCAGGGTCAAAAGCATGTGAAAAAAGTAGCGGCTTATAATCCGGAAAGTATGGTACTTTACAAATTGTTGCTAGTATCCAGGTCAAGCTTTCCTGGTCAGCCTTCTCGCCTTCTAACGTGCCTATTGGTCAAGGCCGGATTGGGGAGGGATTTAGCAAAGGGCTCATTCCCTGCATCGCACTCAACAGACGCATACATTAAACCGGTAACAGGAACGCTCAACCCAAAATAATACCCTGCCCTGAGTGTAGACAGATTTACACTGTCGCAAACTCCATTCACTTCATGGGATCAGTGCAATGGTGGCTCTACCATCAAGTTGTGTTTCACCTTGTTGATTTGATTCTTCTTTTTGGACTTTTTTTTCCATTTGGTTCACATTTGTACAATCTCAGGAAAAAAATAGGAGATGTCCCTCTTTCTTTTTTTCATCTTTTTGTCCCTCTTTCAGGCTACAAGAGCCCTCACGAGAGCTCAGTTTCTGACCCTGCCAAAACAAGTGTCACAAAAACAATAGAATAAAACATAGTTGGGGGACAGATTTAATATATACAGTTGGGGGTAGAGATGACAGTTGACTGGCCATTACATAGGCTACACACTGCTGCACTATTATTAAATCGCAACATAACGTAACCTAAATGGCATTATATCAATATTGATAGTATGATAAAAGAGGGGGCAAGTTGTGACCATTTGCTACCCAGATTTTTGCAACATTCTGCAACAACTCGACACTGCACAGCTTGTGCTTACAATCACGCTTGGCTTCTGTGAGCAATGCAAGAGCGCCTCTCACCTACAACAATACATTTTTTTTGGTTGACAGAGGAAGGTGTGAAGCAACAGTTGTTATGGCTTTTTACAGCTCTCTCTCTCTTCTCTCATTCCTCTTATCTACCTATAAATAATACAATGGGGACAGAATGTAATTATTTTCTTTCTACCAACCTTTCGATATCTGCTCCACTTCCACTAACACTGTTATGATTACCTACAACTTTTCTCCTGGCAGCCAAGCCTGTCATTATTTTTCCACATTAGTCACATTGGGTATTCAAATAATGTGTTTTGTTTACTTGTAGGTAACATTACCTCTTTAGATGCTTTACAATTCCACTTAACGTTTTAGAGGATGCGTCTCATGCACTGCATCAAGGATAAATGTGTTTTTTTCTACTGATTTTCTTGATATGAGTGTTTATCCAACACTTTTTGCCCCACAACTGGGTCTTCACTATCACTTTAACTTATTGGCTGAATGCAGCGTGCCACATGGTAGACACTGCCATCTTGTGGAAACTCTTGCATATTACTTTTTCAATGGCCAGCCATGGATGTCTTTATTATTTCCACAGTAATAATTGATTAATCATGTTGACTATTTAATTAGCTGTCAACTAATTTAACAATCGATCAATCGGATCCACAGCTAATCACTGGAGTTATCATGGTGTTTTCCCACTTAACCATAGTTTTTTCCAGGGTTAGGTGTAACTAAACTAAAGAGCAGTGATCCATCTCTCTTCGCTTACAATCTGTTGATAGTAGCACATGCACACTGACTGCAAAGCCAAATATGACACATAACAATGATTATCGTATCAAAACAAAACATATGGTTTGAATGTGTATTTTGAAATGACCTAGATATGACATGACTTAGCTTTAATCCATTGCTTGTCTTTTATTTGAATAGCAGCATAATCGGCTGCTAATCAGATGTATTTTTAGATATATATATGAGATATTCCTGCATGTTATAGGCTACTTTTTGCTTTTGTGGGCTGTGGGATGGGGCGTGCAGTTGATTAAAATTTTGCAGGCGGGCACCTTTTGGCAGGACAGAGCAGGATGGGTTATAAAAAAGGCGGCACTATGTATGCAGTGAGGAAAATAATTATTTGACCCCCTGATGATTTTGTAAGTTTTCATGATTAGAAAGAAATGAGCACTCTGTCATTTTTATGGTACCTTTATTTAAACAAATAGAGACAGAATATGAACAAAAATGTCCATAAGAAAATAATATTTAAAGGTTATAAATTAATTTGCGTTATTGCTCGTGAAATAAGTATTTGATCCCTAAGCACAACCTGACTTAGTACTTAGTGGAGAAACCCTTGTTGGCAAGCACAGAAGTCAGATGTTTCTTGTAGTTGGTCACCAAGTTTGCGCACATCTCAGGAGGGATTTTGGCCCACTCCTGGTTAGATCTTCTCTCCAAATCCTGAAGTTTTTGAGGCCGTTGCTTGCCAACTCGAAGCTCGAGCTCCCTCCATAGATTTTCTATAGGATTAAGGTCTGGAGACTGGCTAGGCCACTCCATGAGCTTAATGTGCTTCTTCGTGAGCCACTCCTTTGTTGCCTTGGCCGTATGTTTTAGGTCGTTGCCATGCTGAAGACCCAGCCACGGCCCATCTTCAGTGCTCTGGCTGAGGGAAGGAGGTTATTGTCCAAGATCCTGCGGTACATGGCCACATCCATCGGCCACACAATGCGGTGAAGTTGCCCTGTACCCTTAGCAGAGAAACAGCCCCAAAGCATAATGTCTCCACCTCCATGCTTGATGGTGGGGATGGTGTTGTTGGGTTTGTATTCAGCATTTCTCTCCCTCCAAACACAACAAGTCAAATGGATGCCAAAGAGTTGATCTCTTCTGACCACATCACCTGCCCCCGAAGCCTGGTCTGGTCATTTAGGTGTTCATTGGTGAACTTTAGACGGGCCTCTATGTGCCTTCTTGAGCAGATGGACATGGCTGGGCACTGCAGGATTTCAATCCGTTATGGTGTACTGTGTTACCAATGGTTTTCTTGGTGACTGTGGTCCCAGATGCTTTCAAATCAATAACAACACCACCATGGCCGTCGTCAGGCATGGAGGTGGAAACATTATGCTTTGGGGCTGTTTCTCTGCTAAGGGTACAGGGCAACTTCACTGCATTGCGGCCGATGGGTGGAGACATGCACTGCAACATCTTGGACAAGAACCTCCTTCCCTCAGCCAGAGCACTAAAGATGCGTCTTGAAGAAGCACATTAAGCTCATGGAGTGGCCTAGCCAGTCTCCAGACCTTAATCCTATAGAAAATCTATGGAGGGAGCTCGAGCTTCGAGTTGGCAAGCAACGGCCTCGAAACCTTCAGGATTTGGAGAGAAGATCTAACCAGGAATGGGCCAAAATCACTCCTGAGATGTGCGCAAACTTGGTGACCAACTACAAGAAACATCTGACTTCCGTGCTTGCCAACAAGGGTTTCTCCACTAAGTACTAAGTCAGGTTGTGCTTAGGGATCAAATACTTATTTCTCGAGCTCTAACGCAAATTAATTTATAACCTTTAAATATTATTTTATTATGGACATTTTTGTTCATATTCTGTCTCTATTTGTTTAAATAAAAGTACCATAAAAATGATAGAGTGCTCATTTCTTTCTAATCATGAAAACTTACAAAATCATCAGGGGATCAAATAATTATTTTCCTCACTGTATGTATGCTATGTATTTTAAACATGTATAGACTGTATGTAGGACCGTTCTGTGACTTTGACGAAGGCTTCCAAACTTCAACAGTTAGAATAGGAATTTGAGCATGGTCTTAAATATTTATTTTAATTTTACAAGAATATACATGCTTTATTCATTTCATTTGTCCGCCATGACACTTTATCATTTAAAAAAAATAGGAAAAAAAGTCCTTATTCACAGCCAGTGCCTATATGTAACGTAGAAAGGGTAACTTTCTTAGTTACAAAACAAATAACATATAGTTAAACTAAAATAAAATTAGAATAGGTATCAGCAGATTTTAGCATGCAATATATAACCAAGATAAAGAAATATACACTCATACATCTATGATCTGCATAGTTTCTGTATAAATAGGCCTCTATGTAAACCTACATGCTTTCATTTCCATCTCTGCTTGGCCTATTAATATGTCTGCTATAATTTAGTTTTAAGCTGATTGTTGTATTATTAGTTTCACAAATAGGCCTCCACGTTCCTGTCCTGTGTGCGGTTGTAATATTAATAATAATTATCAATTGCATATCCATATTATTTTACTTTGCTCATTAGTAATTTATCATCATGTTTCCCTTATTATTATTCAATATAGTATGAGAATATCCTTCAATTTTGTCTCCTTGTGAGAACAGTGAAAATGCACTATTGTTTGTTGACATTCTAACCGTGATTTATAACTAATATGCATACTTAAATCATGGGAGTTTGGGGGATCCCCCTCATTCCACTGGTAACACTATGAACTGTGCGTAATGTTTTTGGCCACAGTCGGCCAAAGTCAGCATCGTCGCTGACTTACAGAAAGGGAGCACAAAGAGGCGGAGCTAAGCCCTTACTAATGTAATGATTTCAATTGGAACACCTCTCATCACAGACTTCACATGAACCCTCAGCTAACTCAGTGAGGGCTCCATTGAGTTAACAAGGGGATGGGGACAAGGGGATTTGTGACAAACTGCCACAATACACAACACACCAGTGCATCCCCCACGACACCTCGTAGTAGTGTGAATATCACTTCCTGTCTATTAGCACTCACAGCAGGGGCCCAATCTTACTGATTAGGGACGACAGTAGGTGCAAATGGTCATTGTCATATTGTGCTAGCAGCAAATGAAAAAATAATTAACGTTTTACTTTGCTAAAACCTGAACATTGGAAGAAATAAAAAACTAAAGTTGTCCTTGGTGCTTTGTCTTTAAATTACACCAGATAAATAGAGGATCACACATGCCAAGATTGCCAAAATTCAATATATTATTCGTGCATTAGCAAAACAAACATTTTTGTTATCCAACCAGTGTTGAAGTGGGGGGACACGCCATAAGACACATGCATGAACACATGCATGCAACGCACACAGACCATTTTAGAAACATAGCTTACAATGCTTACTTGTATCCATAGTAGTAAATTACAAGTAAAAAAAAAAAACATTTTTGCCTCCAAAATATTTTAGATCTGAGAGAAGTGACTGCGTCCCCCCGCGTACACCCCTTTATCTAACCTATCCTTCATCAGTATGAAGTAGGGCATTAGCCTAATATTCGATTATTCGACTAGCAAAACAATTAAAACAAATCACTATGGACTAGTTGAACATTATTCGACTATGAATGGATTTTGACTACCAAAAAAAAAAAAAAAACATTTTGGTTGATGCCTTAGTGTGAAAAACTTTTTTTTTCCACTGGAACTTTTAAGAATTAACTGTAGTTTAATAAAAACGTAATATATATATTCCTGTATATATATATATATATATATATATATATATATATATATATATATATATATATATATATATATATATATATATATATATATATATATCCTAGTAGATCTCTTCCTGTGTTTTTGTTGACGTCCTCTCGACGCAACAGTGAGACCGGAGGATTTCCTGTGTGTAGCAGCGGAAGCATAATCTGGTCCGCCGCCGCTGTTGTGCGTGCGCGGACACATATATATGCGTATGCGTGCGCGCGGCTGCGTTGAGGAGCTTTCCTTTTAGCTGGCGGAGGGATCTCTGAACTAGTAGCTCTTCGCACTGTGTGCCATTCACTCCCAATGTGAATGTGCAGCAAGGCGTTGAAGCGGCCGAAGGGGAGAAACATGGCGACTTCACTGCATGAGGGGCCCGCAAACCAACTGGATCTGCTCATCAGAGCAGGTAAGCGGGGGCCGGTTTTTTAGACCACCTCGATTTCGTGGAGGAACCGTATTTTTTCACGGGGGGGGGGAGAAGGGGGTCCGCCGTGGCTCCATTCTCCCTAGCCGGGGCCCGGTCCGCATTAAGTTTAGTTGAAGTAACGGGAGAGAGAGGGCAATCCAGGAAGTGATCACCTTGGTTAGCAACAACCAGAGCCGTCTACTAGAAGAGTTCCGACATTGAGGGGACAGAAACTGTGCGCTCGAGCGCTGCTCGTGCAGCCCTAATGGGGACAAACTGGAGTTGGAAATGTATCGTTTTCAACTATTTTATGCATGTTTCCAACGTACGATAATAACAGTATTACTGTACAATAATGTTCATGTTGTACTATTATTTAAAAAATACATATCTAAAGAGATTTAAGATCATGATCATTTAAGACCAATGCATTTCCTACTTCAGCTCCGGGACCTATTTGTTGTCCACATCGTCTACCGTATTCAAGTTTAAGTAGAAGAGCCGC
This sequence comes from Benthosema pterotum, assembly GCA_039105355.1. Taxonomy (NCBI): domain Eukaryota; kingdom Metazoa; phylum Chordata; class Actinopteri; order Myctophiformes; family Myctophidae; genus Benthosema; species Benthosema pterotum. Next base: position 632,092 of record CM076973.1, on the reverse strand, counting down.
CATTGGACTGTCCCCATGAAGTGGACTGAGTTGTCGTAACTTTGTCTAAGTCTCTGGCAACAACCCTGCACGGTGGCGTCGCTGCTTTAGGGCTCTCTTTCTCCAAATCCAATTTAAAACGTCTAAAAGTTGGAGTTGGGCTGGCGGGGCTGCAGCTCGGCACGCCGCCCTGCACGCAGTGCGATCTGCACGGAGGAGCGGACATGCTCCGTGTCGGTGCTTTTTACGACATAACGTTTTATTGTGTGCAGCAGCAGCTGTAACCAAACCAGGAAGTGTTACAGATGTTGTCTTTCCTACGTCTTTGCCACGCTGCCTGCTGCTCTGTGTGGGAAGGACATGTGGATGATGTGTTTTTATCAACAACATCGTTCCAACTATTAACATAACCATCAATCAATATTCGTGGTAGTTAATGGTTGTGTTATTGCAATCGCCGCTGGATGATTTAGATGTCGTTCTTTATGCTGTTATCGTCTAAAAAGTAGCATTGTTCTTTACATAATCCTAGTGGTATAATAAGAACTGGCGAACAGATCTCGCAATGGACCGTTTTAAAATGACGGTAATAATATTTCATATCGTTTAGGAGTGTTTGGTTGTAACCCAGCGGCTGGGCCGTTGGGTCAGCTTCTTTCTCTCCCATGAAAAGGGAGTTGTTGGAGGAAGGAAAGAAGGAAGAAGCGTTTTTTTTTAAGCCACGATACATTTTGATGTATATAGAGCAGCACTTTTAAAGTTTTAGTTTATTTTCATGTGGCCCTGGGGGGTTATTTCTAACAATTATTGTGTCCTGCTTGTGATTCTTAATGTATTTTAATTATAATGTATTTTAATTTTATTGTGCAGTTTTCCAGGCTCTGTCTATTTTTTTTCCCTCCTTCTCTTTTTCTTTTTTTCACCCCAAGTCTATGGCGGAAGCATTGTTATGCGTAAGGGACTGGACGGGGGGGGCGGGGGTTAGCAAAGTTTGACTGACAGGGATCAGCAGTCCAATGACGGCCCCGGGGGTGTGACGAGAGCCCGTCTCGAGCCTATCAGAATCGGCGGGGGTTGGCCCAGCTCGGGCGGATCGGCCAATCACGCGCGGGGCGGGCGTTGAGTGACGGGCGAGGATTTGTATTTGTCTTCGAATCGAAGAGAAGTGGAGGGAAAGGATAAGAGTGTAAACACGGAAGTGAAAAGAGCCGGCACTACTTTCTTGCTATCATCCTCCTCCTTGGCACTAGTTTTCATTTATCCCTCAGTAGTGTTTTGAAGCAGGTGATTCCAGTTTACAATGTTTTGGGACATTTTGTGCATATTAAAATGGACATTTTCTATATTTCAATAATTAACCTCAACAGCATAATCATAATAATTAAAGAACCTCACCCATATGTGTAATAATTTTGTAGATTAATAATAATAAAAAAAAAATAGCGTGCGTACTGCAGCGCTCTGCCTGGCAGCAAGGGCATCTCGACAGCCCTATAGGTTCTGTCTTCTAGTGTGACATGTTTGTTTGGTGTCTAAAGATAGAGCTCTCCTCTCCTCCTACTGTACGCAGTGGCCTGTCCGTCCTCCTCAGTCTTGATAGCCAAACATGGACAGGGTAGGGTGTAACAGGATCTAGCCCACGTCTACTAGGCAGGCGCTGATTGACGGCGACAGCCTGATGCCCCTGCAGGGTGCCCAAATGGTCTGCGTTGATCATTTTTCCTCTGTTCTCACTGTTTTGGAACGGTTGACTTAGACTACTAGTTTGGTCAAAGTATAAAAGTATAAAATACAATCTGTTACATTAGCACAATTCAAACCTCTTCAGCTGGGTCACTTCTAAGATCTCAATAGAGGGTTTTCTTTCCTCTTATCCAGTTCCTGACAGGTTACTGCTGATCTTGTGGAACAGCTGTAAGGCTTAGTTCACACACGATTCTCCCTGACAACAATAAAGCCAATGAGCTGCTTCCTGCAGTTGAAGTGAAAAATACTTTATTTTTAAAGCAAGAGTTTTTTTTTGCAGTCGAAGTACAAAAAGCTTTTATTTATTTTAAATCAAGGATAAAAAACAAACAAACAAAACAAAATAAAAAATGACCAAGTCATTTCAGCAGGATCCCTTGATTAAAAAACAAAGAGAAGGAAAAGGAATTTTATATTAAAATTGCACAGGGCTGACTTGGAGCGTTTCTATGGTTCGCTGCCATCTTACTTCCTTCTTCTGTGATCTGTAATACTATTCCTAAGGTAGAGAACGCTTTTAACAAACTCTTGTCCTGTATTATTGAAACCCTTTCCAAAGAGCACACGCTTGCGGTTTTCTCCACAAAAGACCCACAAAGTGCTTCATTTTTCCCCACACAATAAATGATCTTTTTCTTGGGGTCCAACGTTTAAGATCTTTAATTTACTTGACCCCAAACCTCCCACTACATTTATGTATTTGAAGTTTTGTATTTTTTACACACTTTTTTTTTTACCACACAAAGTTATACTTTCTTCAAACAGAATGAACACAAATTCTCATTGATGGTTTGCTGTTGCATCAAGAACCGAAACGGTCACTAGGTGGCGCCAAATGACCTGTTTCTGTGTGTTGCTGTTGCTTCAGCATGTTGCTGTCAGTAGAGGGTGAAAGACTTGGACAAAGCACAGGAGCCCAGGAAAGATTTTTATTTATATGATAAGATGGGTGCAAAATAAACTGTTGCTCATTTGGACCACAGTATGTATGGGTGTTTTATAATCGTCCCATGTTGATGTGTCCTACAGTGGAGGCTTCCGTTCATGGCACCAGTATTATCCACTGCTCTGACAAGACCATCGAGGCGGCAGAGGCTCTGTTACACATGGATTCACGCAGTCCAGGTAATATACTGTCAAAACTACAACAATGACACCAGTAAATGGTGCTTTATATATAGCGCCTTTATCCAAGGCGCCTTACATAGCTTGTGCATCACACTCACCCATTCACACACAGTCATCCACTGATGGCAGTGGAAACCATGCAAGGCACCTACTAGCACATCAGGAGCAATTAGGGGTTCAGTGTCTTGCTCAAGGACTCTACCCCTGAGCCAGCCCTAATTAATGTAATAATTAGGGCTGTTGAATGATTAAAACATTTAATCAAATTAATCACAACTGCAAAATGAATTTAATCATGATTAATCACCATTCAAACTATGAAAGAAATAATAGAAATAACCTGGTAAAAGATCTATACTCTATGGCTCTGGTTACAGGGAAACACCCAGATTTATGTCTCCGTGCCCTGCTCAGTGGTTTGAGTCAGTGTGTTAATTGCATTACAAATCTTAACCAGATTAATCGACAAAATGAATTAATGTCGTAAACTCAACAGCCTTAGTAATAATACTTTTTAAAACATAATCAAAACTGAATACCGTATTCATTACATAACTTTAACTCCTTTAGGTGCCATTTTGACAGCCTGCCCAGCCATAACGGCCATTCACTGGGTTCTAAATGGGCCAAAACCTTGAAATGTTTTTTTTCTTTTTTTTGTCGTTCCTTCAGACGTGTTCGTTCCGCCGTGCGTCTCCACGCCGGACTTCCTCCACGCCGCCATGCGTCCGGACGTGATGACGGAGACGGTGGTGGAGGTGTCCACGGAGGACTGCGAGGAGGAGGAGGACGAGGAGGAGATGATGGTCACTCTGATGGAGGAGCCCGAGGCTGAGCCCGCCAAGAAGAAGAAAGGTAAAACGCAGAGGGTCGGGATCGCCCCCCCCCCCCCCCCCAAAAAAAAAAAAAAAAAAACGATCAGAGCATCCCTAGTTAACCCTTTGTGTACTGAACGGTGTTTTAGCTATTGAAAAATAGCAGATCAACAAGCTCATATCGCGCCACCGAGTGGCGCGATATGAGCTTGTTGTTCTGCTATTTTTGAAGAATTGTGAAAATGTGGTGCAAATCTTTGAATACATTATTTGGGAAGCAAACATTTTTTAACTCAAATCTTTGCTTCTGGGCGATCCCTAGAACAACATGTTTTTAGATGAGGTTCTGCAGCTAAATTATAGATATTTCTGGAGGTCCTTCCTATTAAATATGTTAAGCATCACTGACACGGATTTTTCCAGAAAAAAATAGAACCTCACGCCAGGGACTAGAATTTAGTTTCACAATCAGAAACTGGAATCTAATTTCAGAAACTACAATCTACTGAGAAAAACTAGAATCTACCGTGGGGTACTAGAATCTAGCATCGGAAACTAGAATCTGATCAGGACACAATGGGCAAAGAGCATTGAACGACGGAGCATCTTCAGCTGTGTTGATGTTGACGGCAAATTGTAGTTATTGTAGTTTTAGTCATGGTCTCTTGATTTGTTTTTGTTTAGTTTTGGTCGCATTTTACCTGGTCAACTGGAATGGCATAGTGTTACGTTCCCTCTAGTTTTGTCCGATCTTTTTACAAAGTGTAAGAGACTGAGATGATTATGGGACTAATAAGGACGTAATTAATAATTAAAGGGGAACGCCACCCATTTTCAACATGTTAATGTTATTAATATATCTCAAAGCGCCGTTCTCGAGCTGCTCGTGGACTTCCCGTTAGATTTCTCCCGCCGGTCACGACGACGGCTCGTATCACGACGAGATGTAGATTTCATTCTTTAATCCAACTATTAGTCAGTGCGCATCGTCTGATGATCATCCCGTTGCTGACTTTCATTTGGGACAGAATTGGGGACAACTTTTTTTTCCCGTCCCATTGACATGCATTCGACCCAATGCATTCAAACGGCTCTCCTCCGGTTTGCCCCCTCAATGTCGCTGGCGCATGGGTTAAGCAGCCAGGGCTACACAGCTCTTCCTGACTTGTGACCCGGATGTTTTTGGGTACATCGCCAGATGATCGATTAGGCAAGACAACAGACACAGCATAACAGAAACAGCACATCCTGTTTAGGAGATCTGAGCTTCAAAATAAGGGCTTTTTTACCGATCGAACTGGTTTGAGCCGCGGCAATGGAGAGGAAACAAAGAAGATCCGATCGCGGTCAATGAGTTAACTCATTCAGTGCGATCGGATTTTCTTTATTTTGAAGCTCGGATCTCCTAAACAGGATGTGCTGTTTCTGTTATGCTGTGTCTGTTGTCTTGCCTAATCGATCATCTGGCGATCTGCCCAGAAACATCCGGGTCCTAAGTCAGGAAGAGCTGTGTAGCCCTGGCTGCTTAACCCATGCGCCAGCGACATTGAGGGGGCAAACCGGAGGAGAGCCGTTTGAATGCATTGGGTTGAATGCAAGTCAATGGGAGGGGAAAAAAAAAAGTTGTCGCCAATTCTGTCCCAAATGAAAGTCAGCAACGGGATGATCATCAGACGATGCGCACGGACTAATAGTTGGATTAAAGAATGAAATCTACATCTCGTCGTGATACGAGCCGTCCGCGTTACCGGCAGTGGGGTTCTAACGGGATGTCCACGAGCCCCGCGTTATCGGCGCGAAGAGAATTAATATACCTCAGAGATGTTGTGTGGACATGATATAAAAAAGCTCCCCCAATTCTGTATTTCTTAAAAATGGAGGACTGAAAAAATCATTAACATGGTGAAATACATCTGATGACATCATCAAGATGTATTTCACCATGTTAATGATTTTTCTTTCAGATCCGTTTTTCCTGAGAGGATACAACACATTTGTACCCTCTCAGGAAAATTTTGAAAATGGGTGGAATTCCCCTTTGCAGGTGCAAAACTGTTGATACCATTAAATGCTCATGCATATAATGTTAATAGCATGATTTCCTATGCTGTGGATAGCGTGGTGGTCACTGGTCAAGTATGTCTTGTTTTGCCCCATTGGTTCGAGCTATAGAGAATAAAAAAACACTGAGGGCTGATGCTTTGCAACTACGGTGGTGCGACGAATCTGCTGTCCGAAATCGCAAGATAGCGAAAATTACCTTTCTGTCTCAACCTTCCTAGAGACAGGAAGGTCACTGAATTAATGCTCATCCGCCTTCATTTGTCCCACTTCTAGCTGGACGAAAGCCAAAGATCCACCACTCGGCCATGTCCAACGGTTCTCCAGACCTGGGCATCAAGAAGAAGCCCAGAGAAGGAAAAGGTACACACAACATTATACTCTATACACTACCAGTGTATAGGCCAGGGGTGCCCAAAAGGTAGATTGTGATCTACCAGTAGATCACACAGGGCATGCAGGTAGATCACATGACAGTCCCCTAAATGGACCCATGTAAAGATCTGTAACTCTTGAGAGTGTTAAAATGAAACCAAATGGACCCTTACTGGTCCATTTGGTTTCATTTTCAAGAGTTAAAGGTAGGGTAAGTGATTTGAAATGGTGTAGTACCAGCCTGGTGCACTAGGGGCGCCCAAGAGTAGCTACACTATGTGAACCTGCTGCTCAATCCTGATTGGAGGAGAATTGTTATTTTGACCAACGTTTTGCCAGTTCTCTTTCCCAACTGTGGACAAAAACGTGAAAGTTCTTAATTTTGGGTGCAAGAGACTAAACTCAACATCAGGAACTGTCAGCTCAAACCCCAAATACTGTTTTCAAACGTCAGTAGTAGGGGTGGGACGGTTCGCTTATCCCACGGTTCGGTTTGTACCTCGGTATGGGAGCCACGGTTTCGGTTCGGTTTCGGTACGTTTCGCTTTTTAAAAATAAAATTTAAAAAATGTTCTTTTATTTCACTTATAAGCACATTGAATGTGAATATAAAAAATAAATCAAGATTTTCAAAACATTAAACAACCTTGTATTATAAACTTAAATGTTAAGGTATTAGACTAAACATAATCCCTATTCAGACATATTCCAGTAGGCCTGTCTTCTTCCTTTTCATTATTTACAGAAGAAAAAATGTATATTGCTATTTGTGCCTCATTATTAGGCTATTTTCAAGGGAAATATAAAATACCTAGGTTAATAAAATGACTGCACGTTTCAGTTAAGTATCAGGCAGGTAGCATGCAGAAGCATTGTAGACAGACAACAAAGTTAAATTAGTTTAGTTTACAATATCTGCTTTATTAATAAGGATATTATTATCCATACTAGAATTAAGGAAATGCGTCTGTCTGACAGACAGATGACCTATACAATTTTGCGCCTGAGCCTTATACAGCCAGCAAGTGCATGGAAACATTAATTTTCTCCATGTTATTATCCTGCACACACTACAGCAGCCTGCCATCGGGCTGCGCTAAACTTTGGTTCAATAAGTAGCATTGCATCTCCGTGTATGTATTTATAGTTTTAATTTAACGGATGGCACGGCATTCTGGCCATACGCTATCTGTGGGCTGCAACGTTGATTCACACGGTAGTAGATACACTTGTTGAAGGAGGAGGATGACGCCGGCACAATGTATGTACTCTATGCGGGGAAGGAAGCGAGACGGACACTTTACAATATGTCCAGAATCCAGACCGAGGGTATAGGCTTGGGAAATGACCATGCGTTCAAACTGGAAGACAGTTGTTTGTTTTCCCGAGTCGCTTTACACTCGCACATGCGAGGTGGGCTGCTGCGAGTGCTACTACACTGCGCCGTACAGCGGTGTGTGACCAAGAAATACATTCTCCGCATCTGAATGAATGCGAACCGAAGTATTGCGGTTCATTAGCGCGTATTGAACCGTGGACCCCGTACCGAACGGTTCGTTTTTTTTTCGGTGAACCGTCCCATCCTTAGTCAGTAGTAGCATATACAAGAAAACCTTCCAATTCTCCCTCTCCATTTTTCATTTAAGTGCATTATTCTTAAACACTATAACAGTAAGTAGCACCATGACCACTATATACTATATAAGTTAAACCTTCTTGGGGGGTCCTTGAAATGGATTTTTTTTAATGTGTAGATCTTGTTGAGCCGGCCATTTTGAAAGTAGCTCTCAAGTCAAAAAAGTGTGGGCACGTCTGGTATAGGCAGTAGTCAAAATGCATAATTGTTATACAGGGACAAACGAGCACAGAGCTTATACTGTATATTAGATAGGTCCTCCCCATTAGAACAGTATCCCAAGTTGTCGTGTTTTGCTGCATTTCCATATATTGCGATGAGAAATATTCTTTTGTAAAATATTCCATATCGGGTTAACCCATTGTGTCCTGACCCTCGAATTCGAGTTTCTGACACCAGATTATACAGTAGTTCCTGACACCAGATTATAGCTGCAGCAACATTCTAGCTTTTTTTTTTTTTTTTTTTTTTTTTTTTTTTAACTTTATTTATAGAATTTTCACAAAGGTATACAACCCCAAAGAACCCCCCCCACCCCCCCGGTTAACATTCTAGCTTTTGACGCTAGATTCTACAGTAGTTTCCGACACTAGATTCTAATTGACACTAAATGATAGTTTCTGATGCTTTATCCATATTTGGCTGCAGACCGCCATCTAAAAACATGTTGTTCTCGGGGGTTCCCCAGAAGCGAAAAATTGAGATAAAATGTTTGCTTCCAAAATAACGTATTCAGAGATTTGCAGCACATTTTCACAATTTTTCAAAAATAGCAGAACAACAAGCTCATGTCGCGCCACTCGGTGGCGCGACATGAGCTTGTTGATCTGCTATTTTTCAACAGATAAAACACCAAACCGCGTTCAGGACACTAAGGGTTAAAATCTACCTGTTGTTCAGTGATTGTGTGTGTGCATGCATGCACTCTTCCAGCAGGCAGCACCACGTACCTGTGGGAATTCCTGCTGGAGCTGCTCCAGGACAGGAACACGTGTCCGCGCTACATCAAGTGGACCCAGAGGGAGAAGGGCATCTTCAAGCTGGTGGACTCCAAGGCCGTGTCCAAGCTGTGGGGCAAGCACAAGAACAAACCCGACATGAACTACGAGACCATGGGACGGGCTCTCAGGTGAGTGAGGACACGCACCATTCTCAGGGCTTGACACTAACACTTGCCCGGGGCAAGTAAAAAAAATGCTGGGGCAAGTGAAGACTGCTAGCTGGTTGCCCGATCGGGCAACCAGTGCAACTTGGTGCACTATAACACAACACAAGATAAATTTGTCTTGAAGGCAGTCATTGCACTCTGCCCCTTGCCCCTTGTGTCTTTCCCCGTTTTCTAGCTATATCCACAATTCCAGGCTGGATTTGGGAAACAAAACAGGCAAATTAACATGTACACATCAAAATGACCATTAATCTTCTACAGTGTAGACCTGGGCTAATTAAGATGATGAATTTTAACTCTTGAGAGTGTAAAAATGAAACCAAATGGACCCGCAAGGGTCCATTTGGTTTCATTTTTACGTTCTCAAGAGTTACATCTGGTTAACCAACTTAACTGGGGACCACCTGGAACCTGGGGGGGCAAGTGACCATGAGCTGAGGGCAAGTAGAACCTGACTTGCACTTGCCCGATGGGCAAGTGCCTCGGAGACCTTAGTGTCAACCCCTGCATTCTTCAACTTTCAGCATTACCGTAATTTCCAGACTATAAACCGCTACTTTTTTCACATGCTTTTGACCCTGCGGCTTATACAACGGTGCGGCTAATGTATGGATTTTTACAGGTGTTTTTTTTTTTTTAACAAGGGTTTTCAACAGGTGGTCCCTGAGAGGGTTCCAGGTGGGCCCTCCAGACTAAATGAAAAGTTGGTTAACCCATTGTAGACTATCCCGATTCTAAAAATGTCTTTGAAATACTAACCTAAGTGTATTGAAAAACTTCAAATTATTGTGTAACACCATCAAATTTTTTGACATTTTTTGATACTGTACATACTGTACAGAACCCCTATTGGGGTTCCCGTCAACTAGGGTAAAACTACCACTAGGGGTTCCCGTCTACTATGGGTTAACCAGATGTAACTCTTTGAGAGCGTAAAACATGAAACCAAATGGACCCTTGTGGGTCCATTTGGGTTCATGTTTACACTCTCAAGAGTTATGATATTCACCATCTAAATTAGCACCACTTAATTAATAAGTCATGGTCATGGTCATTTTGATCTCTGTTTTGCCTGTTTTGTTTGCGAAAATCCATCCTGGAATTGTGGACGAAACCAAAAGAAATCTTTAGTTTTGGGTTCTGTGGGGTGAAAATGTTGTCAAATGGTGGTCTGTAGCTCAAATGCTGAATAAATAATGGGCCCTGGGATGAAAAAGGTTGAAAACCACTGCTCTAACATGAAGCTTGTTGTCTGGTGCAGCTTATAGTCAGGTGCGGCTTATACATGGAAAAATCAGTGTTTTGCCCCAAATTTAGCTGGTGCGGCTTATATTCAGGTGCGGCTTATAGTCCGGAAATTACGGTAACTCCATGCAACCGCGGCCATCTAGAAACGGAGTTCTGACATCTCCGTTCACTTGATGGGGTCAGTCTAATGGCGGCCTCTATGGCGTCTCGCGCTACTGAGAAGGGAGAGTGGCAAACTCTTTACCACAGTGAATGGATCTAATGAGATCCAGCGGACAACGTGTGAACAACCATTGTGTATATCATGAGCAAACAAATGAGGGAAAACATATCACAGTTTATCTTCGCATACCGTAATTTTAATTTTCCGGATTATAAGCCGCACCAGGCAATAAGCTTCATGTTAGAGCAGTGGTTTTCAACCTTTTTGATCCCAGGGCCCACTATTTATTCAGCATTTGAGCCAGAGACCACGATTTAACAACAACTTCACCCCACAGACCCCAAAACTAAAGATTTCTTTTGGTTTTGTTCACAATTCTAGGATGGATTTTCGCAAACAAAAGAGGCAAAACTTCAAAATTAGACCAAAATGAACATGACTTATGACTTATTAATTAAGTAGTGCTAATTTAAATGGTGAATATCATTACTCTTGAGAGTGTAAACATGAAACCAAATGGACGCGCAAGGGTCCATTTGGTTTCATTTTTAACGCTCTCAAAGAGTTACATCTGGTTAACCATATTTCCATCATTTAGTCTGCGGAGCCCACCTGGAACCCTCTCAGGGAAAATCCATATTCAATTCAAATCCAAAAGTCGCACTGTTGTATAAGCCGCAGGGTCAAAATGAAAAAAAGTAGCGGCGTATAGTCCGGAAATTACGGGTGGTTTGTTTTGCAAACGATATCATTATATTGACGACTAATTATATTGACGACTTGAAAGAACAGAATACAGATTCTCCAATAGCAGCTCATTCACAGGACTGACATTCAAAATCAGACCAGCTTTAATTACTTTAAATCCCTTTATATTTTAGTTTGTTTTTTAATAATGGCACATCATACACAGTACGGAGATTTTAGTTGACACTGAATAATAGTAAATAAATAGTAAGTACATCAAATGGTTATGTCATGTTGTGTGTATATATACCTAAAATTGTGTATTTGCGGAGCTCTTGATCAAAACAATATATTCCAAACACCAGTTAGTCACAGAGGTTTTCCCATGAAGTCTGTGCAGCCCCTTGACCAGGCTACTTCCTATGCCATACTATACACCCCGTAGTGGCGCAAGTCTTTCTCTCTTGATGGCTCTGCTTGCAACCGTTCTAGACCCATTGTGTCCTGACCCTCGATTGGAGTTTCTGACACCAGATTATACAGTAGTTCCTTACACCAGATTACAGCTGCAGCAACATTCTAGCTTTTGACGCTAGATTCTACAGTAGTTTCCGACACTAGATTCTAGTTATTGACACTAAATTATAGTTTCTGATGCTAGGATCTACTTTTTGACACTAGAATCTAGTTTCTGACCCTAGAATCGAGTTTTTGACACAAGATTCTATAGTTTTTGACACAAGATTCTATAGTTTTTGACACTAGATTCTAGTTTTTCTGAAAAATCTGTGTTCCTGTGTTAGTGATGCTAACATATTTCAAGCCAAGGGCCACCAGAATTATCCATATTTGGCTGCAGACCCCCCCATCTGAAAACACGTTGTTCTGAGGATACCCCAGATGCAAAAATGTTGAGTTAAAAATGTTTGCTTCCAAAATAACATTTAGATTTGCAGCACATTTTCACATTTTTTTTTTTCAAAAATAGCAGAACAACAAGCTCATGTCGCGCCACTCGGTGGCGCGACATGAGCTTGTTGATCTGCTATTTTTCAACAGCTAAAACACCAAAACGCGTTCAGGACACAAAGGGTTAAGAAATGAAATCCAAAGATCATACATTGTAAAAAAGTACCTACAACCAACCGCTCTCCCTCCCCTCCCTCCCCCCCATCAGGTATTACTACCAGCGTGGCATCCTGGCCAAGGTCGAAGGCCAGAGGCTGGTCTACCAGTTCAAAGAGATGCCCAAGAACATCGTCATCATCGACGACGACAAGGCGGACGCGTCGGGCCCCGACGACCTGATGGGCTCGGACGTGACCTACGAGCGAGTGCCGCCGCCGCCCGACATGCTGCTCCAGGTGTCCGAGATGACGACGCACTCCAAGAGGCCCAACATCCTGCGCGGGAGCCGGACCGCCTCCGTCGTCGCCAAGGGCAACAACAAGCCGGCGGTCGGGGCCGGCGCCACTGTGATGTCCGCCGCCGGGATGCCCAGGATCGTGAGCGTTTCGGGCGCGCCGGCGGGAGCGGACGGGAGCCCGACGACGCAGCAGCGCTCGCACACGACGATCATCTCCACGGCCTCCGGGCCCAGGTTAGACCGTGAACTTCTTCATTTAACCTTTTTGTGTACTACTACTGAACCTGTTGAAAAATAGCAGATCTACCAGCTCATATCGCGCCACCGAGTGGCGCGATATGAGCTTGTAGATCTGCTATTTTGAAAAATTTCGGTGCTGCAAATCTCTGAATGCTTTTGGAAGCACTCAAGTCTTTGCTTTTGGGGATCCCTAGAACAACATGGTTTCAGATGGGGTCTGCATATGGATAACTCTGGTGGTGGTCCTTGCTTGGAGTCATTATTGACACAGGATTTCTCAGAAAAACCTAGTGTCAGAAACTGTAGAATCTAGTGTCAAAAATTCTAGCATCAGAAGATTCTAGTGTCAAAGTAGTAGCACTATAATTTAGTGTCAATAACTAGGTTCTAGTGTCGGAAACTACCGTAGAATCTAGTGTCAAAAGCTAGAATGTTGCTGCAGCTATAATCTGGTGTCAGGAACTACTGTATAATCTCGTGTTAAAAACTCGAATCGAGGGTCAGTACACAAAGGGTTAAATATCTTTTTCATTAGACAAGGTGAATGTATTATTGCTATGTTGTGAGTTGTAAAGGTCTGAAAAGAAAAAAGGCGTTTTGAAGTAGAGCATTATAAACCTTCGTCAGCATTTTCGTTAGGATGGCTCTAATTTAGGAAGCGCTATCCGCTCTTGCAGGACGGTACGTGTCGCTATGCAAGTACCAGTGGTCATGACGACGTCGTTGGGACAGAAGATCTCCACCGTCGCCGTTCCGCAGGCGACGCAAAGCCACGCCACGCTTCTGGCCAACGCCGCCCCCATCAGCACGGCGACCGGCACCGCAAACTCCCAGAAGGTGTGTGAATTATCATTTACAGAAATTATGTCCAATCTTTTAACACACATACAAATATTGTATACTCTGTTGGCTGTCTTTTAACCCATTTTCTCCTGACACTAGATTTTTCTGGCAATTTATGATATGAGAATCTAGAAGCTCATATTGCGCCACCGAGTGGCGCGATATGAGCTTGTAGATCAGATTTTTTTGATTTTTTTTGTGTGAAAATGATGCGCAAATCTAAGAATATACTGTATTCTATTTGAAACCTGATTGTAGTTTCTGACACTAGATTCTAGTTTCTGACTAGTTTCTAGTTTCTGATGCTAGATTCTGACAGATTCTAGTTTCTCTGAAAATTCTATGTTCCTGTGTCAGTGATGCTTAACATATTTCATGCCAAGGACCACCAGAATTATCTATATTTGGCTGCGAACCCCCCATCTGCAAACAACAACATGTTGTTGTAGGGATCCTCCAGAAGCAAGCAACAATTTTAGTTCAAAATATTTGCTTCCGAAAGAATATATATTCAAAGATTTGCATCACATTTTCACAATTTTTCAAAAATATCAGAGCTACAAGCTCACAGCTGTGAGCTTGTAGGACTGATATTGTTCAATAAAGTGTAACATAATGCTTTGAACTAGTCTTGGGCAATATACCGGTATTACCGTTTATCGCAATATTGGAAATCAATACCGAGTAATATCGTTGGGTCTGTGAAAAATATCGAATACCGAATATCGTCAAATACCGACATTATACTGTATTCTATTAAAATATGAGCAATGAGACTTAATTGTAACTATACAAACAATTTTCATGTTACACACATGCCTAAACTAGCCCTTATTTGGGCTAGGCTTTTTGGAAACAATGTATTTCCAACTCCAGTTTTTCCCTATTTAGGCTGCTTTAACAGCAGAGCGCTCAGTTTCTGACCCCTCAAAGTCGCAAATTCTGAGAACTAGGTGACTGGTGGAGCGTTCCAACTCTGATTGCCGTCAATACCGGTAATCGAATATCGAGCTAATTAAGACATTATCAATAGTAAATTCTGTTCGTCAAACCCCACCTGGCCCAAGACTACTTTGAACACCAAAACGCGTTCAGTACACAAAGGGTTAAACGCTGTTGTGTCGTCTCCCCCCAGGTGGTGTTCCAGACCATCCCCACCATGGTCCCGGCCACGGCGGAGAACGGCGACAAGATCACCGTCCAGCTGGCCAAGATCATCACCATCCCCGCCCACCAGCTGGCTCAGTGCCACCAGCTCCAGAACCACCACCCCGGCCTTGCCTCCTCCTCCGCCTCCGTCAAGCCCCGCTTCGGGACAACAACGTCGTCCCCGGCCGGCGGCGGCGGCAGCATCAGCCTGCTGGGAGGACCCCTCACGGTCCGCGCCCTGGCCCCGGGGACGCAGGTGATGAGACTGGCCGTGCCGGCGGCTCACCAGACAAAACAACAGACCCTGGTGATGACGTCCCAACCGGCGAGTTCGGTGGTCACCACGGCCAGTCGGACGGCCGCCTCGCAACCTCACATCATCAGCGGAATCATCAAGGGCTCGGAGCTGCTGATAGGCGGCCCAGCGACAACCACCACCACCACCACGCCTCCGGAAGGCGGCAAAGCAGCAGCGGGAAGCGTCCAGGTCCAGGCGCTGCAGGTGCCCGTGTCGCTGACGTCGCTACAGCAGAACCGAGCCATGCAGCCACAAACTGTACAGGTTTGCCAGAGCCGCTCGGATGTGGCGACGGCAGTGGACAAACCGGCGGAGGGGAGCGAGGTCGGGACTCAAACTCAAAGGGACGAGCTCGTCGTCGTCAAAATGGAGGAGCCGGAGTGTTGAAACGTCAAGGAGAAGTTTGTTTGTTTGTCTGTCTCTGTACACACGTTAGCCTCCACCTTTTTAAGAGGCTTAGGGCCGTTGTTTTCATCACACGCTAAACCCCCTATCCCTTAACTTCTTTGCCTTTTTAAACTATTAAAAAAAACATTTTTCAATAGTTCAAATGGCCAGTCTACAAGCTCAACAACGTGTTAATAGATTGGCACGTTGAACTATTCCAAAAAGGCTTTCAAAATAGTAAAAACGAGATAAGGGGTTTAGCATGAAAATGGAAAATGAAGCCCTTAGGGCTCAGTTTTCATCACACGCTAAACCCCTTATCCCTAAACTCTTAACTTTTTTTTTTTTAACTGTTTTGAAAAACGTTTTTTTTTGGAATAGTTCAACGTGCCAATCTATTGCCATGTTGTGAGCTTGTAGACTGACCATTTTAACTATTGACAAATGTTTTTTTTTTATGTTTAAAAAAAGCAAAGAAGTTAAAGGGGAACTACACCCATTTTCAACATTTTAATATGTCATTAATATACCTTAGAGATGTTGTGTGGACATGATTAAAAAAAAGTTCCCCCAATTCTGTATTTCCTAAAAATGGAGGTCTAAAAAAAACATTAACATGGTGAAATAAATCTGATGACATCATCAAGATGTATTTCACCATGTTAATGATTTTTTTTTCAGACCCCTTTTCCCTGAGAGGATACAATTGGAAAATGGGTGGAATTCCCCTTTTAAGGGATAAGGGTTTTAGCGCTGACGGAAATCTAGGCTTAACTTTGTACAGCCTTTGATGTCAAATTTCCCTCTTATTCTAACCAGCAACAGTCTCGATAGACTTTAAAAAAAACACTCTCTTCTTCTTTTAAAACCCTTCACTCCGACAACCCTTCCCCCGAAACAGAATCTTGATGAACTCAAACTCGAACAGAAGAGCGCCCTCTTCTGGCAGAACCTTTCATTGCACATGGCTTCAGTCATACAGATGGATCCCTGCCAACGCACTCTGAAATGAACCCACTTCAGAAGGTCGAAAAGGGACCAACCTTCACAATCACTACATTCTTATCCTCCACAATAAGAGCGCTGTCTGTTAAAAATAGGACGACTCGTAGGGTGAAAAATAAACTGAAACACTACAGAACAAGGCAAATGATTTAGAACGAACCAAATGTGAACTGACTGTATATATATATATATATATATATATATATATATATATATATATATATATATATATTGGGATGTAAGGAAGCATAGCTTTTTGTATTTAAAAAAAAAAACTTTTTTTTTAAACCAGCAACTTGTTTTTCTGACTATCACTGTGCAGATCTAGGTTATGGCCGGTGCTATTCGAGTCCTAACATATACTGTATGTCAATGAAATGTAATCACGAGGAGAAAAGCAGATCTGGCAATGAGTTAAAAGGGGAAATCCACACCAAAACGCATTTGGCATCCATCTACCTCAGGGGTTTTCAACAGGTGGTCAAGGGGACCACCACTGGTCCTTCAGAGGGTTCCAGGTGGTCCCCCAGCTAAGTTGGTTAACCAGGTGTAACTCTTGAGAGTGTAAAAATGAAACCAAATGGACCCGCAAGGGTCCATTTGGTTTCATTTTCACACAAGAGTTTCATTTTCACACTCTCAAGAGTTAAAATATTCATTATCTAAGTATAAAATATCCAATATTATCTAAGTATACACAACTAGAGAACGTAGAAGATTAATGGTCATTTTGATCTGCATGTTGGACTGTTTGGTTTCCCAAATCCAGCCTGGAATTGTGGACAAAAGCAAAAAATCTTTAGTTTTAGGGTCTGCGATGCTGAAACGTCATCAAACGGTGGTCCGTGGCTCAAATGCTGAAAAAAAACAGTGGTCCCTGGTATCAAAAAGGTTGAAAACCCCTGATCTACCTTGATCGCTGCGACATTACATATAGGGCACTTGATTTGTGTCATAGATGCCCCCTTCTCTACAGTTTCCCCTTGAGATCCCCCTCCCTTCCAAACAGTTTCCATTGCTGCAGGTTGTCTTTATTCTAATACAAGTATTTTAGTAGCTCCTAACTTTTTTTCCCCCTCACACATCATATTGTTGTAGTATATTGATACTCGTGCATGTGTTTCGCGTCACTTTACATGTAATTCCAGAGATAATCTGTTCCCCTCTCTTCTGCCACTCTCCTCTCCAATCACTGCGGTTGAAACTCTTCTCACAGGAATGCCATCTTTTTTAAAAATGTGTCCCATCTAGTATGTGGTGATTGCCCAATGTGTTTTTGGTGTGGAATTCTCCTTTTAACATAATTATGAAAAGGGACTTTTTGTGTGTGTATATTATATAAATATATCTACTATACAGTTTATGGAGCTAAATATAACAGAGCAGCCTTAGAATTTTACGTTTTACTTTATTTGTTCCTGTAATGTCTGTACAGTAAGCTGATATTTTTTTTTGTTTTGTTTTGATACCTTGTTGTACCAAGCACAGTATTATTGAAAATAGGGCAACTCATGTTTGTATTATAGGTTTTTTTGCCTCGCTTATCAAACCCTTAAATTGTCATTTGAATTTAATTTCATCTCTTTACGACCTGGGAGTTTTTTTTTTCTTCCTCCTCATGAAGTTGTTGAAACTTCCACCAGGCCATCTGAATGTCTAGATTTTATTTCACAAGTGAAGGGTTGGTTGACATTTCTTGCGCCACCTCTCCTAGTTCCCCCCCCCCTCCTCCGTCCGTGTGCTCTCGTCACGATTTCACACGGGCTAAAAAAACACATACAATAATGTATTAACGGAATGCATGTCTGAGCACATGCATGCAACAATGTCCCTATTTTTTTAATCCATTTAAGGTTAAGGTTATGGGTGCATGTAAGCTAAAACACTTTCAACTTTCGAGTCTGTACTTTTTGGACTTGTCATAGGAAATTTGTTTCAGAAAATAGCATGTCTGCCAACTGGCAGACATGCGACACGTGGAGTCGAGAAGTTACTGTCACAGTGCATTCCGACTCCCCCTTTTTTTTTTTTTTTGTTGCTCGTAACAGGTCAGTGGAATGGTATAGACCAACCATTTCTGACCACCCATACATTTCTTTTTACACTTTGCTTTGTTTTTTTTTTTCTTGGTAATCTAAAAAGAGGAATATAGAGAGATTTTGTGTTCAGACTGAACTGTTTGTATATTCAACATTTGAAGTATATTCTATTTTGTTGTACTCTTGTTTCAAAGTGTATTCAAGTAGATTTTACTGAAATATAAAAATGACATTTGAAACTTAAATGAAGGCTCTTCCTGTTAACTTGAAGTAGTGTTAGTTCACAGCACAAGTCTCTGTTATCAAGCAGTCGTTTTCTTTTTGTCTGTAAGAGATGGTGTTCGATAAGAAGTTACACTCATGAGCCATAAGGAAAAGCAGTGCAACTGTGAATTAATTATGTTGTATGGCAAGAGTTTAGATAATTTGCAGTCCACCACTGCCTTTAAAATTGGGATAATTAGGACAACTATTTACAATTAACCTCAATTTACCCAAACTAAATATCGGTTAATGGTAAATTCTGCGTTTTTTTTCCGACAAACAGTATGGACCATTAAACCGAGACATTAGGGAAAAAAAGTGTTATTTTATCATGTACATTAGTGAAGATCATGTACATTATATGAAGATATGTGGTGAAGTAGACATTTGATATTCATGGTCTATTGTTGTAAACTGTTCAGGCTTTCTTTTGCCTTGCTGCTAGGTCACATTTCCAAATGAAACCAAGAAAGCACGGCAAACAAAAATACGAGCAACAAGGAACACTGACAATTATATTTTGGGAAATATGCAGGTTAAAAAAACAAACTTTTAATATAAAAATGCCCCATTACAATTCAGGTATGATGCTGCAGGCTAAATGTCCCAAGCGCAGCATCAAGGACATCTGTAACATTGGACAACAAAAACATGTTCATTCACTGCACTGTCAAGTACCTACCAGTTTAGGCCACTTCAATAGTTACAAAAGAAGCATTTAAAGGACATAGTAAAATATTCTATGTCATTGATGTACCTTAGAGGTGTTGGGTACACATGATAAAGTTCCCCCATTCTATGTTCCCAAGAAATGGAGGTCTGAAGAAAACCACTAACATGGTGAAACATCTTGATGACATCATCAAGATGTACTTTCACCATGTTAAAGATGCAGTGCCATGATTTTTTCTACGCTAAAACATGATCCTCTGGTATTATTGTTATATGAAGAGTAAGATTTTTTTTTCCAAAAAGTGTACAGTGTTTGTTAAACTGTCATTTTTATGATTCCACTCAACCAGTTCATTAAGTATGCCTGGTTTGCCTGGTGGGTGGTGATGGGTGGAGATCCAGCTGAACTGAAGCCACACCCACAGCTTTAGTTGCATGTTAAAGGGGGAGGAGTTAGGGGAGGGGCTGAACAGGTGATGTCACTACATTGCAGTTTTTTTCATTGGCACGTTTGACTGGAAAGGTTCAGCCCCCAGGAAGAAACCCTAAATACAAAGGGAAGACATCATTGCACATAAAAAACACACCTAGGGGTCTATTTACATACTGTCACCTCTCAAACATGTACAAAATTGGAAAAATTACAAAAATCACGGCACCCCCTCTTTAATGGATTACTTTAGACGCTTCTTTTTTTTGAGAGCGTACAAATGGAACCAAATGAACCCGTTAGGGTTCATTTGGTTGCATTTGTACGCTCTCAGAAAAAAAAAATGTTGAAAATGGGTGGAATTCCCCTTAACCACAATGCCTGCTTGAATTTTATACTGCTTTGTTTACAGCAGGGGTTCTCAACCACAATGCCTGCTGATACCGTCCAGGGCCTCTATTCATACAGGATTTGAGCCACGGACCACCATTTGATGACATTTTGGCACCACAGACCCCAAACCTAAAGATTTCTTTTGCTTTTGTCCACAATAACCCATTGTAGACTATCCCGATTCTAAAAATGTCTTTGAAATACTAACCTAAGTGTACTGAAAAACTTACACAAATTATCGTGTAACACCATCAAATTTTTGACATTTTTTGATACTGTACATACTGTACAGAACCCCTATTGGGGTTCCCGTCAACTAGGGTAAAACTACCACTAGGGGTTCCCGTCTACTATTTAACAGGCTGGATTTTGGGAAACAAAACAGACAAAACATACAGATCAAAATGACGATTAATCTTCTAGTTGTGTAGACTTGGGCTAATTCGGATGATGAATATTTTAACTCTTGAGAGTGTAAACATGAAACCAAATGGACCCGCCAGGGTCCATTTGGTTTCATTTTTACATTCTCAAGAGTTACATCTGGTTAGACCAATTTCGCTGAGGGCCACCCGGAACCCTCTCAAGGACCACTGGTGGTCCCCGGACCACTTGTTTACAGTCACACTATGGTGTACTGTATGAGTTATGAACAGCATAGGATTCAGAACACTCCACTGTGAGTTGTGGAGTTCACCGCAGGTTCACACGGCTGTGCAAACATGTTGCAGAATAACTAACTGTTCTAATCTCGGAGAATAATCCTAGATTGTAACCTGCAATTCACTATTACATGTTCTCAACAAAATCCCACACACTCTGAGTCAAAGTATTTTTAGTGGAATTACAGGCAAAACATTTTAGTCAGTGTCAGGTAATGGGGCTTTGCCGTGAAAGCTACTGATTTAAACACAAATGATTCCGCACAAATGATAAAACACTGACCCCATCCAGTCAAAACTTTAATGGATGATATGCATGATAATCATGTAAAAAAAAAAAAAAAAAAAAAAAAAAAAAACAAGTTAATTCTTAGTTACAAAAGCGAGAAAAAAGGTCTTCATCATATAAATACATTTCACAGCAGCATACCGCATCTTCAACATAGTGAATTGCAGTGTGAATATAATCGATGTATGTACAAATATTAGTGCAATTCTCTCTGTTCATAATATGTACATGATGCCAAAATGGGAGGTAGGATTAAGTTGGTGGTTAACATCGCAGGATGTTAACTTGATCTGTCCACTTTTACCAAGTCGACTCCAGACCTGAGTTGATGCCGACTTCCAGGGGCGGATGTAACATTTCACAATTGGGGGGGGGGGGGGGGGGCAGAAGAAAACGGTAAGGGTGCAGCGAAGCCGCACCCATACCATTTTTTTTTTTTTTTACCAGTAGTCTTTCAAATACTTTTAGCACTGAAATAACTTGGGTTGTTTTGCATGCCATCATGTTTGGTGGGGTAGACTGGGCATTTAGGGGGGCATTGCCCCCCCCCCCCCCCCATGCCTATGCCTAGATCCGCCCCTGCTGGCCCAGAATGCAACAGGAGTCAGGAGACCAGCATCACTTCATAGCCTCATATGAATATGAATCTCAATAGGCTCATCTGCTTATTATAGGGCAGTGGTTTTCAACCTTTTTGATCCCAGGGCCCACCATTTATTCAGCATTTGAGTCACGGACCACCATTTGAAGACATTTTAGCCCCACGGACCCCAAAACTAAAGATTTCTTTTGCTTCTGTCTATGACCATTAATCTTCTAGTTGTGTATACTGTAGACTAATTGAGATGAATGAATATTTTAACTCTTGAGAGTGTAAAAATGAAACCAAATGGACCCGCAAGGGTCCATTTGGTTTCATTTTTACGTTCTCAAGCGTTGCATCTGGTTAACAAACTTAGCTGGGGACTACCTGGAACCCTCTCAAGGACCACTGGTGGTCCCCGGACCACCTGTTGAAAACCCCTGTTATAGGGCTGTCTCGTTTAGTTTTATTTCTAATAGAGTTTTATTTCTAATAGAATGTTTGTAGGCCTACAACTTGTAGTTTAGTTGTAGGCATCAAACATGATAGCTTAAAAGATCTGCACTGAACACAGCAGCAATGTTGTGATTGGTCAATTTGGGTGTCAATCAAGCTGAGATGGTGATGTCACATCACCAAGTAATTTTTTAAAGTAATTTTTATTCCCTCAGAATCACTGTACTTGCATCCTCCTCCTGTCCCAAGTATCAACTCACGGGGACAAGTTGCAAGTCTGGAACTCACAAGGAAGCAAGTCTGAACTTGACAACTTGGAGGAGTATTGAAAAACGGCCATGATCTTATGACGGTTGCCTGTCAAAAATAGCTCATATGCAGTCTTCCAGCTCCAGGGCTTGACACTAACACTTGCCCGCTTGCCCGGGGCATGTAAAAAAAAAAGGTGGGGCAAGTGAAGATTGCTACCTGGTTGCTCGACCGGGCAAGTGTAGGACTTAGTGCGCTATAACACAACACAAGATATATTTGTCTTGAACGTGGTCATTGCGCTCTGCCTGTGTCTTTCCCTGATTTCTAGTTATCTCCCCTATCTCTCTCACAGGTCCATTTGGTTCCAAACCATCATTTTGCTGGAACCACTGATTTACAAGTTGAATATTTACTGTAGCTGATTGTGACTTAAACAAAAACAGTCTTCAATTGTGAAAGGAAATGTTTAAAGCACCCAAGTGGAAAGTAAACTTAAATGCAAAATGTACGATATATTTTTGGGGGGCAAGTGACCAGGACCTGAGGGCAAGTAGAACCTGACTTGCACTTGCCCAATGGGCAAGTGCTTCGGAGACCTTAGTGTCAACCTCTGAGATCGCTCCTTTTAGGCAAGAGTCACCGATAAGACCTTTCATTCCTTGTCCTTAAAGCGAAAGTCGCACACCAGAGAGAGGTGGTCGGACGGATAGCTGTAAGACGGAAGCCGCTTTGGTCCGATCTCTTCTTCCGAGGGCATGTTCAAGACCGCCTCCACGCTCAGCCTCTGCGGCGTGTACCAGATATAGTCCAGCGTGCTGCAGCACTCGCCCGTAGGCCTGATCTTCCACGTGGTGTACTCCGGTTCGGTCAGACCGTCCGGGCTCAGCTTCCTATAGGCCGAGTCCAAACCGAAATTGTCGAATTTTCGGTGAACCTCCTCGGTCGGGAGGGCGTTCAGATCGCCGCAAATGATCAGGGGGGTGTCCGAAGGGCCGGTAGATCCGCCGCACTTATCCCAAATGAGGTTCTGGAGTTGCTGCAGGAGGTGGGACCCCTGGGCGCTACGGATGTGCTCCCAGCCGGCGCGGGCCTTCAGGTGTGTCACCGCCACGCACACGCTTCTGCCCGAGAGTCGGCAGCGTAGCATCGTCACCACGGCAACCTGCCAAATGAACCAGGAAGAACGTTATCAAATGGTTTGTGCAAAGGCGAACTAAGGTGAGCTGATTATATATATTTTCTAAAGACGTGAGATGGAATCAGGGATAAAAACCTCTACAGAACCCAAAACTCTACAAATAAAAGCAACCAAAACTGTCTACAAATAAAAGCAACCAAAACTGTACTAATAAAAGCATTTGCAAATACAACATACAAGGTGTTATTTCAACTCAAACCATAGGTGGAAGACTGAAAAGGAGGCTGTTTGCCAACACACGTCGGTCTTCTGAAAATAAAGGCGTAATGTGAGGCACCTCCGTCTAGAATCTTTTAGTGAAGCACCAGCGGATTCAACCAAAAATCAAGCTGAGTATTCCTGAGTATTCCCAGGAACTTGGGGCTACATTTTCGTTACCACTAAACCCTTTATTCTTTGCCTTTTTAAACTATTAAAAAAAATCAATAGTTTAAATGGCCAGTCTACAGCTCACAATGTGTCAATAGATTGGCACGCTGAACTATTCCAAAAAGCTTTTCAAAATAGTGAAAAAATATGATAAGGGGTTTAGGATAAGGGGTTTCGATGGTAACGAAAATGGAGCCCCATGGCTTATTATAAGCCTTGTTCCACAACCAGGCATGTTGGCCTCCCGACCGCATGGCGAGCGTGACGTGTTGCAGCCCGTCTTGACGCACATTCGGCTACTTTATTGCGGTCGTTTTGGTCAATATACTCGCCTCCTCTAACACTAATCCTAAACATAACCTCCAGCACGTCGCCGTGCTGACACAGGGCTTAAAACAAGGCGGCCAACCGGCCCACGCTGATCGAGGATTTCCGGGTTTTGGTCTTATCAACACAATCGCGTCAGTCGGCTCCCGGAAAACATGCCCCGTCGAGGAACTTCGGCTTAATAAGCAGCATCCTGGGAATTATCGCTTGATAAACGGCAGGGGCGGATATAACATTTCCGTATCGCTTCGCGCCACAAGTTCTGTCCGCCACAAGCCAGACCCATACCAGGACTTTTATTAGTCAACAATAACAAACAACATCAGTTGTTGTTGAAGTTGCAAATTTGCAACAGACACGCAGCATGCATAAAGCTAAGGTCTGACTCAGAGAGTTTTCTGTTTTCAATGATGAAATGCTGTTGGTTTAGTGGTGAGACAATTGTAGTCAGTTAGTAGCAGTAGTAGTGTTTACAATCATCATTTTAATTATAGGCACTTTAATTTCAAATATCTTGGGTTGTTACTTGTTTTGCATGCCATCATGTTTGCTGGGGCAGATTGGGCATTTAGGGGGGGCATTGCCCCCCCTCATGCCCATGCCTAGAACCGCCCCCTGCTAAGCGGTGGAAGCGCAGTGTGCATTTTTTTTTGCACCCACCTGATTGGTCGGCTTCAGAGAGATGCTGGGACCGGAGAGGTGCATGTTGATGCCGCCCAGCAGCTCGAAGCGCGACTGGTCGAAGAAGAGCGCGCAGCCGTCCGGCCCGTTGTTGCCTTCCACGCCAAGGCACAGCGAGAAGGGCTTAGGGCAGAACCTGCCGCTGTAGCCCAGTCCGGCCAGCACGGGCTGGAAGGTGTCGTAGTAGTGGTCCACCTCCTGCAGGCACACGATGTGGGGACGGTACTTGAGGATCTCTTCCAGGATCAGGTACTTCCGCTGCGACCAGCGGAGAGCTTCCAGGGGACAGCCCACGAAGATGTCCAGCCCCTCGCCCAGCGCTGCATGGAGGGACGATGGATGGAGGGAGGGAGGAGGAGACGAGGGTTGATTTTGACAGTGGATTTTTAGGGCTCCATTTTTGTTACATGCTAAAGCTCTCATCCCTAATCCCTACCAAATGGACCCTAGTGCAGGGGTTTTCAACAGCTGGTTCGGGTGGCCACCA
>CM076973.1:569196-601696 GCA_039105355.1 Benthosema pterotum | reverse complement strand
CGGCCTCCCAGTTCCAGGGCGGACACTCTAACCACAAGGCCACTGGTCTGGTATTTCCACCCATTTTCAATATTTTTTCTGAGAGCTCTCAGAAAAAAGAAGCGTCTAAAGAAATCCATTAACATGGTGAGAATACATCTTGATGTCATCAAGATGTTTCACCATGTTAATGGTTTTCTTCAGACCTCCATTTCTTGGGAACACAGAATGGGGGAACTTTGTTTTATCATGTCCACCCAACACCTCTAGGGTATACTAATGACATATTAGAATGTTGAAAATGGGTGGAGTTCCAATTTAATATGATTTTCTGTTTTTGCAGTGCGATCATATGCTGTTTTGTATTTAAAAGCACGTGGTAGAGTCTTCACAGCATGCTTGTTGACAAATGACTACATTTTCCAGTCTAGTCTCCTCATGGTTCTGTCACATACCATACATACACTTGTTAAACTATAAAGGTATCCTCAGATAACTGCAGGCGTTTTGTCTAATGGTAGGGATCTAAGGGGAAGCTCTTGCATGCCCAGTGGGTGCTTTCAGTCTCTCCTTTCTTCTTTACAAAGATTTTTACGTCACTCCTAATGTATAATTTAACACAATATCCGAAAACATGGAATGGTGCAGGCAGGGTTCTGTTCAAACTGTTTTATTCTGATTTTTATAGGAACCACAGCAGTCCATTCTCTTCTGATAGCAGCATTTAATTCTATTCTGACCAGGGGCGGATGTAACATGTCCCATTTGGGGGGGCAAGAGAACATGTTGGAGGGGCAAGAGAAAAAGGTATGGGTGCGGCTTCATCGCCCGTGGCGCAAAGCGACACCAATTGAAGGACAGTTACAGGACTTTTATTAGGGCAAGTAAAGCTTCAATAATAACATCAGTTGTTGTTGAAGTTGCAACAGACACGCAGCATGCATAAAGCTAAAGGTCTGACTCAGAGAGTTTTCTGTTGAAATGATGAAATGCTGTTGATGTCCTTGTGTTTGGTGGGGCAGTCTGGGCTTTTAGGGGGGCATTGCCCCACCATGCCCATGCCTAGATCCACCCATGATTCTGAGTCCACAGACATGACTGTTGACATTCCATTGTCAGCTAAAAATGTATATTATTGTGCAATTAGGACCAAATATTTCTACAGAGACCAAAAGTCATGTTTTCCTGCTAGTCATGTTTTCCTGGTATTGCAAAAAAAAGCCTTTTGGTCAGACTATGTATCCATGGTACCGGTATCTTTGTTTGAATTGTTGGGCTAACAAAAACAGCTTTTCTATTCCCAGGGAAATTTTATATAAATGTCATGTAGCCTATGCGAAATAAATATTGAAAGTGGCACCTTTCATACAAGCCACAAAAAATATTCTGGATCGTATATCTGTTTTCTATGTCATATATAATTCTTATAAATTACAACATTATATGTTCTACTTTACAAAAAATACAAAAATCTTATATTAACTTTATTCTCTGCCACATTCAAGAATTCAAATATTCAATATTAGAAGGCAAAGAATTATAAAGAGCTATTGTTATTTATAAATGACCTCTGCTTGCCAATGCATTTTGGCACCATTTAGCAAAAAAAAAAAAAAAAAAAAAAAAAAAAACTTTATCTTTGTTCATTCTATAGTTTTATATTAGTAGCCTATAGTGATCAGAGAAGCTTGATATATAGCCTTGAATATGTAGGTCATGGATCATGGCATGCTCCTAAATACTTGGCAGTTTTGAGGGCTGACGTATTTGAGTCAACAAATTTTGTAGCATTTGAATTTGCAAAGTGGAGTATTGCAGTTTTGCAAGTTAGGCTATGTTCCGAACGTCTTGCCAGCCAAGGTGGCAATGGTAACTCTGGTTCTATTTAAAACTGACAGATAAATAAATAAACGGTGATCTTACCGATTGTCTCCATCTCGGGAGTCCACTCTCTAAACTCCTAGAATTATTGGTTGGTTGCTTGGTTAGTTTGTAACAATGTAACAACGAATACCGGTCAAGTGCGCACAGTGGAAATTTATACTAGCCTATACTATCTGGATAAGAGTTGCGTTATACTGCTGTTACTACAGGACACTAATGTGTAATCTGAGCTCCAACCTCCTCCAAGCAGTTCTATACTAGTCTGAGAGACTCCGGGCAAATGGCAGATGTGTTTATTTTCTCATCATGGTAGTGGGCGGGGATTGGGTCGGTCTTGTCATCAGACCAAACAGGGTAGCCTACATTAATAAGCCTAGGGGGGAGGGGGGCGACTAGGCATGTGGTTTTCAACCAGTGGTTCCAGGTGATCCTCAGGCTAAATTATGGAAAGTTGGTACCGTTGTTTTAGCCAGATGTAACTCTTTGAGAGCGTAAAAATGAAACCAAATCGACCTTTTGGTTTCATGTTTACACTCTCAAGAGTTAAAATATTCGTCATGTGAATTATTAGTCTACACAACTAGAGATTTTGATTTTGATCTGTATGTTTGCCTGTTTGTCAGCCTGGAATTGTGCACAAAAGCAGAAGTTAGTTTTTGGCTGCTGTGTGTCTAAAATGTCATCAAATGGTGGTCCGTGGCTCAAATTCTGAATAAATAGTGGGCCCTGGTATCAAAAAGCTTTAAACCGTTGGACTAGGGCTAGGCTACAGATCTTGGTATGCTCTGATCGTGATCATTTCCTTGTTTTTTAAACTACAACTCCACGTGACGATGTTGATCTTTATCAATCAACATAAACATAACGCTGTCTGTGTTTACAGTTATGGTTGAAGGTGCTTTATTGGCAGGTGTTGACAGCAGCATGCCCCCGAAAATAGAAAACATTGCGGTTTTGTTGGTGGAGTGTGGAGACACCAACAAAATCGGACCGGGTTTGTATCCCTTCTCTATTGAAATGATTTAACTGACTGCCATACACAATGCATTTTGCTTTGTGGATTGAGATATCCCCAAACAAAACACAATCAGAGAGTTAAACAGTCGTTTAGCGGGGGTGTCCTTCAATTGGTAAAACTTGGCAGACAGCAACAAATAAGGTACTATTGAAGAAACAAGCCATGATTCTAAAGTGTGTTAATTAAACAAACAAGCCAACCAGTAAAGCAATCTCACAGAAAAAGTTTTTACTGTGTGTCTAAAAGTCTAATCTAAGATACACGTCCATTATACATCTAATCAACGTCTAATCTAAGATTAGACCCCTAAAAACGTTTTAGACATTTTGTACATCTACTATGCCTCTGGGATTTTTTGTAGTAGTTTTAGGGGCAGAACCATAGAGTAAAACAGGGTTACGACAACTCCGTTCACTTCATGTGGCCAAGTCTACTGGAGAGGCTCTTATCGCTCTTCTACGTAGAATTCTATGGAATGGGGACAACCACGTGACCAGGGTGTTTTAAATTATGACCCCTCAATGTCGTAATACGTCTTTACTCTACGTCTCTGCTTTGGATTTTAGACTCGGGACTACTGTTAGCCAATCACAGCGGGGATTTCCTTGGACCGCGGACCACAGAGCCTTAGAAATAGACAGAGTTGCGACATTGAGGGGACAGAAAATAGTCTGGTCACGTGGTTCTAGTACTCGCGCGAGCCCATAGGCTCCAATGCATTCGGTAACTTCCGGCTGTCACTATTCGTTGTCACTATCCCATAGAAGTCTATGTAGAGGAGCCGCCATTGGACTGGCCCTATGAAGTGAACGGAGTTGGCGTAACTCTGTATTTCCAAGGCTAGCGGACTCGGTGGTATGACGACTGATGATGACGCAATAGGCGTGCGACACACTGCTGCCGTCTTCGGCGCATCATCCCCACCAGTTCAAAATACAATGGAGGCAAACAGCAAGGCGGCCAAATTGGCGAAAGTGAGAGAGAAACTCCGGAGCGGCGAGTTGAAACTGAAGACCAAATGGAGGGAGGGCAGCAAGAGGAGCGCGGCGTGGGAGAAGTTCAACGAGGTGGTGTACGCCGACGACGAGACGAGGGGCGCCGGCTACGTGTGCTGCAACGGCTGCGAGACCCTCTATGTGTTTGACAGCCACAAGACGGGCACGTCCAACATGGTGCACCACCAGTGTGCCACCTACGCCGGTGGCACCTCCACCACCTCCAGGTAGGGTGACCAGATGTCCCTCTTTGCGTGGGACAGTCCCTCATTTTCAAGATTTTTGAAGCGTCCCACAAATTGAGACTCTGTCCCACATTGTGACTGACAGACATCAGTGTTCAAAATGCCCCTAATAATTTGTAGTGCCCTAATAGTTGGATTTCATCATTTCTTGCTATGTTTTTTTTTAATAATTCCCACATGTGGTACCACTATATTTCCACACTCACTCTAGAGAGGCCACATCGCATACTGTCGTATCAAAAATAGCTGATCTACGATCTCAAAACGCGTCGCAGTGCGACGCGTTTTGAGATCGTAGATCAGCTATTTTTGATTTTAGATCAGCTGTTTTTGCTGTGTGAAATGGAATCTTGAACGGGACATTTTGTCCTGTTTCCACACTCCACTTGTCCCACACATGCAACACTTCTGTCCCTCAAATGAACAGTTTGGATCTGGTCACCCTACCTCCAGGACTGGCACCGCTGCTGCTGCTGCTGCTGCTGCTGCTGCTGCTGCTGCTGCTGCTGCTGCTGCCAGGCAAGGAGCAGAGAGACCAGAGAGACCGCAGCAGCCCACCATGAAGTCCTTCTATGCTCCTACCCGAGAGGGTAGAGATAGAGACAGAGAGACAGTGGAGGTGGAACCACTGGAGGTGAAATCATCATCAGTGTTTGTTGTGGATGACTGGTCCTGCTCAGGTAAACTTTACTTCTTCTAAACCAGGGGTTTTCAACGTTTTTTTTGACTCCAGGAAGGGACCACCATTTATTCAGCATTTGAGCCATGGACCACCATTTGACATTACATTCTCACACCAAAGACCTAAAATGAAAGAATTCTTTTGGGTTTCGTCCACAATTCCAGGCTGTATTTTTTTCTCCAACAAAACAGTGTAAACGTCTTAATTAAGCAGTGCTAATTCAGATGATGAATATGTTAACTCTTGAGAGTGTGGAAAATGAAACCAACCATAGAGAGATGACACAAATGAGAATAGAAAACACAGAACATTCAGTAGAAGACAGTCCAAATGTACTTGTTAAAAACATTGAGACAATTATAAATAGAGACTTTTAAGCCAGTGTTTTCTCAAGCTAGAAGAGTATCTAGTGCAACTTTTAGCGGCGTTATTGAAACTGACAATGATGCAATTCACAGACTCATCTAAGCACATGAATCTATGCATTAAGTTTCGAAGAACAGCTTGAAAAGTATGGCCTCTTGCAGCAATAAACATCTCACTGGCACTACACCATCTAGGTCTTTTGAGTAAAATTTTCATGGCATCATTTACTTCTAAACCAGGGGTTTTCAACCTTTTTTGACTCCAGGGACCACTATTTTATTCAGCATTTGAGCCATAGACTGGGCCACCATCTGATTACATTTTCACACCAAAGACCTACATTTTTTTGTCCACAATTCCAGGCTGTATTTTGCCAACAAAAAAGTGTAAACTTATTTAATTAAGCCGTGCTAATTCAGATGATGAATATGTTAAAAAGATCCCTGACTAATAAGATAAACATCACTTAAAACATTATACTTTCCCTATATAACAAAAATAAACAAATACAAACCCCAATGGCATCATATTTCTTTCATAGAGAATATTTCACTCAACAGGAATTGCTCCTGGCGCAGGATGATGATGTCACGTGTGATCTAGCTCTATGGAATATATGGATGAACATGCTCATGTGACAGCATCATCCTGTGACCGGAGCACCTCCTATTTATGTAAGAAATAAAGTATTGAAGGTGTTTTTATCTCCATGTTTTAGTTATAGAAGGCAAGTATAGTGTTTTGAGGCATATTTGTCTTATTAGCCAGGGATCCTTTTAACGCAAGGTCCATTTGGGTTCATTTTCACACTCTCAAGGGTTACATCTGGTTAACCAACTTTCCATCATTTAGACTGGGGACCACCTGGAACCTTCTCAAGGACCACTGGTGGTCCCCGGACCACCTGTTGAAAACCCCTGTTCTAAACCCATTCTGGTCCAGTCAGAGCTTCACTGCTTCTATGAGTCTGCCTTGCAACGCGCCAAAATGTGGAACACCCTACCAATAGTCATTAAGACATGTGAATCCCTTGACTCCTTCAAAACCGCCCTCAAAAGGCACCTAAAGATGGCTGCAGCCTCTGCAAAACATTTTTTTATATATATAATTCCCCCACCCACCCCCGTCTCCTCTTTGTACATTTCTCTTCCCCTTTTTTACCTCCATGATTTGCTGCTTCTGACTTTGCCAAAAGAGTTATTTTGTACATATTTGAATGTTTGAATGAAGTCAACAAGTTGGCCACTATTGTGAAAAACAAGTGTATTCTTAAAGCTAGGGGAAGTGATTTGTCCAATCAGTCTTTCAGATTTGTAGTTGTACTGAATTGTTCTGTTAATAAAAATGGACCCTATGGAACCAAATGGACCCGCTAGGGTTATTCCATAGGATCCATTTTTTTGGTACACTCTTGGAAAAAGGAAACTCATTAACATGGTGAAACATGTCTTGATGATGTCATCAAGATGTATTTCTCCATGCTAATGATTTTTTCAGACCTCCATTTCTAGGAAACACAGAATGGGGGAAACTTTTTTACCATGTCCACACAACATCATCAACACACATCTCTGAGGTATATTAATGACATAGTAAAATATTGAAAATGAGTGGAATTCCCCTTTAAGACACGTGCATGCACACTTGCATTTGCATGCGCATTTGCGTGCACCTGCACAACACACAAGACTCACTTCATTCCTTTTGCTCATTTCATATGCCACTAAAACTTGGAACACCCTAGTCTACCAACAGTCATTAAGATATGTGAGTCTCTGGCCTTGACTCCTTCAAAAACACTGTCTAAGGGCACCTACCTACAGACTACAGCAATTTGAAACCACCCCACCCACACCCTCTTTGTATTTCTCTTTTCCCTCTTTACCTCCAGTGTGATTTTACCTCTATTATTTTGTACGTCTCTGAATATCTCAATGAAATGAACAAGGTGGCCAGCACTGTGTCCAATCAGCTTTTCAAGATTTGTTGTAGTTGTTCTTAAAAAAATCATTCATTCATTCATTCATTCATTCATTCATTCATTCATTCATTCATTCATACGGCTTGTGTTATAAAACCCAAAGGATTTAAAGATTAGCGGATGGCGGTTTTAGCCGCGGATTAGGGTCAATGGTGTGTGTGTGTGTGTGTGTGTGCGTGTGCGTGTGCGTGTACACCATATAAGATTTACATTACATTTCAAGTACATCTACAACAGAGCTGATAACTTTTTTTTTTTTTTTATAATATTTTATGGGGTTTTTTCAATTTTATAGGAACAGGACATACGAGAAACACAGACACAAGGCAAAGCACAATACAGAGCTGATAACTTTAAGGTCTGTAAGATTTACTGCTTCTGTAAGAGGCAGCAAATCATAGTGGAGTTAAAAGGGGAAAAGAAAAATATCCAAGGGGTGGAGTCAAGGGAAAAAAAAGTAATAGATAATTTATTATATTAATATGTCCCTAAAATCTCCATGTATTATCCATGAAATAAAAATGTGTCTGTGACTGTGACTCTGTTTTACACAATAATACACATAGTTTTTAGCATAATGTGACATTTCATCAGCCACCTCTTCTTAGTAACAATCTCCGGTTGGCGGTTTTACCCGCAAATGGTTGCAGAATTATAGATTAAGTACTTAATGTGGGCGGGTCATTAATATGCACAGCACACACAGTTTTCAGATGAACGAAAAGCTCATCCACTCTAGTCACCATGCGAGTCCTTTGGTGAACTTCATGCATTGAATTGCTTGGGACAACTCACTCACTCGCACTCTCTCTCTCTCTCTCTCTCTCTCTCTCTCTCTCTCTCTCTCTCTCTCTCTCTCTCACACACACATTACTGCTTCATAGGATATGTAATTTTCCTGTGACTCAATGCATTCTCAAAACCGGCGTATTCTGTGGTACTTTATTTGCACAACCATTACAACACCCGTGTTGCTACTGTCTGTTTAGCAACAAAGCATTTTGAATGAATGGATTTTATTTCCATCATGTCATGTCTAGACCTACCTAGCCTGGTAAACCATTCCCCCTTAGAAAAAAATAATCTTTATGAAGAGCGGTGGCCATGGTATGCCAGGTGATTTTGTCACTCAACAGTGAACAAAGTTGGGTAAATTAAGAAATGTATTGTGTGGCTTAGATGGAACCAAAACTTGCTGTATGTCATTGGAATGCCTTAATACAACAGCAATTATTTTTTACAAAGGGGAAAATATTGCAGAGGGCCAGGCCAAAAGGCTGGAGTAAGTGCTGCATAACATTAATTTAATTTTTATACATCAGTAGTAAATGGCATTGATTTGACACTCTGGTAAGAGTATGCAATGAACAAGTGAGATTGTTTCCAAAATCTCCAATAGTATACAATAGTATACAGTTTCATGGAAGGAAACTTACGTGAACATGAATAAAGGTACTGTATTGCATGTTGTAGTTTCTAATTCCCATTTTCCAAGTAGTGTTTCACAGGCCGGTGAGAGCCAAAAGGCTGCATTTGGCCCCCAGGCCGCATAATGCCCAGGTTAGAATATAGACTGGGACAGAGGGACATTTGGTCCTGTTTAATTTCTTTTCACCTAAAATAACACTCCCCAAATGTATGCCATTTCGAGTGTAAACGACGTGTGAATTAAGCTCATTATCACCTATAATTGGAGTATGAATAGACCAGGACTGTGGGGTCTCGACATCAAGGTCTCAGGGATCGGCTGGCTAGATCTGAATTTTGTGATTTACTATATTTACATTTACTAAGGGTAATAATAGTAATAATAATAATAGTATATAGCGCATAAAAACGCTAGTAGGAACAGACTTTATTCAAAAGAAAATCTAAGCAAAATAAGTACAGGTACAAGTTAAAAAGATAAAAGGATAAATGAGGGATGGGACATATTAACCAGACCTCAGCTGGGGAAAGCTTTCATGAAGAAATCTTGAAAATCTGCTTTTGATGGTCCATGGAATCATATTTTGAGATCGGAGTGGCAGTTGATGTGAAAACAATCGTTTGACCATCACAATTTCACAAACGCCTCTCTCTCTTTTGATAGAAACCCAGGGACAACCCGAGCAGCCATGTAATACCATGCAGACGGCAGGACAACCAGAACAGCCCTGCGAAACCATGGAGATGGACTCGAGAAAGCCAGAACAGCTGTGTGAACGGGACAAGTTTGACGTCTTGAAGTGCAAGGGCCGGGCCAAGACGAACCAGAAAATACACACCACCAGTACTCAGATCACGGATCAAGCGTTCCTCTTAGTATGTGGATCGATTTGACTTCTAAATGTAGTTTCGAAATTAAAATCTTTGACATTCTAGTGAACTTAAATTGAGATATTTAATTGATTGTGTTATATGTGTTTTTCTTTAGCTTGAAAAATTGCAGGCCCTTGGAGTAAAGCCCATTCTTCTGATCTCGATGCCTGGAAAGAAGCCTGGTCGATGGGTGTCAGAGCTTCTATCGCCTAGGTGCCAGCTGACGAAAACATCTGCTGCATGCCTAAAAAAGATCCAGGATCTCTTTGACATTGTAATTCAAGGTATGAAGATTGTTTTCTTTCTTTTTTTTGGAACCTGCCTTGCTTTGGATCATGTGTTTTGCATCACTTAAAGCAGGGGTTTTCAACCTTTTTTTTTTACACCAGGGCTCACCATTTATTCAGCATTTGAGCCACGGTCCACCATTTGATGACAGATTATCCCCACAGACCCCCAAACTAAAAATTTATTTTGTTTTTGTCCACAATACCAGGCTGGATTTGGGAAACAAAACAGGAGAACATACAGATCAAAATGACCATTAATCTTCCACATTCTCTAGTTGTGTAGACTTCGGCTAATTCACATGATGAATATTTTCAACTGAGAGTGTAAAAATGAAACCAAATGGACCCACCAGGTAATTTGGTTTCATTTTTACGTTTTTAGGAGTTGCATCTGGTTAAACAACTTAGCTGGGGACCACCTGGAACCCTCTCAGGGACCACTGGTGGTCTCCGGACCACAATGGACCACAATGTCATCAAACAGGCATGTGTGCATGCAAGCAGGTTGCAGGAGGATTCAATCGCTCATAAAATGTGGAGGGAAAAAAACGCCACAGCACGTGTCTGTAAAGAATGACATCCATCAAATTGCAGTTTTCCTCCCAGTGCGGAGGAAAAAATGGATTGCGCGCACATATCCGACACACCAGAGTTGTGACATGTGCAAATCATTCCTCACTTGACCCTTTGACAGTCAACAGGCATAAAGGCAACTTGTTAGTATAGGTCTATAATAGTTTCTGTGCCTAAAGGTTTGAGTTCAACATGTGCAATACATAGGGGTTTATGCATACTTTGCTTTCGTGATTTTTACTACCAGCTAAGCCACCAATTTAATTTATTTTGCACATTTTTTACTGTTACTTAAGAAGTAACAGAATATCTCAGTAACTTGAAAGCCTAATGACATTTATGTATTCTGTGACCTGTCCTTTTAAAATGTCCTGTATACTTTTATGTGCTGTAAGTGATTCCCACACCACTCGTCCTCAAGAGCTCTCATCCGAATGGCGCGGGCAGCCAGGGACTCAAAACCGGTTTTGGGAGTTGTGTACATGCAACCATTCTGCGTCCTTGCAGTTTATAATATACGAATGATTGGTCTATAAGACAATATAATAATGTGTAACACATTCTGGCGTCAATTTCTGATTTATTTATATCTGTTGAATCATTGCGGTAAGACTTCAGCAACCAAACGCCTTCATAATTAACATGTTGGCATACCTTAGCTCAGGGGTGCCCAAAAGGTATGGTGATTTACCAGTAGATGACACAGGCCGATCAGGTAGATCACATGACAGTCCCCCAGCACTTGGACCCTTATAGATCTGTAACTCTTGAGAGTGGTTTCATTTTACGCTCTCAAGAGTTAAATTATATTTAAACCTCAAATACTGTTTTCAAACGTCAGTAATATAAATACAAGAAAACCTTCCAATTCTCCTCCTCTATGTTTCATTATAAGTGCATTATTCTTAAACACTATAACAGTAAGTAACACCATCACCACTGTTTCAAGCTCAAACCTTCTAGACCAGGGGAGCCCAACCAGTAGATAGGGATCTACCGGTAGATCTTGGCCTGATCATGAGTAGATCTCGGGAGATGTAGGGGGGGGAAGAAAAAAAATGGGGTGGAAAAGAAAAAAAAGATTTTTGTGTGTGTGTGTGTGTGTGTGTGTGTGTGTGTGTGTGTGTGTGTGTGTGTCTGCATGTCTGTCTGTCTGTCTACGAAGCGGCTCATTTGGAGGATTGTTGTCTGCTGTCTGTGATTATGCTGACAGTATTGTTCTGCAACGTGTAATGGACTGTTCTGCAACTTATAATGGCAATGGCAGTGTTTGTCCAAGTTGTACTTATGTTGTACTGTTGTAGGCCTATTTGTGACAAGTCTGTTGTACTTTACGCTTATATGGACATAAAGTAGTAGTAGTGGTAAAACAAAGTGTGTTGTGTTGTTGTGAAGTTACTGCAGGCTGGCAACGATGCGTGTGGTTTGAAATGTTGATATTGGACTAGTAGATCCCGAAGGGGTTGGCTGCTGAAAAGTAGATCTTGGGTCAAAAAAGGTTGGGCACCCCTGTTCTACACCTTGAAATGGATTTTCAGTAGTGGAACAATCACATTTTTGATGTGTAGATCTTGTTGAGCTGGTCATTTTGAAAGTAGCTCTCAAGTCAAAAAAGTGTGGGCAGGGGTCTAGAACAGCTCATGTAGTTGTATGCATCAGCCAGTGAGAAGCAGTTCAACTGGCATGTGGCAGTCGCAGCACGTGGCAGGGGCACCTGGAACCGGTTTTTCACAAACATGGACTTCCACCACCAGGCCTCCAAGTATTGACTGTGCAGCGCATACATTCACATTCATCTGTGACCTAGATCCCAGGTCCAGCTCACATTCTCTAAATTGCTAGCAATTATTTACCTTCTAGGGCAGGGGTGGTCAATTATTTCTCCCAGGGGGCCAAATGAGATACATAAAATATTGTGGAGGGCCAAGACTAAAGGCTGAACTAAAGTCTGTGTAATATTAATTTAATTTCAAGATAAAATTAAGAGTAAGACCAACCACTTTGACACCAGGGCCCTCTATTTATTCAGTATTTGAGCCACAGAAACCATTTGACATTTTAGCCCCACAGACCCAAAACTAAAGATTTATTTTTCTTTTGTCCACAATTCCAGGGTGGATTTCAAAAGCAAAACAGGCAAACATAGAACGAAAATGACCTTTTTTTTTTTTTTTTTTTACATTTTCTGGCTAATTGATGAATGATGATGAATATTTTAACTCTTGAGAGTGTAAAAATGAAACCAAATGGACCCTCGCGGGTCCATTTGGTTTCATTTTTACGATCTCAAAGAATTACAACTGGTTAACCAACTTTCCATATTTAACTGGAACTCTCTCAAGAACCACTGGTGGTCCCCGGACCACTGGTTGAAAACCATGATACCCTTCCACGGGCCGGTCAGAGTCAGCCAAAGGGCCACATTTGGCCTCCGGGCCGCATAATGCCCAGGTATGGTCTAGGGAGAGCCAGAGTCTAGGAATTTAGTTGTCTCTATGCAGTCCATAATGTTGATTTTGTGGAGCAATTTACTTTCATAACAAGTCAACAGATTGGTGAACAAATGTTCACGAATAAGAACACTACTACCATGTGCACAGACTATATTACCTACATTGCAAATTTCAAGTTGATATTACAGAGACAAATGTTTTCCAAGTTGTATAGAAAGAAATCGCAGCCATGTGTAATCTAGAAGCTGCCTATTTGCTCAGACACTATGACACGAAATTCTCCATTTATTGTAAATGCGAAGTATTTGGAAGACAAGTAAACAAAGGAATAGTCTAGTCGTAGTACATATACTACATACCCGAAATTTCACAAATGCCTTGTGTCTCGTGCCTTAAGGCCAAGTTCAAGGTAAGCTTTGTTGTACACGAGGGAACTTCGCCTTGAGCTTTCCCCCCGTCCACACATAAAACAACAACGGCAAGCGAAAGGCAAACAAAGAAGAAATGCAAAATGTGCGTGTGTGTGTGTGCGCGCACGTGTTTGGTTGGGTTTGGTTAGGTCAGTGTGTTGACGAGGTTGGTGTATGACAATCTAAGGTCCATGTGCTATGCTGTACTCAGGGGCGTTTTTGCCATTAGGCAGACTAGGCAGTTGCCTAGGGCGCTATGAGGGGAGGGAGGCGACCATGAGGGCGAGCTTTAAAAGAATACCTGGTTAAACACCCTCATATGGATAAATACATTATAATTGTTCTCTATAACTAGAATTGAACAACAACATAGTATTTTCCTTAGTTTAAAAATAGTTCATAATTTTATCCCTTGTGGGGCGCCATTTTACAGGAGATTTTCCCTGGAGCCATCCTTTGGTAAGGGGGGCTCCAGGGAAAATCTTGCCTAGGGCTCCAAATTGCTCAGAAACGCCACTGACTGTACTACTGTACTGTTACACCCGAAATCCCATACCTGCCAAATATTCAGCTTACCATCATGTTTGTGAAGCTCTTTGTCGTCTGTTGGTTCTTTACAAACAGACATATAGGGCTTGACACGTAAAAAAATGGTGGGGCAAGTGAAGGCTGCTACCTGGTTGCCCGATCGGGCAAGTGTCAACTTAGTGCACTATAACACAACACAAGATAAATTTGTCTTGAAGGCAGTCATTGCACTCTGCCTCTGTGTCTTTCCCTGCTTTCTAGCTATCCACAATTCCAGGCTGGATTTGGGAAACAAAACAGGCAAATTAACATACACATCAAAATGACCATTAATCTTCTACAGTGTAGACCTGGGCTAATTAAGATGATGAATTTTAACTCTTGAGTATGGAACTATAAGGTGGACAATATCCAATTGGAAATCTAATTCCACAATAGCATTATAATTTTCCATGTATGCACGAGTTATTTGGGACAAAAATGAAATTGAAATGCAATAATTCAATTTGAATTTGAATTTTCATATCATGTATGGGCATTCCGTGACAATATTAAAATTTAAATGGAAAAGCTGTTTCACATTTCATTTTGAAAGACTTAAACTGATATACAGAGGACTTTATTGAAATGCAATAAGAAAAACAGCTGCCCCAGGGTATGGCATTTACATTTCAGTGTCAACAAGCTCTTTTTTGGACAATATGTAAATTATAGTGCATTTTCTAACAACTTGAAAGTTTAAATGACAATGGCATAAAACATTGCATTTGCAAAGACTTAAATTGATCTACAGAGGACATTATTGAAATGCAATAATAAAAACAGCTGCCCCAGGCAATTGCATTTACATTTCAGTGTCTCCACGCTCTTTTTTGGACAATATGTAAATTATAGTGCATTTTCTAACAACTTGAAAGTTTAAATGACAATGGCATAAAACATTGCATTTGCAAAGACTTAAATTGATCTACAGAGGACATTATTGAAATGCAATAATAAAAACAGCTGCCCCAGGCAATTGCATTTACATTTCAGTGTCTCCACGCTCTTTTTTGGACAATATGTAAATTATAGTGCATTTTCTAACAACTTGAAAGTTTAAATGACAATGGCATAAAACATTGCATTTGCAAAGTTTTAATACTGCAGCACTATGGACATTATGAAAATGCAAAAGGACAAACAGCGCCCCCCAGTCTATTCAGTTTTCATTTACATGTTGCAACGCAACGAAGAGGACAGAGCTTGGAATTGAAAATGGAATCTGTCAGTTCCTCTTATCAAGGCGGGCCTTGTGCATAGGCTCCGCCCCCTCCAGAGCACTCCGCTCTGAGCTCCCTGCTGCGGTCTGAGTTGGAGAGCTTGTCACTCGCATTAAAACCAGGACATGTTGCCTCGAATTTTCTCATATTTCTTATTAATATGTGTATATAAAATATAGCTAACTCGGCGAATCTCTTATGTTCATCAATATTGTTCGTATAAAAATATTTGGTTTGGACTTAAATATTACGATTATGAAGATAGATTTTGCCCGTGGAAACCCCATTCACTTCAATTGGCTTCTAAAAGTGCGAATTTGAGAAATCTTTTTCTTTTTAAATAGCAGCTGTACATGAAATGTTGATGGAGATTTTACACTGAAATGAATATTTACTGATATAAATACATGGTTTGATAACCTACAAGTAGGCTGAAGTCATTTTCTGCTGTTGGCTTATGCCTCTCCATCCACGCCGTCTCTAAATCACTCTCCCTGGGGACAGCCAGAGCAGTTTGCCGGCGGTGGTCGTGGAGCTCTGCATGTCTACTGCATCACACAGTCTACACGCCAAAGCAGGGGTTTTCAACCAGTGGTCTAGGGACTATCAGTGGTCCTTGAGAGGGTTCCAGGTGGTCCCCAGCTAAAGGAGGGTTAGATTTTTATTGAGTACGGGTCAATTTGGTATCATTTTAGGCTAAAATCTGCATTACTTAATTTCCAGAAATCTACACAATTAGAGAATGTTATTAGAACTGTTACTTATCAGGGCCGGATCTAGAGGGGGGGCACCCAACTAAGTGTGCATCCTGCCCACCCAATGAAAGGTAATATCAGTGGTTTTCAACCAGTGGTCTGGGGACCACTGCATGGTCCTTGAGAGAGTTCCAGGTGGTCCCCAGCTAAATGGTGGAAAGTTGGTTAACCAGATGTAACTCTTTGAGAATGTAAAAATGGAATGGATCCTTGCGGGTCCATTTGGTTTCATTTTTACACTCTCAAGAGTTAAAATATTCATATCATCTGAATTAGCCCAAGTCTACACAACTAGAGAATGCAGTAGATAATGTATTAATGATCATTTTGATCTTCCAGCCTGGAATTGTGGACAAAAGCAAAATAAATCTTTAGTTGGTGGTCCGTGGCTCAAATGCTGAATCAACAGTGGGCCCTGTATGAAAATGGTTGAAAACCAGCTGATCTACTTAATAGGCTTTAGATAAAAGAGCACGGCCCCTAGATCCTGCCCCCCCTAAGGTCAGGCTAATCTGTAGCCTATAGGGATATGAGCAGATAGATGATATGGCATTTTTAATTTGGCTGAATAGAGTCTATTCCTTCTTCTTGCTAATGATCAATGATCAAGCTTGCTATATGTGTTTTCTTGTTTTATTGTAGTATATTTCTTGTTGTTCTGTCCTGCTTCGACAATGTAAATGTATGTTTTCTCATGCCAATGAAGCCATTTGAATTGAATTGAACTGAATAGCCTAATGATCAGTGATCAAGCAACACGGAGAGGCTGCAGTTGCAGTCTCCTTCATGTGTAAGTCAGTCGCATGTTTTGCCATACATGCCTCATGGCATTTTTAGTGAGCTTTTAATTTTTCCCTCGTACAATCTGAACCCACGGGTCACCGGCATTTTGCGACAGTGTTGATTTGGCACAATAGCGGGAGCGATCCGAGCGATATTTGTTGTCATTTCTGCGCGTGAAACCAGAATCAATGCAACATATGCCGCCCTTCGCTTCCCTCGTTCGTTCACATTCATACATAGAAACGTCATGTTGCAGAATGAACGCAGCATGCACACAAAAATAAATAAAGGAGAGAAGAGCCGAGGAGTCAGTCGGTGGACACCGACGCAGACATGCATAAATGCAACCTTAGGTGGTCCTCCTCACAATGCTCGTCGGGGCCAGGCAGTTATTTTTACCTTAACAAGACGTATGTCTTGCTAGATCCAGCAAAACCGCTGGAAATAAATAGGCCTACCCTTCTAAAGCCTCAACATGCAGGAGAGCTGCGATTCTCCGAAGTTACTTTGGGACAGCTCGCACTCATGTTCATGCAGCCTGGAACTGTGACAAACGAGTCAATAGTTAGCCTACCTATACGGTGATGTGATATGACGACCCCGTTCAAAAGACTTTAATTAGCATTTCTATGACGAGGGTCGTAGCGTAGGCCTATTGTTCTTTTCGCACCTCGGAACAATGTAATGAATAGGTACATTCCCGCTGTTGGTTTCGTGGTGCCCGCTATTGGTTTTGTGGTAGTGCTAAGGATTTTTTTTGCCAAATTCTCACGGCACACTTACGCTTATCCCAAGACCCAAGTCACACTAAAGTGACGCGGCACGGTCGTTGGGAATGACTGGAATAGACAATCAACTTGTATTTTAGCCTTTTTTTAGCGCCGTCGGATTAATTAATTAATTAACTCGATCGTGGGCATCTCCGGTCATGACTCATGATACAAAAAACTTTTATGACCAACATTTCGATTGGCTCCTGCGTGGTCCATGGTATGAATAAAATATATAAATGACAATCTCTGTCAATAAAAAAAATCATTCATTCATTCACTCACCCATTTACACACACACACACACACACACACACACACACACACACACACACACACACACACACACACACACACACACACACACACACACACACACACACACACACACAGGCAGTCAGTAAGCAAAGGACTCACAAAGTTTATTGAAACAATTTGCGCTCTTTAATGAAACCGGCGTGCAATGAAGCCGCGCGCGTACACGTGCGTGCACGCGCGCGCACCCAGGCGACATACACACACAAAGCGCACGTGGCTATATCCCCACGTGTGTCAGCTACGGGTTTCTACAGTATAGCAACCATTAGTAAACAAACAGAGAGGGGAGACAGTGTAGGAAAGGGGCGAATGCGTCTGCACTGCAGACCCCCTCCCCGCTCACTCACTCACACACACACACACACACACACACACACACACACACACACACACACACACACACACACACACACACACACACACACACAAGTAAGAAAGGACTCACACACTTACGGTATGTGATGGAGCAATTCTCCATTGAGATTCACCGTTTTTAAAAGCACTTTCTCTTTCCAAACAAAGTGCCATAATCTGCCATTACACAATTCATATTTTCTTTTGAGTGGCAACTTTCAATTTAAATTTAGTACTGTTTAGTAAAGCAGCAGTGACCATTTTGATATGGGCCCACTGTTGATTCAGTATTTGACACAGACCACCATTTGATTTAGCCTGTAAAAAAAAAAAAAAAAAAAAAATCAAAACTAAAGAATTTTGTCCACATTATCATACTGTATTTAGGAGAGATGGCAGTCAAATGATAATCAAAATAACAATCAGGGCCGGAATTAGCCAGCCCGAGCCTACTAGGGTGGGCAGTGGTTTTCAACCTTTTTTTTCCACCAGGGCCCACTATTGATTCAGCATTTGAGCCACGGACCACCAACTAAAGATTTATTTTGCTTTTGTCCACAATTCCAGGCTGGAAACAGAGATCAAAATGATCATTAATACATTATCTACTGCATTCTCTAGTTGTGTAGACTTGGGCTAATTCAGATGATATGAATATTTTAACTCTTGAGAGTGTAAAAACGAAACCAAATGGACCCGCAAGGATCCATTCCTTTTTACATTCTCAAAGAGTTACATCTGGTTAACCAACTTTCCACCATTTAGCTGGGGACCACCTGGAACTCTCTCAAGGACCATGCAGTGGTCCCCAGACCACTGGTTTAAAAACCACTGATATTACCTTTCATTGGGTGGGCAGGATGCACACTTAGTTGGGTGCCCCCCCTCTAGATCCGGCCCTGATAAGTAACAGTTCTAATAACATTCTCTAATTGTGTAGATTTCTGGAAATTAAGTAATGCAGATTTTAGCCTAAAATGATACCAAATTGACCCGTACTCAATAAAAATCTAACCCTCCTTTAGCTGGGGACCACCTGGAACCCTCTCAAGGACCACTGATAGTCCCTAGACCACTGGTTGAAAACCCCTGCTTTGGCGTGTAGACTGTGTGATGCAGTAGACATGCAGAGCTCCACGACCACCGCCGGCAAACTGCTCTGGCTGTCCCCAGGGAGAGTGATTTAGAGACGGCGTGGATGGAGAGGCATAAGCCAACAGCAGAAAATGACTTCAGCCTACTTGTAGGTTATCAAACCATGTATTTATATCAGTAAATATTCATTTCAGTGTAAAATCTCCATCAACATTTCATGTACAGCTGCTATTTAAAAAGAAAAAGATTTCTCAAATTCGCACTTTTAGAAGCCAATTGAAGTGAATGGGGTTTCCACGGGCAAAATCTATCTTCATAATCGTAATATTTAAGTCCAAACCAAATATTTTATACGAACAAT
The DNA here is from genome assembly GCA_039105355.1 of Benthosema pterotum. Classification (NCBI taxonomy): domain Eukaryota; kingdom Metazoa; phylum Chordata; class Actinopteri; order Myctophiformes; family Myctophidae; genus Benthosema; species Benthosema pterotum. The sequence goes on along the minus strand of CM076973.1, from coordinate 582,293 downwards.
ATTGATGAACATAAGAGATTCGCCGAGTTAGCTATATTTTATATACACATATTAATAAGAAATATGAGAAAATTCGAGGCAACATGTCCTGGTTTTAATGCGAGTGACAAGCTCTCCAACTCAGACCGCAGCAGGGAGCTCAGAGCGGAGTGCTCTGGAGGGGGCGGAGCCTATGCACAAGGCCCGCCTTGATAAGAGGAACTGACAGATTCCATTTTCAATTCCAAGCTCTGTCCTCTTCGTTGCGTTGCAACATGTAAATGAAAACAGAATAGACTGGGGGGCGCTGTTTGTCCTTTTGCATTTTCATAATGTCCATAGTGCTGCAGTATTAAAACTTTGCAAATGCAATGTTTTATGCCATTGTCATTTAAACTTTCAAGTTGTTAGAAAATGCACTATAATTTACATATTGTCCAAAAAAGAGCGTGGAGACACTGAAATGTAAATGCAATTGCCTGGGGCAGCTGTTTTTATTATTGCATTTCAATAATGTCCTCTGTAGATCAATTTAAGTCTTTGCAAATGCAATGTTTTATGCCATTGTCATTTAAACTTTCAAGTTGTTAGAAAATGCACTATAATTTACATATTGTCCAAAAAAGAGCGTGGAGACACTGAAATGTAAATGCAATTGCCTGGGGCAGCTGTTTTTATTATTGCATTTCAATAATGTCCTCTGTAGATCAATTTAAGTCTTTGCAAATGCAATGTTTTATGCCATTGTCATTTAAACTTTCAAGTTGTTAGAAAATGCACTATAATTTACATATTGTCCAAAAAAGAGCTTGTTGACACTGAAATGTAAATGCCATACCCTGGGGCAGCTGTTTTTCTTATTGCATTTCAATAAAGTCCTCTGTATATCAGTTTAAGTCTTTCAAAATGAAATGTGAAAACAGCTTTTCCATTTAAATTTTAATATTGTCACGGAATGCCCATACATGATATGAAAATTCAAATTCAAATTGAATTATTGCATTTCAATTTCATTTTTTGTCCCAAATAACTCGTGCATACATGGAAAATTATAATGCTATTGTGGAATTAGATTTCCAATTGGATATTGTCCACCTTATAGTTCCATACTTGAGAGTGTAAAAATGAAACCAAATGGACCCGCAAGGGTCCATTTGGTTTCATTTTTACGTTCTCAAGAGTTACATCTGGTTAACCAACTTAACTGGGGACCACCTGGAACCTGGGGGGCAAGTGACCATGACCTGAGGGCAAGTAGAACCTGACTTGCACTTGCCCGATGGGCAAGTGCCTCGGAGACCTTAGTGTCAACCCCTGGACATATACTCTACTACATACTGCACATGACTAACAGCCAAAGTATTCTCACTCTATTCATGATGCAATGTTTCACTAATGCAGAATGGACTCGGACAGGGGCGCCAGCAGACCCACCAGAACCCCCAGATGAACCAGGGCCAGTCGAACCCCCAGCCATGCTGACGGAGCCTGCTGCTGCCCCCGCGCTGGCGGAACCCCCGCCACCTTCCCCTGTCTGGGCTCCACTTGGTAAGAAAGGGAAAAGCAGCAGTCGTTTTCAAACAGAGGACCTCGAAGGGTGTCATTGGACCCCTAATGATCTTTTACTCTTGAGAGGGTACGCTTTTAAAGCAGGGGTGGGCAATTATTTTTTCCCCAAGGGGCCAAATGAGATGCATAAAATATTGTGGAGAAGCCAAGGCTGAACTAAAGTCTGCGTAATGTTAATTTAATCTCAAGATAAACGTAAGAGTAAGACCAACCATTTTGACACCAGGGCCCTCAATTTATTCAGTATTTGAGCCACAGCGGACCACCACTTGATGACATTTTAGCCCCAAAGACCCCAAAACTAAAGATTTCTTTTGGTTTTGTCCACAATTCCAGGCTGGATTTGGGAAACAAAACAGGCAAACATACAGGTCAAAATGACCATTAATCTTCTACATTCTCTAGTTGTGTAGACTTGGGCTAATTCAGATGATTAATATTTTAACTCTTGAGAGTGTAAAAATGAAACCAAATGGGTCCATTTGGTTTCATTTTTTAACTCTGGTTAGGCAACTAACCTGGTCATTTTTACATCTGGATAGGCAACTCTGGTTAGGCAACTTTCCATATTTAACTGGAACTCTTTCAAGGACCACTGGTGAAAACCATGGTACCGTTTCACTGGCCGGTCAGAGTCAGCCATAATGCCCAGGTATGCTCTAAAGAGTCTGATTATTGTTAAACATCCGTCTTCACTATAGATTTTTTTTTTTATATTTTCTTTGTTCCACCTTTTATCCCTATATGGTGCGACATCAAAATCATGTCCAACAACAACAAAACATTCTTTAGGTTTGGTTCAGAGAGGCCAAATCTCATCTAATGGTGATCCGTGGTTCAAATGTTGATTAAACTATGAAAAAGGTTGAAAACAACTGAAACTGTGTTTGCATACTGTAGGTGCCATACACAAGTATTTATTTGCAATTGATCTTTTTTGAGATTCTCAGTCTTGGCCTGTCACTGAACGCCAGTGTTTTTGGCTCAGGGGTGTCCAAAGGTAGATCGTGATCTACCGGCAGATCACACAGGCCATGCAGGTAGATCACATGACAGTCCCCTAAAATGTATGGATCTGTAACTCTTGAGATTGTTAAAATGAAACCAAATGGACCCATACGGGTCCATTTGGTTTCATTTTAACACTCTCAAGAGAGACTAAATTCAACATAGCAAAACTGTCAACTCAAACCCAAATACTGTTTTCAAACGTCAGTAGTAGCCTATAAAAGAAAACCTTCCAATTTCCCCCTCCATTTTTCGTTACAAGTGCGTTATTCTTAACACTCTAACAGTAAGTTAACCACTATTTCAAAGTCAAACTTTCTTGGGGAGCCTTGAAATTGTTTTTTTTTTTTTTTTCCTTTTTCTTTTTGATGTGTAGATGTTGTTGGCCGGTCATTCTGAAAGTAGCTCTCAAGTCAAAAAAGTGTGGGCATCCCTGCCTTAACACAATGGATACAGGGAATGCTTCCTAATAAGGGCACAAGAGTGCCAGCAGGTTTTACCAAAACCTGGGGGCATAATGTTCAATCCTTACCCTCACGATCAAGCATGCGCTTTCACTCAAAACCATGGAGAGTTTCTAGATCAGTCAAGGCATTCTTTCTGAACTGTAAACAAGGGAGTGAACAGCAGCACTCGCATGCAAAACAGCAAGAAGTATGGTGCTGAACGTGAGGCCAAAACAAACAAACAATTATGTTCTTTTATTGTTGGTATCAATAAGAAAGTGCTATAACTAGTAGTACATTTGAAATGTGTTTAAAATAAGTTAGCAGCCTGTGAATATATATATTATAGTTCAGTTATTTGAATGTATTTTCCATTAACAGATTATTTTTAATAACGACCATTAGCTATAACTTCTAATGCTAAGGATCAGGAAGACATGAGTAAATAGTCCTTTTTAAGATCTCTCTAACAAGGCAGAGAACCCCAAAAATATAAATTTTGAGAAGACGCAAGAATAGAGACCACAACAAATCCTAAAGTTAGATAATCTAATGAAGAATAATTCAATTAGATAAAAACACATATTGTGAGATTCGGAAACCACATCACATTTGGTTACAAAACCATTGTTCCGAATACACCTCTGAATACTGAATGAAGTTCTTGAAGGGGAACTCCACCCATTTTCAACATTCTAATATATTAGTATACACAAGAGGTGCTGGGTGGCCATGATAAAAAATAAGTTCCCCCATTCTGTGTTCCCAAGTAAATGGAGGTCTGAAGAAAACCATTAACATGGTGAAACAATCTTGATGACTTCATCAAGATGTATTTTCACCATGTTAATGGATTTCTTTAGACGCTTCTTTTTTTTTCTGAGAGCGTACACAATGAAAACTAACGGGTTCATTTGGTTCCATTTGTACCCTCTCAGAAAAAATGTTGAAAATGGGTGGAATTCCCTTTAAGCATTGTCTATGGCGTTTTTTTTTTTTTTTTTTTTTTTTTATAGGGATCCAGTTTGTTGTTTTAAGTTCATAATTGCTGGACTGTCGTGATTGGATGATGTTGTGCCCTGGTTTGTCCCGCACACGGAATGCGGCGACACTGAATTCTTCATGCGGTGATAGTTGCTGTCACAGCGACCTGTTCTGTAGATATGAGATTTACTTACCATGCCTCTTCTCACAGTCAGATGTCTTTGTTGTTTGCCTATTAGATGTGTATTAGATCCGTGGCTCCCTATCTTGTAACAACAAATCAGCTATTATGGTAAACAAGTGGCTAGAAAGGTTGACGTAATAGACTGCAAGGTCACTGCCGCAGAGACAGATAAAGTAGTAGTGTTTTGCGTTATGGCCGTCAACATCCATGAATAAATCAGCGACAGCTGCGGCAGCGATAGGGGTGGAATCTGGAAAACGGCGTAGGCTATTGTAGTTCACGAACAAGTTATCCGGATGTAACGAGATAAATTTGATGGACAACGGAGAAACGTGACATTGTTTTGTAAACAAAGATGACTTCAACTAACTGCCATAACTAGTATTTTCCAGGTATTTTGCTTAAACTTGATGTTCATACAGGCTATTTGCTTACAGTAGTGTCTGTGGTGGTGGTAATAGGTGCATTTATGTAAGAAGTAGGGCTGTTGAATGATTAAAATTTTAATCAAATTAATCACAGCTTCAAAATTAATTTAATCATGATTAATCACCAATCGAACTATGTCCAAAATATGCATGTTTTCCTGTACAGGATTCCACATTTAAAAAAGAAACAGAATCTGTGGGAAAAAATAACCATTATCTTTACAATATTTATCAAAATAGTTGATCTACAAGCCCTCAATACTTGTAGATCCTCTAGCTATACTCTATGGCTCTGGTTACAGGAGACACACAGCTATATGTCTCCGTAAAACCGTGCTCTACCCATTTCTTTCAGTGAGAAAATGCTCAGTGGGTTGAGTCAGTGTGCACATGAGTTAATTGCGTTAAAATTTTTAATCAGATTAATCAACAAAATTAATTTAATCCCATTATTAACTATTTTCAACAGCCTTAGTACAAAAGCACTTTACATAGATTGTGCATCACATTCACACACATGATGGCAGTGGAAACCATGCAAGGTCCTACTAGCACCATACCTGGGCATTATGTGGCCCGGGGGCAATATGCGGCCCTTTGGCTGATTCTGACCGGCCCGTGAAAGGGTTTTAACCAGTGGTCCAGGGACCACCAGTGGTCCTTGAGAGAGTTCCAGTTAAATATGAAAGTTGGTTAACCCGATAAAATCAAATGGAAAATCTGAATTAGCCTAATTAGAATTAGTCTACACAACTAGATAATGTGGAGAGATGTTTTGTTTCCCCAAATCCAGCCTGGAATTGTGGACAAAAGCAAAATAAATCTTTAGTTTTGGGGTCTTTGGGGCTAAAGTGTCATCAAATCTCGTGGTCCTCTGTGGCTTAAATTCTACATAAATAGGTGTCAAAATGGTCTTACGCCTACTTTCATCTTGAAATTAAAATATTATGCAGACTTAAGTTCACCCGTTAGTTTGGCCCTCCACAATATTTTATGTATCTCATTTGGTCCCTTGGGAAAAGTAATTGCCCACTCCTGTACTAGCACATCAGTATCAAGGACCAACCAACCAACAACCTTGCGGTTACCATCCACTGCCGTCTCACCCCGTGGTGATCACACTGACTGACTCATGAACTACACATCCAGTATTTCTCGTAGATTGGAAGGGAGTTGTCCCGATTGTTATTGCATCGTACGGTAGCTGCAATAGTTTAGCAGTCTCTGCGAATGAAGCTCCTGATATCTACTACACACTCACTACATTTTTTATATTGCCAAATTGATCCAAAGTCACGGTAAACTGTGCCTTCTGAAACAATCGCCTTAAAGGGGAATTTCACCCATTTTCAACATTCTAATATTTCATTATGTATACCCTAGAGGTGCTGGGGGGGACATGACAAAAAAAAAAGTTCCCCCATTCTCTGTTCCTAAGAAATGGAGGTCTGAAGAAAATCATTAACATGGTGAAACATCTTGATGACATCATCAAGATGTATTTTTACCATGTTTGAACACTAGCGGGTTCATTTGGTTCCATTTGTACGCTCTCAGAAAAAATGTGTGAAAATGGGTGAAATTCCCCTTTAATTACATAAACTAATAATACAACTCACATGGGTTAATACATTAATAAATAACTAATAATTACAGAAATAGTACATAACAACAAAGCTGCTTTTGTTTATCTGCAGTTGTGTAGGCTATGTTCGTTCGGCCGTTCGGCTCCGTTGTAGTGGCAAATGCGACCGCTCACGTGACCAGAACGCTGGCTTCTGATTGGAGCATTCATTCAAGCTATTTAACGGTGCCATATAATGTTCAAAACCAGAGCAAATGCGCAGCCTGTCTGGATGGAGAGCGGGAGAGGCTGTCTGATGTGATGTTGGATTGTTACAGTTTGACCTTCATTGAACACCTCTATCAACACTAGAACACACCCATATCCACTAGTAAACAAACACCAAGTGAGTCTCCTCTTCACTAGCCTTGCCCTACCTGTATGTGCATTCAATGTTTTGTGGCTTTGGAGAAATTGAAAACATGTTCCTGTGAGCCTCCTGACTTCACAGTACGGTTTTGAACTACATGTATTATTGACTGACATGCACACGTAATAAGATAGTATTCAACCACTTTGTCGTTAAAAAAAACCTCTGAAATGGCATTGTGTTGAAATGAGAACAGTACATTGCACTGAGATATTTACCACTCTACAACCTTGTACTTGAGTCAAAGTAAAGAGGTCTACCGTAGATTGATGTAAACCTTTTAATAACCAAAATGTAAACTGTTCCCAGGGCCGGATCTAGAGGGGTGCAGGGGTGGGCAGAGCCAACCCAAAAGTGCGTCCTAGTGCCCACCGAAATCAAAGGTTAGGGGGAGCCTTTTTTTTCCCTCAATAATAAAAATACTGGTGGGCAGCGTTTTCAGAACTAACAATGAATGCTAACCGCAGAAGTTGTGTCTGTGTTTCTCTTGAAGTGAAAGCTCTGAGGAAAGTGTACAACGTACAGAACGTGTGATGATACAGCACATTATCTCTCTTCCACCAATATCATGTGTTCATTTATCTTCAGTCGTAGGTACAGACAATGGGCTCCATTTTCGTTACATGCTAAACCCCTTATCCCACATCCCTTATTTCGTTTTTACTATTTTGAAAAACTTTTGGAATATTTCAACATGTCAATCTATTAACACGTTGTGAGCTGTAGACTGGCCATTTGAACTACTGAAAAATGTATTTTTTTTTAATAGTTTAAAAAGTCAAAGAAGTTAAGGGATAAGGGGTTTAGTGGTAACGAAAATGGAGCCCAATATTTGGTCTGAGAACCCACAGGGGTCCTTGAGAGATTGTAACCAAACTATCACTCTCGGAGTTAAAATTACCATTCATTTTACAATATTGGGGTATCATAAATGACATTCAATTGGGAACTTAGACCAGGGGTTTTCAACAGGTGGTCCGGGACCACCGGTGGTCCTTGAGAGGGTTCCTGGTGGTCCCCAGGCTAAATGATGGAAAGCTTATGTACAAGATGTAACTCTTGAGAATGTAAAAGAAACCAAATGGACCCGCAAGGGTCCATTTGGTTTCATTTTTACACCCTCAAGAGTTAAAATAGTAGCCTCAGTTAATTAAGAAGTCTACACTGTTTTGTTTGCAAAATCAAGCCAGGAATTAGGTGTTTGGGGTGAAAATGTTGGTGGGTCCGTGGGCTCAAATGCTGAATAAACAGTGGTCCCTGGTGTCGAAAAGGTTGAAAACCCCTGACATGCATGTCAAATGTCAATGATTCTGGTTGAGAATCACTGCTATAGCTGTAACAAATCCCCCCCCCCCCCCCCCGTCATCCCACAACAAATATGGTTCACTAATGAATATCTCAGCTCAGGTTGAGGTACACAGCAGATTTGCATTATTGGTATTGTTTTGTATACTTTGATAAGAAACACAGAGGCAGACAGGTAAAAAAAACTGGGTATTGCAGGGTCACAACACAATTTGCATTAAATGAATTGTGCATTACAAACTTGCATAGCTGTCAGAAGCTATAAGCCACAAACACCATTTGGGCTAAACAGATCAGTGCAATATAGGAGTATTAAAATGAGGGCTGAAACTAACGATTATTTTCATAACCGATTAATCGGTCGATAATTTTAAGTGATGAATCCATTCATCGGATTATGACTTTATAGCTATCACTTTAAAAGTATATTTTAGGTTATTGCAGACATGTAGAACCTAACAAAAAGGATAAAGCTACTCAAATAAAAAAAACGATTAGCTGCTCATTAGGCTGCTATTCAAATAAAGGGAAAAAAAACACGATCACAATATTGTTCTTGATACTATCATTGTTACGTGTCATTTTTGCTTTGCAGTCACTACTGTGCATGTGCAACTATCATCAGATTGTAAGGGAAGAGAGAGAGAGCTCACTCCTATTTGGTTTAGTTTACACTTAACACTGGAAAAAAATGGTTAAGTGGGACAACACCATGCCAATCCAGTGAACTGGTTACTGAATTAGTTGACAACTAATTAAATAATCAATTTGATTATGGTTCATCCTTGCAGCCCTATTAAAATGTTTTCACATGACGGCTCGCCCTTTTACCGAGAATCACTGGGCTTCCTTTTCCTAGAGTTTTTTGTGCACGTGTATCGTGTTTGTATTTGACTGCTGGGAGGAGTGCCACGACTGCCACGTGCACCGTGTTTGCATTTGCATCGGAGGAGGAGTGCACATACAGTACTTGTGCAAGCGGTGGCCCTAGTGCTGACGAGGGAAGTTGTCTGTCTGGCTGTCTGACAGCTTGCAGAGGAGAGCAAGGTCAGGCACAGCAGCACAGTGGTGGTCAGAGATCATCTGGTGTTCTGCTGCCATCTGTTGGTTGGAGGAAAAGAGAACGTTATCATCTATACTCAGGGGTGGGCAATTATTTTTTTCCCAAGGGGCCGAATGAGATACATAAAATATTGTGGAGGGCCAAGACTAAGGCTGAACTAAAGTCTGCATAATATTAATTTAATTTCAAGATAAAATGAAGCGCAAGACCAACCATTTTGACACCAGGGCCCTCTATTTATTCAGAATTTGAGCCACAGAGGACCGCCATTTGATGACATTTTAGCCCAGCAGAACCCACAACTAAAGATTGTTTTTGTTTTTCTCCACAATACAGGCAAATTCAGATGGTGAATATTTTAACTCTTGAGAGCGTAAAAATGAAACCAAATGGACCCGCAAGCGTCCATTTGGTTTCATTTTTACGCTCTCAAAGAGTTACATCTGGTTAACCAACTTTCCATATTTAACTGGAACTCACTCAAGGACCACTGGTGGTCCATGGACCACTGGTGAAAACCACAGTACGCTTTCCCGGGCCGGTCAGAGTCGGCCAAAGGGCTGCATTTGGCCCCCGGGCCGCATAATGCCCAGGTATGCTCTAACTGTCCGGATGAATAGTAATTAGTAAGATCAAAGTTCGAACTGTATTAATATGGAAAAAAAGTGAATTTGGTTAAAAAAAATACACTTTCATGGCTCCCAGGGGAAATTAGCCTTGTGCGACCTGGGGCATAAAGCACCAGATCTGATCACATATTTACTCTGGGTTTACAGTGCACTTAAGGCCCTGATTCGCCTTGCAATGTTTTGATCAACATCAACAAGCAATGTCAATTATCAATGTTGATTTTTCACCTCTCTATAGAAAATGGTCAACTCCTGGTTGTTCAAAAAGTCATTCATGATTCAGAAAAGTCCAATCACAGACTCCCACAGATAAACTTTCCTGAAAACATGGCTGCTGCCTCACTGCAGTGGACAAAAACAAGGATTTTATAACTTTTTTATTCCGCTAAATGAACATTTGAGTTGGGTGGCAGTTGGGTGAAAATGATTCAATCCAAATTAAGGCTCCCTTTTTCTGAGAGTGTACAAATGTGAACAGGGTCCATTTGGTTCACATTTGTACACTCAGGAAAAAAATGAAAAATGGGTGGATTTGGAATTCCCCTTTTTAATGGGAGGTGTTGCCTGTTGCCATGTGTCTCATCATGTTGCCCATTGATGTTGACATTGAGCTGATATTGATGAAAATATTGCCTTTAGGCTAGTCTGCCTTTAGGAAGCCTGTCACGATCAAGACAATAGTGGGCCAAGTGGCACAAGGACAGGGAACCAATGTACAAACGTTTGTATTAGCAATAAGTCACACCTGTTCTGTAGTGAGGGGGCACTGCCGGCTCTCAGGCCAATCAAATTATACGTCCTCACCTTTGTTTTTTGTTTTTTGTGTGTGTTTGTGTTACACAATGATTGTGTTTGCACAAACACTGAAAATTGCCCATTTGTTGTCAGTGACATTTAATGTTTTGTTGAGACATGGTTACCATCATAGTCTCAGCAATGGATGAAAATGCCTTTGGTTTTGTGATTTTGTCTTTGTCATTCAAGCTTAATCATATGATAGTAAATCATTTAATATAGTTTAAAATGCATAAAGGAATACATTATGAAAGTGAAGGTGGAACAACACTGAGAATTGGAATAAATACAAAACCATGCTCAATTACAATGAAAATCTTTTATTTAAATTATCAGAGATGTAAATATGTTGACGGCCACTACAGTAGCTAGCTACTAGCCATGTTGGTCTGCTCTATGAATGTGTATCACATTGAGACGTATGACAGTATCTAGCCTGCTGGATACTTAATACCATACCAACTGCAATACCATGCAGTTGCAATGTACAGTCCATTGCGCATCCCTATGTGAATACAATTTCCCCCAGTAATCATGTATTTTTCAGACCTGAAAGTCTCTGTGAGTAAATATGCACGCCACCAATAAATAATACCTGCTAGCTATCTTCACTTGCTCAATAAAGAAAAGGAAATATCTCCAAACACTGCTGCTATTATTCTTAATTGAGCAAGCTATGAGTGAATGTAATAAGAAATATTACACAAATACATTGTTATAACTGGGTTCACTTGGAGTGTTTTCTTATTGTCAAGTAAACTGTAATGAATAACAAATATTGATGCAGAGCTGTGCATTAATGTTGTCCTAGTCGAAGCCTTCTGCTTTGTACTTTCTCCAACAGAAAACCTACAGATTCCAGCACACAACGATCACTGCCTTGGCACTCTTGAGTAAAGCAGAAGTCCTCTTTCCAAGCTTGTGGTAAACTATCAAAACAAGACGTGTACTTCCTCTCTGAGCTGGCAAATCACCTGTTGTGTCTGGTTGTTCCTTCCTGGCGTTGCCGATGTCCTCTTTCATCTGTGCATACGCAGCCGCAGCCTACTGTTTTCCATGTTGACTGCTCGAGCTTTCGCCCGCTGTCGTAAATGCTCAGCTCCACAGCACTCAGGGCTGCAGCCTGCTGAGCAAGCAGGCTCATGTGATGGGCACGCATCGCGTTCAGTTCAGCCTTCATCTGCTCCTTGGGCTGTAGCAGACCGGTGGTGTTTTCCTTCAACCTTTGAGTAGACAACACAATCTGTTGTCTACTGTTTTCAAACTCGGAGGTGAGCTTCTCCAGCCTTTTGTGGGTTGACTCGTCCTCCTCAAACCGTGCCTCCACCTCCTTCAGCAGCTGCTCTTTCTCTTCCACGTCCCTCATCTTGTCTTCCTGCTCCTGTGAACACTCTCAGAAGCTGCAATGTATTGGTCTATCTCTTGGCGGCATGTGTTTACCAATGATGGTAGTCCAACTCGGTCTGAGTCACTTGGCCAGTCAGCGAGTCAATCGTGTCGCTCATGGTCTGGTGCTGTTGGAGTGTAACCCCTTCTTTTGTAGTTCCTGGTATTGTGTGCTCGCGGCGGTAATGTCCGAGGAGAGCCTGGCCACATTCTCCTCCTTTTGTCTCTTTATTTCCTCAAGACTCCTACTCAACTGTTGCTCCTCCTCTTCCAAGACGCTTGTGTGTTTTTCCTCTCTGTATCCAGCTTGTCTTGCAGCTCCGCCAGATTTTTCTGAAACACAACCTTATTGCTGACGCAGGCCTCTAGGAGTCGTTGCAATCTCCTCCTCCATCTCCCCGATCTGGACGCGGGTGTTTTGCTATAGAGGCTTTGCGCTCATCCACTCGCGATCTGGACCGCTCCAGGCGTCGCAAACATTGAGGTGGTCTGCGTTAGCGTCGTCTTCATCTTTTCGTTGCCTCTTGTAGCTCTCCGACACTTTAGCAGGGAATCCAGACAAACGCTCGCCGCGGCCTGGCTCTTTGCTATCTCGTGGTCAATCGTGACAATGTCCTCCTGGAGTCGTTGGGTGGTGTGGTCAAAGGACTCCCTGATTCGCGCAGAGTATTTCCCAAGGTCTCGCTCTGTAGCGTTAGGTCTTGATGCTGCTGGGACTCCTCTGTAAGCTGTTTCTCGCGTTGGCTTTGCGAAACGTCATTCTCCTTATGCTGGACTCCACCTGAGTCATATGGTTTAGTGAGCTCAGTGAGGCAGTTATCATCATCCACCTGCTGGTTGATGGCTATTTCAAGTTCTCGAGACATTACTGCATTTGCTTTTTTCTGCTTCTGGATATTCTCAATCATCTGGTTCACCTCTATTAAAATGGCTTCCTTAGACATGGTAAAGGTCTCCTCCTCCAGCGCAAGGTCTGCTGTAGCTTGATTTTGTTCGCTTCCAAGTTCCAATGCAGGCCTTTAGTCCATTTAGCTGGTCAAGTTTGACTCAACTGGGTCTGCCTGCTGCTTTTCTGAATGATTTGGTTGTTCAGAGCAACAACGACTTCTCATGTTCTGCCTTTAAACGGTCTCTTTCCGGGAAAAGTCTGGCGTTCTCTCTGTTCAGCGCTTCCTGTCTTTTAAGCATTACTTCCTGGCACTGTGCGACGGCACTTAGGTCTCCATTTAGTTGCGCCATCTCCTCAGCATTACTCTCTCTGGCCGCCGCCACATCGGCTTGATGTCACGAGTGATTGATCTTGTATGTTGTGAACGCGGCATCTCAG
>CM076973.1:553431-568696 GCA_039105355.1 Benthosema pterotum | reverse complement strand
TTAAAGGAGACTCTGTCTCGCCTGAACGGTGCCTCGGAGTGAAACATCGAATCAATCACCTCCGCATAGATATACCCATCTCTACCTCTCCCTTCCTCGCCTCGCTCCCACTGTCCCTCCACTCACCCACTCTCTCTCTCTCTCTCTCTCTCTCTCTCTCCTCTCTCTCTCTCTCTCTCTCTCTCTCTCTCTCTCTCTCATTTACTCACCATTACCCTCCCTACAGGGGCGGATGTATCTAGGCATGGACATGCCCAGGTTGCCCCACCATACATGATTGCATGCAAAAACCCCAAGATATTTTAAATTAAAGTGCCTATGTTTAAAATGATGTGAAACATGTGAAAAACTACTACTGCTACTAACTAACTACAGCTGTGTCACCACTAAACCAACAGCATTTCATCATTGAAAACAGAAAACTCTCTGAGTCAGACCTTTAGCTTTATGCATGCTGCGTGTCTGTTGTAACTTCAACAACAACTGATGTTATTATTGATGCTTTACTTGACTAATAAAAGTCCTGTAACTGAAAATGGTTTACGTCCTGTAACTGAAAATGGAAAATTCATCGCCCGTGGTGCAATAATGCCGCCCCCATACCATTTTCTCATGCCCCCCCCCCCCCCCAATTGGGAAATGTTACATCTGCTGCTGTCTCTCTCCGCCCACCCCCCTCTCTCTCCCAGTAAAAGCTGATCACTGCCCAGTCAGCCACTCCAATTAATATCCATCCAGATTGTGATTGTGATTGGGAACTATGACCTTTAGCATTGAAATGTCACTTATGTCTGTAATGTCTTTCCTCCTGTACTTTCTTTCCCAGCGTTGGGTCACAACAGAATAGTGTGTTTCGGCGCAGTGGGTTGCACTGTGCCACGCAACCACCCACGTACAAAGCCAAAAAACCCTGGGACGTAGGTCCTATCGTAATCTCAGTTTCTGACAGGAGCAGCTATTTGAACTGTCGAAGGGAGGAGGGGGGGAGGGGATCGGTGTTTGGGGGGGGGGGGTGGTGACTTAGTGGTTGATCACTACCACTCCCTGTAAATAACACTCTATAACCCTAACAGCGATGCTTTAGTTTAAAACTAATGAAAGTCAGAAACAGCCCAAAGTTTCTTGATAATGACAAAGTGTCTTAACTCTGAAAAGCATTGTTTAATGAGTATAAAATCTGCCTCTCCTCGGCTAGGATAATGATCAGTAAACCTCCCACTAGACATTATTCTCTCCAGGCCGTTCCTGCTCCCATGATGTAACTCAAACGTCTAAGAATAGGTCTATTACGGGGGTCAGCAACCTGCGGCTCAGGAGCCGCATGCGGCTCTAGAAGACAGCCCTAGTGGCTCTCTGGCTGTAGCATTATTACATACACACTGGGCTCTAGAACACAGCCCTAGTGGCTCTCTGGCTGTAGCATTATTACATACACACTGGGTTAATTGATCCGCCAACATAATATAAACATTTCAGTCACTGACAGCACCCAACACGCCATGCGCTCTGACAGTTAGATCGCCAGTTAATGTAGCGCTTGTTGGCCATGCCACAAAATCCCAGCACGTATCAGAGATCGAGCTTTAATCTGAATCACCCATTCAATAGTACTGTAATATTAATACTGTAATAATACTGTATATACTGTATATTGTTGTGTGGACATGATAAAAAGTTCAAAAAAAAAAAAATCATTAACTAGGTGAAACGCAACTTGATGATGTCATCAGGTTGTGTTTCACCATGTTAATGATTTTTCTTTTGGGACTTTTTTCTGAGAGTGTACATTAGTACACTCAGAAAAAAAAAAGAAAATGAGTGGAATTCCCGTTTAAGGGCTTATTATTAGGCTTACATTTTTTGCGGCTCCAGACAGATTTTGAATTTAATTTTTGGTCAAAAATGGCTCTTTCAACATCTTGGGTTGCCGACCCCTGGTCTGTTAGGTTTGTTGAACAAGCGGTTACTGACCAGGGGCTCCATTTTCGTTACATGCTAAACCACTTATACCTTTTTTACTACTTTAAAAACTCACACACACAAAAAAAAAAAAAACTTTTGGGAATAGTTCAATGTGCCAATCTTTTGGCACGTTGTGAGCTTGTTTTTTTTAATAGTTTAAAAGGGCAAAGAAGATAAAGGGATAAGGGGTTTGGCGGTGACGAAAATCTAGGCACAGGTCTCCAAAATGAATTCAAGATCATGATTTTTTTTTCTGTGACTAAAGTACCAGCTTGTTGTTGCTAGAATCTAGTGTCAGGAACTAGAATCCAGTGTCAGAAACTAGAAACTAGCATCAGAAACTAGAAACTAGCGTCAGAAACTAGAATCTAGTGTCAGAAACTAGAATCTAGTGTCTCAAACTAGAATCTAGCGTCAGGAACTAGAATCTAGCGTCAGAAGCTAGATTCTTGTGCCACAAACTAGAATCTAGTGTCAGAGACTAGAATAGTGTCAGAGACTAGAATCTAGTGTCAGACACTAGAATATAGTGCCACAAACTAGAATCTAGTGTCCGAAACTAGAATCTAGTGTCAGACACTAGAATCTAGTGTCCGAAACTAGAATCTAGTGTCAGAAACTAGAATCTTGTGTCCGAAACTAGAATCTAGTGTCAGACACTAAAATCTAGTGCCGCAAACTAGAATTTAGTGTCAGAAACTAAAATCTAGTGTCAGGAACTACAGTAGAATCTAGTGTCAGAAATTATAATCTAGTGTCAGAAACTAAAATCTAGTGTCAGAAACTAGAATCTAGTGTCAGAAATTATAATCTAGTGTCAGAAACTAAAATCTAGTGTCAGAAACTAGAATCTAGCGTCAGAGACTAGAATCTAGTGTCAGAAACTAGAATCTAGTGTCAGAAACTAGAATCTAGTGTCAGAAACTAGAATCTAGTGTCAGAGACAAGAATCTAGTGTCCGAACCAGAATCTAGTCGGAACAACAAGATTTAAAGTCCCGTAGATGATGGAGTCCATCATGCAGTCTGACCAGATCCTCCCCCTCCCCCCCAGGTCCTGGGTGATCGGAGCCATCGCCCTCCTGTGCTTGCTGGGCCTCACCTGGGCCTTCGGCCTCATGTACATCAACGAGAGCACCGTCATCATGGCCTACTTGTTCACCATCTTCAACTCCCTGCAGGGCATGTTCATCTTCATCTTCCACTGCATCCTTCAGAAAAAGGTACAGTATAACACGCACACACACACACACACACACACACACACACACACACACACACACACACACACACACACACACACACACACACACACACACACACACACACACACACACACACTGTACCCAGTGGCGTTTCTTAGCAATTTGGAGCCCCAAGTAAGATTCTCATTGGAGCCCCCCTCACCAATAAAATTGGAACCCATTGGACTCTTACAGGTCCATTTAGTTTCAATGAATCTCATTGGTAAGATGGGCTCAATGAATTGTATTGGTTCCATGATTACCAGCATTGCAACATAAACCATCAACGCATATACGGTACACTGCTGTGTTTGTAATGAAAATGGCGACCCACGCTGGTTAAATAAAGGACTTTAAAATGAACGGGGTGAACTTACTATAGGTGGACAAAATATATCCTCAAGGAATAAAAAATATGAACTATTTTTAAACTAAAGAACGTTATTACAGAATGTTGGGTGCGTTTTAAATGTTCAATTCTGTAGTTATAGAGGACAAGTATAATGTATTCATCCATATGAGGCTTATTAGCCTGGGATCCTTTTAAAGCATATCTGGTGGTTGCCCCGCCCCCTCAGGGCACCCCAAGCACCTGCCTAGTCTGCCTAGTGGCAAAAACACCCCTGCACATACCAGCTATACTTATCTTATCTGTAAACAGAAGAGTCAGAACTGTTGGCAGAGACGTGCGCTGTAGGTGAGCATTACACCTCAGGATTTTGATCGCGGATGCAATGGATTTGGCTACTGCTGCTGCTGCTGCTGCTGCTGCTACTGCTCGCTTCGACCTCTCTCTCTCTTGCTCTTCCCTCTCTTTCTCACAGACACGCACACACGCGCGCGCACACACACACACACACACACACACACACACACACACACACACACACACACACACACACACACACACACACACACACACACACACACACACACTCTATCCACTTTTTCAACAGACAATGTTCTCTCCTTCAAGTCCAACCCAAACACTTCTTCCTTCCTTTATCAGTTTTATGATGTTGGTCGGTGTGGAGAGGAGAGAGGATTAGGGATATTTGCTGAGTGCATACGGCCTGCGGTATCTCACCAATAGAGTTATATGTTGTTTCCAGGAAGCCCCCCCCCCCCAGGGGCGGATCTAGGCATGGGCATGTGGAGGGCAATGCCCCCTAAATGCCCGATCTGCCCCCTCCAAACATGATGGCATGCAAAACAACAAGTGTTTATATTTAAAAAGATGTGAACCACTACTACTGCTACTAACTAACTACAGCTGTGTCACCACTAAACCAACAGCATTTCATCATTGAAAACAGAAAACTCTCTGAGTCAGACCTTTAGCTTTATGCATGCTGCATGTCTGTTGCAACTTCAACAACAACTTATTATTGATGCTTTACTTGACTAATAAAAGTCCTGTAACTGAAAACGGTATGGGTGCGGCTTCATCGCCCATGGCACAAAGCGACACGGGTGATGAAGCCGCACCCATACCATTTTCTCCTTCCACCCTAATTGGGAAATGTTACATCCGCCCCTGCCCCAATACACACGTATCCTGTGATAATTCCGATTTTTTTTTCTTCATTTCTTTCTTTCTTTTTGTTTGTAGAATCTCCCACACAACGACACACTAGCGCACCGAGAGTTAGAGAGCCAGCAGTGGAGAAGTGAGAAAGATTATTATGAGAGGAGTGGGGTGAGGGGGGGGTTCATCACATGCTTAATGCTGTGTCTTGGCTGTAGTCCCATGGAAAAAAAAAAACAACCTTTATTTCTAGGTCTAAGAGTGGTCTCTGTGGATTACAGATGTACGTGCACACGCGAATTCACACGCACGTGACATGGCACATACATGTACATTTCAGGCAGGTCCGCCTGAGCTTGGAATTGTGAACACCGTTGTCTCAGAGGCACATACACTAATTCAAGTTTGGAAGTGTGTGTGTGCGTGTGTGTGTGCGTGCGTGCGTGCGTGTGTGTGCGTGTGTGTATGTACTGTATGTGTGTGTGTGTGTAGGCTAAGCATGTTGTGTGGAATGTGTGCATGTAGGGTGACCAGATGTCCCTCTTTGCGTGGGACAGTCCCTCATTTTCAAGATTTTTCAAGCGTCCCACAAATTGAGACTCTGTCCCACATTGTGACTAACAGACAGACATCAGTGTTCAAAATGCCCCTAATAATTTGTAGTGACCTAACTAATAGTTGGATTTCTGTTGTATCATTTCTTGCTGTGTTTTTTTAAGCATTCCCCCATGGTACCACTATATTTCCACACTCACTCTAGAGAGGCCACATCGCATACTGTCGTATCAAAAATAGCTGATCTACAATCTCAAAACGCGACGCGTTTTGAGATTGTAGATCAGCTATTTTTGATTTTAGATCAGCTGTTTTTGCTATGTGTGAAATGGAATCCTGAAATATTTTTTGGAATATTGACATCAAGATGGTAATAATTTGCTAACTACATTTTGTCCCATTTCCCCACTCACTCCACTTGTCCCACACAGGCAACACTTCTGTCCCTCAAATGAACAGTTTGGATCTGGTCACCCTATGTGCGTGTGGTTGAGCATGCGTGGTGCATGTGTGTGCAGGCAGTGGTGGGGTCGCGGGGTCAGGTGTGTGTGTGTGTGTGTGCGTGTGTGTGTGTGTGTGTGTGTGTGTGTGTGTGTGTGTGTGTGTGCGCGCGTGCGCGTGCGTGCGTGTGCCTGCGTGCGTGCGTGGTTACAGGCAGTAGGGTCACAGGGTCAGGTCTCCACAGAGTCACGTCTGCAGGAACAAGCGTTTGTGAGGTTTTCCTTGGCTCTGGTCGTCTCTCTCTGCACGCGGTTTTCTCCCAGGATGCATCGCTCCTGGAGCAGCGATCCTTACAGCTGTTCAAACAGACCGCTGGACTGTAGCAACACATGGTGGCATTCCTACAGGCTTGTTAAAAGACAATTATCACCCTATTTGTTCTAACTTGATTGGGATCAGAATGCAGATGTTGTGGTGTGGCGGCTTATAGGAGACGTATAGGAGAGGACAGGGCGGATGTAACATTTCACAATTGAGGGGGGGGTGGGGGCAGGAGAAAATGGTATGGGAGCGACTTCACCGCCCGTGGCGCGAAGCGACACGGGCGATGAAGTCGCACCCATACCATTTTCAGTTACAGGGCGTTTTAGGCAAATATAAGCATCAATAATAACATCAGTTGTTGTTGAAGTTGCAACAGACATGCAGCATGCATAAAGCTAAAGGTCTGACTCAGAGAGTTTTCTGTTTTCAATGATGAAATGCTGTTGGTTTAGTGGTGACACAGCTGCTGTTAGTTAGTAGCAGTAGTAGTGTTTCACGATCATTTTAAATAAAAGCACTTTGATTTGAAATAACGTGGGTTGTTTTGCATTCCATCATGTTTGGTGGGGCAGACTGAGAATTTAGGGAGGCCATTACCCCCCCCCCCCCCCCCCCCCATGCCTATATCCGCCCCTGGAAGAGGATGGGAAACCCCTAGTGGTAGTTTTACCCTAGTTTTACCCTAGTTGACGGGAACCCCTACAGGGGTTCTGTACAGAATGTACAGTATCAAAAAGTGTCAAAAAATTTGATGGTGTTACACAATAATTTGAAGTTTTTCAATACACTTAGGTTAGTATTTCAAAGACATTTTTAGAATCGGGATAGTCTACAATGGGTTAAAGGAGCATTAAAACAGTTATGTCCCTAATGTATGTATACCTAGCTGTACGCTTAGGCCAGGGCCCAAACCCTGAAATGCAACTGATTTTACTGTTTTACTTTCTCAAATCGATTGATTTGCTCTCTTGTTTTACTATGAAAGCACTCAAAGCAGAGCTTGGTGAGGATCATAGAACAGGAAATATAAATTTAATAATGCATAATTTTAATGTAAGTAGTTTCATCTTCATTTATCTTGCTATTAAGGGAAATTGATTTCTTTTTTAAAGGAAATGCACTTTTTTTTTTTTTTTTCTTGCTGTTGGGCCTCTTGGAACATCCTTATAAACCAGGGGTTTTCAACAGGTGGTCCGGGGACCACCAGTGGTCCCTGAGAGGGTTCCAGGTGGTCCCCAGGCCAAATGATGGAAAGTTGGTTAACCAGATGTAACTCTTGGAGAATGTAAAAACGAAACCAAATGGACCCTTGCAGGTCCATTTGGTTTCATTTTCACACTCTCAAGAGTTAAAATATCCATCATCTGAATTAGCTATTAAACTAAGAAGTCTGACACTGTTTTGTTTTGTCAAAATCATGGAATTGTGAACAAAACCAAAATAATTCTTCAGTTGTAGGTCTTTGGGGGCGAAAATGCATGTCATCAAATGGTGGTCCGTGGCTCAAATCCTGAATAAATGGTGGTCCCTGGGATGAAAAAGGTTGAAAACCCCTGTTATAAACCGCTGCCCCGTGTACTGTCCATTCCAGCGGCTAACCCTCCACCTTATCAAATGGACCCGTAGGGACTCCAGGGAATCTTGCCTGGGGCTCTAAATTGCTTAGAAACGCCACTGACATCCATGCCGACGACCACTCACACAGTCCACACAGATCCTACTCAAAAGAATATCTCTTAAAGATGAAGTGCCATGATTTTTTTCTACACTAAAACATGATCATCAGGTATTAATTTTATATGAAAAGTATTTTTCCCCCCAAAAAAGTGTATGCTGTTTGTTAAACTGTCATTTTTATGATTCCACCCTACCAGTTCATTAAGTATGCCTGGTTTGTCTGGTGGGTGGTGATGGGTGGAGATCCACCTGAACTGAAGCCACACCCACAGCTTTAGTTGCATGATAAAGGGGGAGGAGTTAGGGGAGGGGCTGAGCACATGATGTCACTATATTGAAGTTTTTTTTCATTGGTACGTTTGACTGGAAAGGTTCAGCCTCCAGGAAGAAACCCTAAATACAAAGAGAAGGCATCATTGCACATAAAAAACACACCAAGGGGTCTATTTACATACTGCCACCTCTTAAACATGTACAAAATTGGAAAAAATACAAAAATCACGGCACCCACTCTTTAAAAATATCTTCTCATCGACCGTCTCTCCTGCTCTCTCTCTCTCGTCGTTCCAGGTGCGCAAGGAATACGGCAAATGCCTGCGTACTCACTGCTGCAGCGGGAAGAGCGTGGAGACCTCCATCTCCGCCTCCAGTAAGACCACGACGTCACGGACCCCCGGACGATACTCCACAGGCTCACAGGTGAGCTTACCCGCCTGCACTCCCGGACGCTACTGCACCGCCGACTCTCAGGTGAGACCGGACACGAAACGAACGCACCCCAACGCCAGACAGACAGACAGGGTTGAGGCCGGACGGTAGATATAGGGCTATACTGTAGCAGTAGGTTTCAATTACCAGTGGTCCGGGGACCACCAGCAGTGGTCCTTGAGAGGGTTCCAGGTGGTCCCCTTCCCTATACTTACTTTGGCCTGTTTATTATTTACAATATGTGATATGTAACTAGAGATCGACCGATCAGACTTTTGGCCGATGTTTCCGATCACCGATTAGTGGAACATCAAAAAGGCCGATAGCCGATATCAGCCGATACGATTATTATTTACTTTAATTGAATAAAAGTGCAGAAGTGCGGAAGCTGCAAAAGTGTTTCAGTTTCCCCTCCATCACATGCATCTTTTTTAATTCAAGTACAGGCACAGAGCTTCAGACATAAAAGAAAAAGAGAAAATACATTTTGGATAATTTGGATAAATCTATAAATACAGGAGATAGAGTCAGAGACACACAGCTATACATCTCCTTACCACCACAATCTACCGGATCTTCAATGAAAGTGGTCGATGTACCATTTTTGAACATTTATAATAAATACAAATAATCGGCTGCTCTTTTTTCGATTATTTATTTTGAGCACCGATACCGATTATTAATAAAATCATGAATATCGAATTCGATAATCGGCCGCGGCCGATAATCGGTCTATCACTATATGTAACTATACATTTTGTGTATAGTTTATCTATGTCAGACCAATTACTGTAGCTCTTCACTAAGCCCCTCCCCAATCCGGCCTTGTCCAATGGGCACGTTGGAAGAGGAAAGCTTGACCAGGAAAGCTTGACCAGCATAGCAACAGTTGCTAAAGTATTTGCATTGCCATTGGACAGTGAGCAAACCACACCCTAAAGGGTGGGGCTTAGAGAAGAGCTCAATTCTGTGTCTGAAAAATATATTTTAATAACTTTCACCCTTGTGCATGCCATTCATTACATGCATTTAGTTGTTATACAAGCTTTTAGATTGGCATTTTTGTTATGAATAGTTGTTACATGAGGTTTTGACTCGGCCTTTGCTGTGCCTCGGGCACAAAGCTGAAAGCCACTGGTCTCATCCAACCTGGACAACAAAAGGATTTATATCCACAAATATGAACAGCTTAGTGGTGTAGTGGTGTCTACTCTGCAGGGCCGGATCTAGAGAGGGGCACGGGGTGGGCAGAGCCCACCCAAATGTTTATCCTGCCCACCCAATGAAAGGTAATATCAGTGGTTTTCAACCAGTGCTCCAGGGACCACCAGTGGTCCTTGAAAGGGTTCCAGGTGGTCCCCAGGCTAAATGAGGGAAAGTTGGTTAACCAGATGTAACTCATTGAGAGCGTAAACATGTAACCAAATGGACCCTTGCGGGTCCATTTGGTTTCATGTTTACACTCTCAAGAGTTAAAATTATTCATCATGTGAATCAGCCCAAGTCTACACAACTAGAGAATGTAGAAGATTAATGGTCATTTTGATCTGTATGTTGGACTGTTTTGTTTCCCCAAATCCAGCCTGGAATTGTGGACAAAAGCAAAATAAATCTTGTGTTTTGGGGTCTGTGGGGCTAAAAATGTCGTCAAATGGTGGTCCATGGCTCAAAATAAATAGTGGGCCGTGGTGTCAAAAAGATTGAAAACCACTGCTTCATATAAAAAAAAAAAAAACTTTAGAATTGCCCACCCTGCCCTTCTTCCAGCCCACCCTAGTAGGGCTGGCTAAATCCGGCCCTGGGTGTCTGTGTACTGTAGCTACTGCTGTAGGGATAATAATTATAATTCGCCCCATTGCCATGATTCTGTTGTTTTTGGCAGATATTCCTTATTCCCACTGCAAGCCTGGCAACAACAAATGGCAGATCATTTGAATAATACTGCATACTGTACGCAAACATCCAAATAAATTAGCTAGAGTACAGTAGCTACACCTTTATAAATGACACACACACACGCACACGCACACACACACACACACACACACACACACACACACACACACGCACACACGCACACACACACACGCATGCACACGCTTCACACCTCGCGGAGACGCCCCAGGTTACATGCAAGGGCAAAGACAAATAACAGGTGTTAATTTGTTTATCGCATTTCCCATAGCCTTGTTTATTTATTCCACAAAGACAGTGATGAAATAGCGTTTGAGCAGCAGCAGCAGCTTATTGCTTAAATAAATCAGCCATTAATGCAACCGTGACTTTTCTTTCCCAACCGAAGCATATAATTAGAATGTTAATCAGTTTGTAGTTTAATGCTAGGCCTCGTTAATAATAAAATAAAATACTGTCACAACACCTGTACTTCCCCCGATTTGTGATCACAATTCACAGTTACAATTTAGCCGTTTAGCACAATTTCTTATCAAGAGACTTGCTATCTGAGCCTTAAGGCAGATAGTAATTAGTAGTAGTAGATGATAAGTATTGTTCAAAGATAAAATGCTTCAAATAAAAACTAGGATAGCAGATAAAACAGTGGTTTTCAGCCAGTGGTCTGGGGACCACCAGTGGTCCCTGACAGGATTCCAGGTGGTCTCTACTATAGCTAGATGATGGGCAGCTACAGTTGTAACCAAATTGACCCTTGTAAAATTGTCGTTTGTAAAATGATACCAAATGGACCCTTGTAAAATTGTCCTTTGTCCGCTCTCAAAAGTTAAATTATTGTTATTAAAGATGGAGTGCCATGATTCTTTTCTACCCTAAAACATGATCATCAGGTATTAATGTTTATGAAAAGTAAGATTTTCTTCCCCAAAAAGTGTACAGTGTTTGTTAAACTGTCATTTTTATGATTCCACCTTACCAGTTCATTAAGTATGCCTGGTTTGCCTGGTGGGTGGTGATGGGTGGAGATCCACCTGAACTGAAGCCACGCCCACAGCTTTAGTTGCATGATGAATCGGGAGGAGTTAGGGGAGGGGCTGAATACGTGATGTCACTATATTGAAGTTTTTTTCATTGGCACGTTTGACTGGAAAGGTTCAGCCCCCAGGAAGAAACCCTAAATACAAAGGGAAAACATCATTGCACATAAAAAAACACACACCAAGGGGTCTATTTACATACTGCCACCTCTTAAACGTAAAAAATAAAAAATAAAAATACAAAAATCACGGCATCCCCTCTTTTAACATCTGAATTACTTAATTCTCAAAATCTTTCTCAAAATCTTCCACGATGAAAAACCTGAACAATATCCAAGATTTCACATACCACTGCCCCCTCGGCGTGTACCACTGCAATGGCGTGTACTACTGCCGCTGACAGTATCTGGGAGGAGGGGGTTGTTTTGAAAACACAGCCATGCGCCGCTGGTTGCCTTACAACCCCCCCACCACCCCCCACCCCCCCGCTGTTATGCAACCGCTCTGTGAACTGTCCAAGATTTCAGATTTTTGTTTTCCTCGGTCGGTGGATGAACTGAACGCCGTTTCCTCATCCCAGAATTCAGCCAGACTATCTGATGAAAATAAGAGCCCCTTTTTGGCGGACGTTTTATCCATGTTTCACATTTGATTTGATAGCTCTTAATGCAGACATGTTTTCTGCGTTGATAAAGTGTCTATTAAATAAATAAAGCTCCAGTGCAGAGAGTTCAGCCAGCCTCTCCGCTGTATCTGTGCTGATTAGGGAAGATTTGGCTTTAGCTCTAGCATTGATTGGTCATTTGCCATATCAGCCCATGGGCTGATATATCAGCTGGCACATTCCGGAAGCACAGGCTTATTACCCTCTGTCTCTCTCTCTCTATCTCTCCAACCGTTTGTCACTTATATCGTTCCTACTGTAGGTCAAATAAAAGAAAGACACACACGCACACACACACACACACACACACACACACACACGCACACACACACACGCACACACATACGCACACGCTATGCACCAGGTAGTCTGGCTCAGTGCTGAATCAGCACCTTAAAAAATACTAGCTTATTTTTTTTCCCCTGTGATTCAAGGACTGGCTTCCCTGCCTTTGGGGCTGTTTGTGCCGGTTGGAAATCCAATCCCAGCACCTGATTGGCCAACAGCCCTGTCACTCACTTCGTTCACAACGTCGAACCAATCACCGCTAAGACTGCTGCTTTGATAACGCCCATCCCAGAAACTGTTGTGGTAGAGAGGGACTTCAGTCTGGAATAATGATGTGAAACGAAATGATAATTCGGACTGATGTCAGGGTAACCTGTAGGAAAAAGGTTTACGTAACTGATGGATTATCACAATTTTAGAAAATTAAAACGTATCCCTGAAATAACAGCTACTTGTAACCCAATGACTGGGTCTACACACGTGTGTTGATTGCAGCCATTCATACAGGCAAAGAATTAACATATGCCTGTGTGTTATGTTGCGTAGTATTAACATCCACATCAATTCTATCCTTGCCCCGCCCGCCCCAGCTACGTCGCATTGTGCTTCCACCTGGGTCTGTTGTCTCCACCCGCTGACTCTCATTACAAAGAACTCACTCGCCAAGTTGTTGATTTTCAAAGTTGGAGACCAATCAGATGGCTGCGTTTGAGTAAACCTACCTCACGTCTCCTGATTGCGCTCCTGATTGGTGCGCTGATGGCTAGTGATTGGTTAGAGGAATCTGTCTGTCAAACAGACAACCTACTGTATGTCTCTGTAAAGAGATTCCGATCAGAGAGTCCCAGACTCTCCTTGGTGGAGAGTTTGGCAGAAGCCAGGCAACATCAATTCCATCTCGCTGCTTCGCTGACGAGGTGCTGGTTATATTCTCTCTCTCCTTGAATCTCCACTTTGGCAGTTCTGGGGATTGTTGTAGCATATTAAAGAAGAAGAAGAAGAAAAAAATAATAAATGGGCTCCATCTAATAATGTGCTTTGATAAGTGGAATGCTATACAAGTAGCAGCTCTAGACAGCTACAGCATTAATATAATATCATTTTACATTCCAGAGCATTGATAGCGAGGTTGTTGTGTTGACCTTGTGGCAACCGCTAACAAAAAAAAAATATTAAAAGACAAATTCATTTCCTACTGCTGCCAAATCCTAGCAGAAATGAACACTCAACGTTCCGTACCAGTCGTGTTTTACTCCTTTTGGTGTTTTAAGCTCAGCAACACTATCAGATGGCAGAGGCGATTTCCATCCACTGACACAAATAGAATGAAATGTCAGGACACAAATAGAATAGTCACCTATTGAACTAGAATGTGTCATGCTCATTTTACAGAAACTGCCAGCATGAGAAACTACTCCATGATCAACACTGCTGCTTCATCAGAGGCGTTTCCATCCAAGACACAATGAAGTGGGAAAAAATATATCTTTGATAGGCTGCCATTTTACCTGCCAGCAGAAACCTGCAACACTGCTGCTATTTATAAGTAACTGTGAACGCTATACCAGCGGTTTTCAACCTTTTTCATACCAGGGCCCACTATTTATTCAGCATGATTTGAGCCACGGAGGAGGACCACCATTTGATGACATTTTAGCCCCACAGACAGACCCCAAAAAACTAAAGATTTTAAAATTTTGCTTTTGTCCACAATTCCAGGCTGGATTTTGGGGAAACCAAACAGTCCAACATACAGATGAAAATGACCATTAATCTTCTACATTCTCTAGTTGTGTAGACTTGGGATAATTCACATGATGGATATTTTAACTCTTGAGGTTGTAAACATGAAACCATCATTTCCATCATTTAGCCTGTGGACCACCTGAAACCCTCTCAAGGACAACTGGCGGTCGTTGGGCCACTAGTTGAAACCCACTGGCAGTTAAAAATAAAACCTGTATATGTAAAATAAAACCAAATGGACCCTTCTGGGTCCATTTGCTTTTATTTTACACTCTCTAGAGTTACAGTTGGTGACCAACTGTCCATCCTTTAGCTGGGGACCACCTGGAATCCTCTCAGGGACCACTGGTGATCCCCGGACCACTGGTTGAAAACCTCTGCCTTATAATGTCTAAAAAAGTAACAGTGTGTTTCAACAGTGGGCGATGGACAAACAACGTCGGCCGATAAGCGACGTTGGCGGTCATTACCGAAGTAAATTCTCGCTTAGAACAACAGAATAATGAGTACCGTAAACGATGGTGCTGTGGTGCACTGAAAAATAAAGTATGGTGGAGGAGGAAGTGGGACAGAACTACGAACCAAAATGCGCCAAATGGTTCGGGGTCGAGGGTGGGGAAAGAAGCAGCAAGTGGCTCTGATTGGTTATCCCCGGCCAAGCATCGGCCGATTTGTCCGAAAAGCTCAGCAATTTTAGTCTTTTCGGCCGACGTTGCCCCGCCCACTTTTTCGACCATCGCCCGTTCTGCTGCTATGGATGTCGGCCGGTGTTGTATGTCCATCGCCCGCTGTTAAAGGAGAATTGCACACCAAAAGTTTTTTTTTTTTTTTATCTTTATTTGCACTTGCATTTGAAAAAAGTGATCCAGGTGTTATTTTGTGAAAATGCTCCTTAATGCCTGTTTCCCCTCTCCCAAAATAGGCTTATAATGGGGCTAAGGGGTCCAATGCAAGTTCACCGACATACATCGCTCCAAAATGCAATTCCCGGCTATACTGTATATTGTCTCCCCACCATGTCAGTAGTGTGTTAACACTCACACTTTCACTTTTGATACAGCAGTGATTCACCTGGACCACTTTTTTTCTAACTAATTAAGTGCAAATAAAGATGAAAATTTTTTGGTGTGCAATTCTCCTTTAAACGTACTGCAACCCGTTCAGCTCATCTGTATGCA
>CM076973.1:540931-550931 GCA_039105355.1 Benthosema pterotum | reverse complement strand
GAATTGAATTGAGAGAGAGAGAGAGAGAGAGAGAGAGAAGAGAGAGAGAGAGAGAGAGAGGGAGAG
The DNA here is from genome assembly GCA_039105355.1 of Benthosema pterotum. Classification (NCBI taxonomy): domain Eukaryota; kingdom Metazoa; phylum Chordata; class Actinopteri; order Myctophiformes; family Myctophidae; genus Benthosema; species Benthosema pterotum. Next base: position 550,865 of record CM076973.1, on the reverse strand, counting down.
GGAGAGGGAGAGGGAGAGAGACAGAGACAGAGACAGAGACAGAGACAGAGACAGAGACAGAGAGAGAGACAGAAAGAGAGGGAGATAGAGAGAGACAGAAAGAGAGAGAGAGAGAGAGAGAGAGAGAGAGAGAGAGAGAGAGAGAGAGAGAGAGAGACAGAGAGAGACAGAGAGAGAGAGACACAGAGAGAGAGAGAGAGAGAGAGAGAGAGAGAGAGAGAGAGAGAGAGAGAGAGAGAGAGAGCACAACATATGCCTATAATATCCTCTCCAGGAGCTTATGCGATCATCACTATACGTAAACCCCGGGTGAAAAAAAAAAACTTTTAAAGTCTAGGAATCTCATAAATTGAGAGCAATATGGTTGGCTTTACATTAAGCCGGATTCTTAAAAGAGCGTCAGCTCGACTCCACACTTACAGGTGAGTGTTGGACTGCCTTGCCTTATGGTTGTGCTTTGAGTGTCTGCCACTGCACGAACAGTACTGGAAACCATGAGGCAGAATAAGGATGATTAAACGTCGCATAAAAAAAAATCATCAACTTATTTTTAATTTGACAACTATCATCACGGCAGGTTAAATTAACAGTGAGAAGGCGTTGGCTGTTCTCTCATACTGATTAAACACGTTGTTGTAGTAACAGTAACCAAAAGTACCAGTACCAGAAAACTGCCTCCACGCCACCACAAATATTATAGCTTCTACCGGTAAATGGTAAAATGGTAAATGGTGCATTTATATAGCGCCTTTATTCAAGGCGCTTCACATAGCTTGTGCATCACATTCACACACACATTCATACACTGATGGCAGTGGAAACCATGCAAGGTACCAACTAGCACATCAGGAGCAATTAGGGGTTCAGTGTCTTGCTCAAGGACACATCAACACATCGAACCGGCAACCTTGTGGTTACCATCCGGTGATTCTACCTAGGGATGTCCCGATGCCACTTTTTTTTCATTTTTGATCCAATCCCCACAATTCCTGTTAGCCGATACCAGAGAAGAATATATACAATAATATGAAAGAAAAAAGATCTTATATGAACTCCACCAACTCCTTACTGAAATGTGCACTTGGGCAACTCTAAAGCAAATCCACATGACCCAACATTCCATTTAACTACCATAGTGCAGGGGTTGACACTAAGGTATCTGAGGCACTTGCCCATCGGGCAAGTGCAAGTCAGGTTCTACTTGCCCTCATCTCATGGTCACTTGCCCCCCAAACATATATTGTAAATTTTGCAGATGTAACTCTTGAGAACGTAAAAATGAAACCAAATGGACCCTTGCGGGTCCATTTGGTTTCATTTTTACACTCTCAAGAGTTAAAATTCATCATCTTAATTAGCCCAGGTCTACACAACTAGAGAATGTAGAAGATTAATGGTCATTTTGATCTGTATGTTAATTTGCCTGTTTTGTTTCCCAAATCCAGCCTGGAATTGTGGATATCTAGAAAGCAGGGAAAGACACAGAGGCAGAGTGCAATGACTGCCTTCAAGACAAATTATCTTGTGTAGTGTTATAGTGCACTAAGTTGCACACTTGCCCGATCGGGCAACCAGGTTGCAGCCTTCACTTGCCCCACCATTTTTTTTACTTGCCCCGGGCAAGCAGGCAAGTGTTAGTGTCAAGCCCTGTAGTGTCAACCCCTTACCCCTCTGTCACACCTGCAGTTGGACTGGAATATTTGCCAATACCAATATGACCTGATAATGACAAATACTGTACGTGTTGATACCGATACTTTTCCGATACCCATACAGTATTTGCCGATACCGATATGACCAAAAAAAGGGACGATGCCATACTTTTTTCCGATCGGGACATCCTTATTTCTTTGACCGCCAGTCGTGTTCTTATCGTGGGGAAACGCACTCCGATCACATGGTTGCCGCAAAACACAACGAAATGTAGATTTCATTCTTTAATCCATCTATTAGTCCGAGCGCATCGTCTGACGATCATTCCGTTGTTGACTTTCATTTGGGACAGAATGGGCGCGGCCATTTTGATTTTTTTTTGTCCCATTCGCACCCATTCAATCCAATGCATTCAAAAGCCCTTCCTGAGAATCTCCGTCTAGCTGTCGTTAGCATGCGGGTAAATCAACTAGGGCTGGACGTCACTTCCTGACTTTTGACCCGGAACTCAGATTGTGAGAAGAAGACAGGTTAGTCAAGACACCAGAAACAGCATGATGTCATCGCACATCCTGTTTAGGAGATCTCGCGCTTCAAAATACATTTTTTTTTACCGAATGCACTGGCTTGGGCCGTGGCATATAGCAGAAAACAGCGAACACGACGATCGCGTGCTGAGTTAATTATAACCCGTGAGCCACTGCCGCCACTACAGTACTACAGTAGTGTACACACACTACACTACAGCAAGCAGTCCAGCTATTAGCATTAAATATGTAGCAGGGCTTTATTGGTCTACTGTATTGTTGACACTTTATTTAGAGCAGCTTCCAGTCAGTGGCATGACAGTGTGTCTTTCTTCGTGTGTGTGTGCGTGTGTGTGTGTGTGTGTGTGTGTGTGTGTGTGTGTGTGTGTGTGTGTGTGTGTGTGTGTGTGTGTGTGTGTGTGTGTGTGTGTGTGTGTGTGTACGTGTGTGTGTACGTGTGCGTCAGGGCGGATTTAAACATGTCCCATTTGGGGGGGGGGCAAGAGAAACATGTTAGAGGGGCAAGAGAAAATGGTATGGGGGCGGCTTCATGAAGCGATGAAGCCGCACCCATACCATTTTCAGTTACAGGACTTTTATTAGTCAAGTAAAGCATCAATAATAACATCGGTTGTTGTTGAAGTTGCAACAGACACGCAGCATGCATAAAGCTAAAGGTCTGACTCACAGAGTTTTCTGTTTTCAATGATGAAATGCTGTTGGTTTAGTGGTGACACAGCTGTAGTTAGTTAGTAGCAGTAGTAGTGTTTCACATCATTTTAAATATAAGCACTTTAATTTGAAATATCTTGGGTTGTTTTGCATGGCATCATGTTTGGGGGGGCAGACTGGGCATTTAGGGGGGCATTGCCCCCCGCATGCCCATGCCTAGATCCGCCCTGGTCTGTGGGTGTGTGTGTGCGTGTGTGTGTGTGGCTGGCTGTCTGCAGGCTTGGATAATGAGGACTCTTAAATGGTGAAAGCCACCTTGACATGCACACACACCGTCGCACGCACGCATGCATGGGCGTGTGTGTGTGTGTGTGTGTGTGTGTGTGCGTGGGCGCGGTGCTGTTGGGGAAGGAGGGGAGTCATCCCTCAGTCTCTAAATGGAGGCGGGGACCACCTCCACCTCGTGGACCCCTCCATTCCTTCAGGCCACTAATAAGCTGTTAGCATGACAGATTGATGTTAAAGCAGACACGGTGTGTGTCAGCCGCTGAATTATCACACACTTAGTGAGGCAGGCTCAATCCCACCCCCCCTCTCTCTGTCGCTGTCTCTCCCTCTCTATTTCTTATTCTGTCTTTCATTCTCTCTCTCTCTCTCTCTCTCTCTCTCTCTCTCTCTCTCTCTCTCTCTCTCTCTCTCTCTCATTCCTGTACCACTTAGTGGATTTTCAACCTAAATGTATCTTAACTCACACCGTACCAAAAGCGCGGTCGTCGTTCGCGTCGTGCTCCTGTCCGTTATGCCAATAACGACGAAGGTGCAGATAACGACGAAATGTAGATTTCATTCTTTAATCCAACTATTAGTCCCAGCGCACCGTCTGATGATGATCCCGTTGCTCACTTTCATTTGGAACAGAATTGAGCGACAACTCTTTTTTTGTCCCCATTCACACCCATTCAATCCAATGCATTCAAACGGCTCTCCTGTGTTTTCCCTCTGAATGGGGTTGTCGCATTGGTGAATCAACTAGCGCTACACGGCTCTTCCTGACTTGTGACCCGGATGTATTTGGGCAGATCGCCAGATGAGCGATTAGGCAAGACAACAGACACAGCATAACAGAAACAGCACATCCTGTTTAGGAGATCTGAGCTTCAAAATAAGGGCTTTTTACCGAATTTACTTGATTGCGCCGTGGCACGAGCGTGGAAATCCAGCAGTAACGGCGGCAGTAAGTGTGTTAATAAATAATAAAGGATAGAAGGGCATGGATTGGATTGTCTCACTTGATAGCAACGTTACTAGGGAACACACTGATATGGAAATTATTGTATGTGGACAGTTCAGAAACTTCTTCCGATGACATCATCATTCTGCACAGTTTTTTTAAACAATGTATTTTTGAAAAGATATTTATGTTTTTTATCGGGAGAACGATGACTGCCATTTTTGCATTGCGCCTTTTCAGGAATAGAAAGCCTGCAGTTTCTATTAGCTTGGATTCCACCATTGATGATGTCAAAGTTTCTGAACTGTCCACAGCCCTCCTGTGAGACACGGACTGAGTAGAAAAATAAATAGTTGTATTTTATCATGTACATTAGTGAGGACCTGTTATATGAATATATGTTGAAAAGTGGCGAAGTGGTCCTTTAAGGAATCCTCCAATCACAGCATCCCATGATCCTTTCTCCCAGTTGCATTTTCCATACCACTCTCAGGAAGAAAAAAAAAAGTGTGGCGTTACCATTTAATGGGAGGTGTTGCCTGTTGCCATGTGTCTCATCATGTTGTCTTGTTGAAGTTGACATTGTTCATTGATATTGATCAAAATATTGCCAGTGTAAGCCTCTCCCTTTCATTATGGAACTCATAACTACATTGGCCTGAAATCTCAGTTGAAGCTTCAGTAATGCCATGACGTTCTTGTTTTTTCCTTGCAGTGACAGCATTATTAGTCTATGTAGTTATGTAGCAGAATCTAGTTTACTGAATATTTTGTGAAGATTTTTGTAAACCATGTTTTTTTCTGTTCTATGAACCCTATGGAACATGAAAAAAGTGGTTTACATTTTTTATCTTTGCCCAGAAAATATTTACCCATAACATCCCATATAATGTAATAATTAAAAATATAATCATACTTTAAGAAGCACATGTGACTTGTCAAACTAGGGGTTTTTCATGCTTCTGAATCCATCCCAAGCATTAGTTTTGCCCAAAAAACATTCCTTGGGTTAAAATCGGCCATAGAGATCATGGAAAATGTGATGAGGTCAGCACATTTGGGCAAGTATCTATGGCCGTTTTTAGGCCAAGGAATGTTTTTTGGGCAAAACTAATGCTTGGGATGGATTCAGAAGCATGAAAAACCCCTAGTTTGACATGTCACATGTGCTTCTTAAAGAATTATTATATTTTTAATTATTACATTATATGGGATGTTATGGGTAAATATTTTCTGGGCAAAAATAAAAAATGTAAACCACTTTATTCATGTTCCATAGGGTTCATAGAACAGAAAAAACATGGTGGGGAGTTTCCCCCTCTAGCTGTGTTACACACAGGACCGTCTCTTACTGTTAATGCCACCGTTAAAAAAAAATGGAGCAGCGCTACAAATAGACAGGACTGTCCCACACACACACACACACACACACACACACACACACACACGCACACACACACACACACGCACACACACACACACACACACGCACAGAGACCACAGACAGCTCTTTGCAGCGTAACCCATCGCCATTATCACGCCGTGTGAAAGTGGAGCACATCAAGGCGCCAAGGCCCACATTGGACACAGTTCAGTTCCGGGAACAAAACCATGGAAGGAGGACAGATATATAGTGGTGAACAGGTGGCCCAGGGGGCTAGTATGCAGGGACGTTTTTGCCATTCGGCAGACTAGGAGGTTGCCTGGGGCTATAGAGGTCTTCACGAGTCTCAAAAATTCCATCCGAAAAACGATATAAATCCAGGAAAAAATCAGCGATTCCGAACTGTTCTGAAAACATTTTCAATAGATGAACCAGAACCGAGTCGATCCGTGGCGTTTTTTTCTTATTCCGAACTGTTCCGAGATTTCTTTCAAATGGCGGCGCCGAACCCGTCCGAAATGCGACATGCAGCGCATTCCGAGAGACCCGACTTTATGAACTAATATAGCTGACGCATTGAGTGATGGGCAAGTTACTGGGAAAATGTAGTAACCTACACTACTTGCTCCTCTCGATAAAATGTACCTAAGCTACACTACAAGCTATCCCCAGAACATTGTAGCAAGCCACACTACAAGCTACACGACAAAAGTAGCTTGATGTAGCTTGCTACATCAACACTACATAATATAAATATATATCTCAACTTAATGTACAACTTTGTAAATAATACTCATAATAATAAAATAATATTAATACATGTGTATTATGTACATTAGGGGGATGTATATTTGAGGTTTTCTACCCATTAAAGTGGGCGGAATTTGAAAATGTGTGTGGGAAAATGTAGTAAGATACAATCTTTGTTACTCAAAATAAGTAGTGTAGCTTCACTACAAGCTACTCGAAACAAGTAGTGTAGCTTCACTACAACCCCAAATCCGTTGAAATTGGGACGTTGTGAAAAATGTCAATAAAAACAGAATGCATTGATTTGCAAATCGTTTTCAACCTATATTGAGTTTAATACACTACAAAGACAGTATATTTAATGTTCAAACTGATAAACTTTATTGTTTTTTGAAATTATACAATCTTTTGTAAATTGATCCCTGCAACACGTACCAAAAAAGTTGGGACGGAGGCAACAAAAGACTGGGAAAGGTCATGAATGCACAAATAACGCCTGTTTGGAACATTCCACAGGTAAACAGGTTAATTTTAAACAGTTTAATATTGTTATTGAGTATAACGGGACCATCCCAGTCGCTCACAATCAAAGATGGGGCGAGGTTCACCACTTTGTGAACAATTCTGTGAGAAAATCATCTAACGATTTAAAAACAATGTTTCTCAACATTCAATTGCAAGGAATTTGGTGATTTCATCATCTACAGTCCATAATATAATCAAAACATTCAAATAATCTGAAGAACTTGCTATACTAAAGCATCAAGGCCGAAAACCAACATCTAGCACTTGTGACCTTTGATCCCTCAGGTGGCTCTGCATTAAAAACTGACATCATTGTGTAAAGGATATTACTGTGAGGACTCAGGAACACTCAGAAAACCATTGTCAGTTTACAGAATTTGACGCTACACCTGCGATTGCAAGTTAAAACTCTACCATGCAAAGCAAAGCCATACATCAGAAAGGTTGGTTTGAAAAAACAACTAGAAAAACAACCAGAAATGCCTTCTCTGGGTACAATATCATTTAAAATGGTTATACACAAAGTGGAAAAGTGTGCTGTGGTCTGATGAGTCCACATTTCTAATGATAGTGGACCCAGAGAAGGCATTTCTGTTTTTTTTTTTCAAACCAACCTTTCTGATGTATGGCTTTGCTTTTCGATGGTAGATTTTTAACTTGCAATTGCAGGTGTAGCGACAAATTATGTAAACTGACAATGGTTTTCTGAGTGTTCCTGAGTCCACACAATAATATCCCTTACACAATGATGTCAGTTTTTAATGCAGAGCCACCTGAGGGATCAAAGGTCACAAGTGTTTGGTGTTGGTTTTCGGCCTTGACGCTTTAGTATAGCAAGTTCTTCAGATTCTTTGAATGTTTTGATTATATTATGGACTGTAGATGATGAAATCACCAAATTCCTTGCAATTGAATGTTGAGAAACATTGTTTTTAAACCGTTGGATGATTTTCTCACAGAATTGTTCACAAAGTGGTGAACCTCGCCCCATCTTTGATTGTGAGCGACTGGGATGGTCTTGTTATACTCAATAACGATATTAAACTGTTTAAAATTAACCTGTTTACCTGTGGAATGTTCCAAACAGGCGTTATTTGTGCATTCATGACCTTTCCCAATCTTTTGTTGCCCCTGTCCCAACTTTTTTGGTACGTGTTGCAGGATCAATTTACAAAAGATTGTATAATTTCAAAAAACAATAAAGTTTATCAGTTTGAACATTAATTATATTGTCTTTGTGTTGTATTCAACTGAATAGAGGTTGAAAACGATTTGCAAATCAATGCATTCTGTTTTTATTTACATTTTACACAACGTCCCAATTTCAACGGATTTGGGGTTGTACAAGCTATTCCCGGAACAAATGTAGTAAGCTACACTACAAGTTACAGGAAAATGTAGTTAAGCTATGTAGCTTAGCTACTTGTAACAAGCTACTGCCCATCACTGCATTTTATTATGCACACTCAAGAGAAGTAAGGGAGAGAGACCCAGACAGACAGAGAGGGAGGCTGCACCGCAGCAGACTGCACTGTCTATCCACGTGTGGGGGAGGAGGACGAGGAGGAGGTTATCTTTTACGCACGCGACTTTGTCATATTAAAGGTAGGGCAAGTGATTTGAAATTCATCCTGTAGTTCCAGCCTGGTGCACTATAGGGGCGCCAAACAGTAGCTATACACTATGTGAGCCTGCTGCTCGATCCTGATTGGAGAAGAATTCGCCACCACCTGGGGAACTTTTATTAGCTCCTCTGCTAACGTGGGGGAGGGGGAAACTCCATATATGGTTTCCCACACCTTATAATAGAGCATTTTAACAGAAAAAAAAATATTTTTGGGGTGATATCTGACAAAAGTGAAATCACTTCCCCTACCTTTAACTTGCATTGAGCTTTCACCTCGTTTAGGCCAACAGTAGACCACCAGACATGCTTTAAAAGGATTCCAGGCTAATAAGCCTCATATGGATAATATTATACTTGTCCTCTATAACTAGAATTGAACATTTAAAGCACATATAATATGTTCTTTAGTTTTAAAATAGTTCATAATTTTATCCCTTGGGGGGCGCCATTTTACTGTGCTAATACCTAGTCTATAGTCTAGTACCTAGTCTAGTACCTCGTCTAGTATAGTCTTGTACCTAGTCTAGTCACCGACCCTGTTCCACTAGTGCATGGGTTTTCAACCTTTTTCATCCCAGGGACCACCATTTATTCAGGATTTGAGCCACGGACCACCATTTGAGGACATTTTAGCCCGACAGACCCAAAAAATAAAGATTTCTTTTGCTTTTATCCATCTTCTAGTTGTGTAGACTTGGGCTAATTCAGATGATGAATATTTTAACTCTTGAGAGTGTAAAAATGAAACCAAATGGACCCGCAAGGGTCCATTTGGTTTCATTTTTACGTTCTCAGGAGTTACATCTGGTTAACCAACTTACCTGGGGACCACCTGGAACCCTCTCAGGGACCACTGGTGGTCCCCGGACCACCTGTTGAAAACCCCTGCGCTAGTGGATTCCTCATGCATTTTCCTTATAGACTTTTTGAAAATGGTTAATAAAAACAAGACTGCGCCCCGGCCAAAGACAACTCACGTCTTGACAAATCACAACAAACACAATATCATCGTATAATATCTAATTAGCAAGAAGTAGAAAACGGCATGATACAAGACTTTTTGTTTCATTTTTCACCTTAGAAATTATTTGATTGTCCCAAAAGATGGTGCGTGTCATCATGATTCGTCACCATCCGAGTTGGGTTGTCCGCGGCGTAATCGTCTTTATATAAATTATTTTCGAAAAGTCTATGAGAAAAACGAATGGGGAATCTGTTTCTGGAACAGGGGCGGTGACGTCACTGCGCAGGTCTATAGTCTAGTATAGTCTAGTACCTAGTCCAGTCCTGCTAGCCTTCCCCAAATTACGCACCAGGGCTAGTTTTGTTGACACATTGTCAGAACATCCTCAGTGTTTACGTTATGTGTTGCTACGACAGTGAACGGTGCAGTCACTCCACTCCGTGTCAGAGCACAGCAGCGACCGACAGTAATAATATTCAGACGTAGTGTACTGCGGAGGCTTTCTCCTCCAGCGCCACGTCTGTAACGCCGTTATGATGCTGCGTCCGTCCCGCTTAAGGGGGTGTCGTTGTGCCAACAATAGCACATCAGCAGGCTAGGC
>CM076973.1:428431-533431 GCA_039105355.1 Benthosema pterotum | reverse complement strand
CCTCCATGACCGGTATTTTTTCCACTAGTTCCAAAAAGTAGGCCTTAGATAGGAGTATCTAGTTAATCACTGGTTAAATATTTATAAAACCCGCAGACACACTTAAGCACTTTCACTTTATCATCCTCTGCTTGGTAGAAATCGCTCAAATCTGCTTGTGAGATTACAGTGTAGAATTTGGGCTATTTTCAGCCAGCGAAGAAACAGGTCATTTATTTAGAGAAGAAAATAAAAATAAATTAAATAATAGATAAATAGAAACGTGTAGATACAAGGTTTTCCGCCCGACGGCACAACAGCATGCTTTTTTGGCTTTTTTTCTCAATGCATGTTCTGACGTTAGCAGTGTTGCCAACTTGGTACATTTGTCGCTATATTTAGCTTTTTTTCCAGAACCCCCCTATAGCGCCATAATTAGTCAAAAACTCATGGCGGAAAATCTGGTGCTTTTTTGCTGTATGGTGGGTTTGGGTGAAATTGGTTGACAGGCGCCAGAGATAAAACCCTCGTTTTTCACTATTTTTCATACTATGATAGAGTCCTCCTTCCTTCCTAGAAAGGACCGTTGGTAACCAAATGGACCCTTATAGATCTGTAACTCTTGAGAGCCTAAAATGAAACCAAACGGACCCGAAAGGTTTCACATTTCACACTCTCAAGAGTTAAATCATATTTAACCATCTGAATCACCTAATTTTCAAGAATCTACACATTTAGAAAATCTAGAACAATTGCTATTTTGACCAACATTTTGTCAGTTTTTTCTCCTAAATTTCTCCTAAACTCAACATCAAACGGTGGTCCAATCCACTGTGGCTAAATTGCAGAATAAACAGTGGGCCCCAGCTGGTATGAAAATGGTTGAAAATCCACTGCTCTAGCGCTTACATTCTAGTGCATTTTGGAAGGACCACTACTAGAGCATTTCTGATTTTGGCGGTTGGTAACACTGGACGTTAGAATCGTCCTAATGGCTCCCAGGTTGGCAACACTGGACGATAGAAGCGTTCTAATGGCTCCCAGGTTGGCAACACTGGGCGTTAGAATCGTTCTAATGGCTCCCAGGTTGGCAGCACTGGGCGTTAGAAGCGTTCTAATGACTCCCAGGATGGCAACACTGGGTGTTAGAATCGTTCTAATGACTCCCAGGTTGGCAGCACTGGACGTTAGAATCGTTGTAATGGCTCCCAGGTTGGCAGCACTGGACGTTAGAATCGTTCTAATGGCTCCCAGGTTGGCAGCACTGGACGGTAGAAGCGTTCTAATGGCTCCCAGGTTGGCAGCACTGGACGTTAGAATCGTTCTAATGGCTCCCAGGTTGGCAGCACTGGGCGGTAGAAGCGTTCTAATGGCTCCCAGGTTGGCAGCACTGGACGTTAGAAGCGTTCTAATGGCTCCCAGGTTGGCAGCACTGGGCGGTAGAAGCGTTCTAATGGCTCCCAGGTTGAGGTGATTCATCACAGAGCAGCGGTAATCGCTCCGACACGTTTACCCACCGGAGGCAGTTCTCACTGCGCACAAATGTTTAGACGGAGTTGTGCCGATGATATATGTAAACCGGTTGGAACGGCTTCCCATGCAGATTTATGACATACAGTAGATGTATATATTATAGATATCTGTTATGAGTCTCCTGAGAGCCATGGAATGTTTTGCACTGTTTTTTTTTTCGTGTCTGTTCCGTTTAATGTGCCGTGGTTTATATATGGTGTATATATATGTGGGCTGTAATTCTGTTGGGTTTTTTCTGTGTTTTTTACTACTTGTTGAATTGAGTCGTTTTCTGCCCTGTGCTTGCTGTGATTCATAAGGTGTATGTATGGCATGTGCCTGCATGCCGTGTTTATTTGATATGTTTTGGCATAAACCGCATTCCACCTGCCATATGAGCATCTTCCAAACATTTAACATTTTCAGAATGAAAAGAAATATATATAATACTGAATCAAATAAACAATAAATAATGGGCCCTGGTATCAAAAAGGTTGAAAACCCGTAGTCTAGAAAGATCGTTGCAATATCCTGGGCCCAACCAGGTGGACCATTCACCATAGCAGCATTTACAAGCTCACAATGTGTTGCCAAATGGAAATGCATTACGTTGTGAGCTGGTAGTTGCTATTTCTGGGGAGATTCGCTGTAAAGTGGAAAAGGATGTATTCTGGCAGATTGAAAACACAAATAATGCATTTTAAACCTCATTCAATCTGCCATACGAGCATCTTCCAAACATTTAACATTTTCAGAATGAAAAAAAAAAAAAAAAAAAACAATCCCTCCTCTCTTTCTGCTATTTGTCCCATAGAAAGAAATATGTAGGTGCTGATGTGGTTAAACAAGTGATTGTCTGTTTAAGAGAGACCGTAGATGGTTGCAGAAGCATAATATTTTATTCAGGGCTGGGACTTTACCTGATTAATTGAAATTAAGCAATTACAGAAACAAATATAGCTGCAAGCAGCAATAAAACGGGATCAAGCAAGCAGCAATAAGGAGTAAGAACAATACGCACAAATAAGCCATAGAAACATGGGAGCCTGAACTTCAGAAATACATCAGGTAATTATGTGTGAGACTGACTCACATTGTAATCTGGTGTGACTGAGTGAATGATTGGTGAGCTGTGAGTGAGTGAGCTATGAACTGTCATTAGTGACAACATGGCCGAATAGTGACAGTCAAACAGCCTTGCCCAGCCATGAGGCCCATAGGGCAGGTGCCTATCTCCTGTTTCTGTAGCATGAGGCAGCTTGATGTACAAGTACACCCTCTGGACATGACGCTAGTATGACACAGGGTCTTACCCCCAATCCAACCCTTGATGCTGAGTGCCAAGCAGGGAGGCATTGGATCCCGTTTTTAGAGCCTTTGGTATGACCCGGCCGGGAATCAAACCCCGGCCTCCCAGTCTCAGGGCGGACACTCTAACCACAAGGCCACGGATTTGGTGAATGAGTAAATGATTGGTGAGCTGTGAGTGAGTGGTGAACTGAGCTGTGAACTGTCATTAGTGACAACATGGCCGAATAGTGACAAAACACAACATGGCCGAATGGTGACAACCACCATTACATTGATTTTTACCCTGGGTTACACATAGAACCATGAACTTAGATGTAGAAGACCACATGAGATTGTGCATGATTGACTCATATTACTAGGTGTCCGTGCCGGGATTTGAACCCAGGAACTCTCATTTCCAAGTCATGCGCTCTACCAATGAGGCTACCCAACAGACACAAGACGTACTGGAAACAACACACACATTCAGTGGACTGCTTGGTAAATGGTAAATGGTGCATTTATATAGCGCCTTTATCCAAGGCGCTTTACATAGATTGTGCATCACATTCACCCATTCACACACACATTCATACACTGATGGCAGTGGGACAGGGACACATCGACACTAACTCTGCAGGAGCCCGGGATCGAACCGGCAACCTTGTGGTTACCATCCGGTTACTCTACCTTTGAGCCACTACCGCTCCTTAAATATGCACAAATAAGCCATAGAAACATGGAAGAAATACATCATGTGATTGTGGAAACACAGCAGGGTTTTTGGAGACTCAGACTTTGTATTGTCAGCAGTGGGACTTGAACCCTCAATCGTGTGTTCCGAAGTCAGGCACCGTACCGACTGAGCTATCCAGGCACAATGATTTGCTTAGTTGTTTTCATCAATGAAACAACCCAACAACACGCCACCAAGCAGTAAGCAATATGAACAATATGCACAATTCAGCAGTCCGAGGGTGGAGCTTAGTGGTCAAAGTGACAAATGGAAATAAGTTCCACATGCTTATTCCTCTCACACAATCTGGCACAATGTAATTGCTCCAGTGTTGCCAGAGAGAAACAAGCAGAAGAAGACTCTTCACAAACGAGCAACTTTCATTGGCTTATAAAAACGTCATTTTTTGATGAAAACAAATTTGCTTCTGAAGTTTTGTCCGGATAGGGCCAAAGTTCTCATGTAGCAGGTGTCATGCAAATATATATATTATATATATTTAACTCTTACTGGTAGACTAGAATGTTGGGGTATGACCCAGCTGGGAATTGAACCCGGGCCTCCCAGTCTCAGGGTGGACACTCTAACCACAAGACCACTGAGTTGGTGCCATTACCATTACATTGAGTTTTAAACAATATGCACAAATAAGCCATAGAAAGATGGAACACTGAACTTATATATGTCATGCAATTGTTGGAGCAGAGCAGGGTTCAAAATGTGTATTCTCATGCTATATACTATCTTTGGTAAACCCACCTGTGAGAGGACCTAAAGGACCCACAATGCAATGCAATCTAGCTAGCCTGAAAAAAAACCCACATATATTTATATATATTAAAGGTGTTGGCGTTAACACGTTAATGCGTTAACGCATTAATGCATTAATCTCGTGTTAACACAGCCGTGCGTTAATGGCGTCAAAAAAATTAACGCGAGATTAACACACTGACGATGGCTGTCCTCGGTGCGGCAGGCCACAGAAGTACTTTACGTCCACACACAAACACAGTGATGGTGTGTACAAAAAAAAATGCAAAGCGGTTTGTACAACAAACCACATTTGTTGTGCAAATCAAAAATCCAGCCAGAAAATCAGGCATGAGCATTTTTCAAACTGCTTAAAATGGCAGACACTCTGGGGGTGGAGCTTACCGGTCAATGTTACAGATGTGTTCCACATGAATCAAGGAACATGTAGAAACAAGTCCCATGATTTTTGGCCAAACGAGGCCCGAGTTATGGTTTTTCAAATGTTTCAGTTTCAAAGAATTGTTATAGCGCCCCCATTTGAGCAATTGGAGTGAGACTGGTTTTGCTGCTATTTGGCATCCCCCTCTACAAAACTGTAAAATCTCAGAAGCAGATTACGCTGCATGTGTAGATTAGGGGCATTAGAATCATTTTCACAAACGAGCAATTTTCATTGGCTCGTAAAAACATAATTTTTTCACTTAAAACAAAATTCACACCCATTTCATGTTTGTATGGCTTCAAAGTTCATGTGTAGGTCATTGTTATGCATTTTGATCAAAGATTGTAGGAGAAGAGACATTTTAACTGTTTTACATATAATTCAAGATGGCGGTTCATCTAAAGGTCAGAGGTCAAAAGTCAGAATACAAAAGTTGTTTGACATAAGCAGACGCATAAGTGAATATAAGTTACATTTCTGAGAGACGAGCAGTTCATGAGTTATGAGTGTTTAAAGTTTGCAATTTCAGTTGAGTGCTATAGCGCCACCATTTGACAAGTGGTCACAGGCTTCGCATCATCACCGTTTGGCATCACCCTCTACCAGATTACCAATTTTCGCGAAAACCGACTGCACGGTTCAGCCAGAACAGCTATTTTTGGCGGAAGGAGGAAAAAAGAGACAAAAACAAGAAGGGATCAAGTCCACTTCGTGGACTGCTTGATCCCTTAATAACACGATCAACAAAATTAACTAGTTTTAATCAAAAGTAGATTTTGCACCACACAACCTTTTTCATTGGACGAATTTCAGGTGTACGCAACGGAAGAAGAAGCCAATCAGGGTAACCAATAAGGGCTGACATTGATCCCAACTCCCACTGTTCCATCCTCCCATTGGTCCGAAATTACTACCATCTCTAACCCTCAACCTCAACATAACACGTCACAGTGTGGACACAGTTTGGATTTAGAAAAACTCCTTCACACACTATACCAGCCTGTTTAGGTCAAAAAATGCTTATTTCTTTGGTCAAATATTGGTATGCGATTAATTGAGATTAATTAATTACAAAGCTTCAAATTAATTTGATCAAAAATTTTAATCGAGTCCCACCCCTAATTGTATCATGTCCAGAAGGAGAAATGTTCTTGTTGCATTGTGTTTGTTTCAGTATATGCTGTTTTTATTTCTTGTGTTGTTAAAACATCTGAACTCACCTGTCTGTGTATGTTCTCTTCTCCCTCACGCTGACACCTGTCTGCGTATCTCGTCTTCCTCACGCTGACACACGCAGCTCCGTATCGAGACACAAGTACGTCTTAAACTTTTCTAGCTTTACCTACGTTTTTCTTTTTTTTTTAATGTATTATTATTTGCACGCACGCACACACACACACACACACACACACACACACACACACACACACACACACACACACACACACACACACACACACACACACACACACACACACACACACACACACACACACACACACACGCACACAATGATGAAATGTAATTCCAGATGAAATGTGGTACAAGTCTGTACCAGTGAAATCCCTGCTGGGCTTTTATACAAAGACCTTCTGTGGAAACACAATGACGTGTTTCCTGGTCATTGTGTGCAGCTTGTTGTGTTGCTTCACAATAATGCAACATATTGATGTCTCAGAGCGAGGCAGAGGCTTCATGGTGTTTTACTAATGATTTACATTGTCACATACAGTAAGTGCCAGTTCTTAACCATTAGTCTAGAACAGTGGTTTTCAGCCGGTGGTCCAGGGACCACCAGTGGTCCTTGAGAGGGTTCCCAAACCCCCAGTGCAGTGGAAGAAGCTGATCAAATTTAACCAAAAAAAAAGAAAAAAAAAGAAAAATGGCTTGCTGATCTATCTTTTCGGAGGAACTTCAAATTTTTATTTAAAAATTACAAATGGTCAAAAAATAAAAAATAAAATAAAATAAAATATTGCATTAATCTTCTTACGGCCTTGTTGTGGTTAGAGCATTAACTAAATATTTTGCTGTGGTGTCGGTAGTAATTGTAGGTTGATTGCTCATTTTTCATGTCATAATGTAACTGAGTTACAGTAGTGTAATAAGCATGTATTTTTTCAATGGGAAAATTTTTTCAAAGGAAAAATAATGTGGACTCAAGTCCACATTATTTTAATAGCTAAAAAACATAATGGACTGCTTCATGGCGGTGGTATCACGGTATGATTAAAAGCCCTGGTTTTCAACCTTTTTGATCCCAGGGCCCACTATTCATTGACAATTTTAAGCCACGGACAATTTTAAGCCACGGACCATCAAAGTTTGATGACATTTTAGCCCCAAAACAGAGCCCCAAAACTAAAGATTTATTTTGCTTTTTTGGTCTGCAATTCCAGGCTGGATTTGGGAGTGTCTTGAGAGTGTTAACATGAAACCAAATGGACCCGCAAGGGTCCATTTGGTTTCATGTTTACGCTCTCAAAGACTTACATCTGGTCAACCAACTATACCAGGTAGAATAGGTCCATCACGTGCTGGTTGTGGTGTCGCCGGTCTAGAACAAATCATGCTAAAAATGTCCGGGCCGATTTTTTTGCTCAGTCCACCACTGCGCACACGCCATTTATCCCTCTCTCTCACCCACATTATAACCATAATGATGAGAAATCTTTGTCACTTTATTTAATCTCCTTCCTCTGTGGCTCCCAGAGTGCATGCTGAACAACGCGCGGGACTCCAGTGTCATGGACACGCTTCCCCTCAACGGTAACCATGGCAACAACTACAGCATGGCCAGCAGTGAGTACCTGAGCGACTGTGTGCAGATCCTGGACCGCAGCGGAGGATACGGAACCAGGTAGGTTGTCGTCCTTATCAGCCGCTTCGACCTCTATCCATGGATTGAATCGAGCATAATCACGAGTAATCACACAATCGAATACAACGAGTAGACGCAGATAACAGATACCCGCCGGGCAAGTAGATATTTTGTATTCATTGCATCGGTGGATCACGGATACTACTAGTAGGGCGGGGCGAAGCATAGTTTTACTGAAGTTATGTTTAGGGTTAGTAACCGCATAAAGCACCGTCTAACCCTAACCCTAGCCTAATCCTAAACCCTAAACATAACCTCAGTAAAACTAGGCTATGCCTACACCTAACTCTAACCCTAAACTTAAAGGTAGGGGAAGTGATTTCACTTTTGTCAGATATCACCCAAAAAATATTTTTTTCTGTTAAAATGCTCTATTATAAGGTGTGGAAACCACATATGGAGTTTCCCCCTCCCCCACGTTAGCAGAGGAGCTAATAAAAGTTCCCCAGGTCACCACAATTCTCCTCCAATCAGGAGAGAGCAGCAGGTTCACATAGTGTAGCTACTTTTGGGGGCCCCTAGTGCACCAGGCTGGTACTACACCATGAATTTCAAATCACTTCCCCTACCTTTAACCTCAGTAAACCTATGCCTAAACCTAACCTAACCCTAACCATAACCTCAGTAAAACTTCCTTCGCCCCGCCCTACTAGTAGTAGCCGGCTGATCCACTGATGCAATGAATACAAAATATCTACTTGCCCGGCGGGTATCTGTTATCTGCGTCTACTTGTTGTATTCGATCGTGTGATTACTCGCGATTATGCTCTATTCAATCCATGGATAGAGGTCGAAGCGGGTGTCCTTATTATTAGTATTATTACGGGGGCGGCAGTGGCTCCCAGCGGATTCGACCGTTATCAGTGGATAAGATCGCAGTTATCACGTTGTCATCAGCAGGACTTTTTCGTCTCAGAAAAGCGATTTTAAATTAGCATGTAAAACTCTATTTAATGCCCTAAAAAAACGGGGGTACACGAGGACATTTCTAAGAAAAACCTTTGACACCTTTCTAGACGTGAAAGAGAGAGACGAAAGACACCAAATTGCTTTAGTAACCACATATTCAACATTAAGCAAAGTGGCTAGCCTGAGGTTAAAAAGAAACTTTACATGAAGTGCAGAAGATTCACTAGAGGGACACAAAATCATACCTGCCTACAGAAAAAAAATAAAAACTTAAAAGATTACCTAGTCCACAGAAAAACAAAAAACATAGGCCTACTTTTGCCCGAAAAATATTTTAGATGTGATAGGAGGGGGGACGCCGTCCCCCCACGTCCCCCCTCCACTACACTCCTGGTATTTGCAGATACCGATATGACAAGGCACGGTGCCATACTTTTTTCCGATACCGACAGTGTTGGTCAATATTACTTAGGAAAGTAACTTCTTTACTTTACTCATTACCCCTTAGACAAAATAATATCATTACTTTATTTATTACTGGAATCGAAGAGTAATATATTACATATTACGTTATTACTTTCCCAAGTTCTCAACACCGCCTTTGAAAAAATAGAGATCTACAACATAATCTGTTTAGCTAGCTCTTTTTTAGAACTGAATCCAATTTATTGGAATAATAATAGTCTCCAATCCCACAAACTGCACCTGAAAAGAAAGCCAATAAAATCTGTCTCTTTGACTTTTTAAACTTGTTCACAATTGTTTTCAAAGACAGTTGAGGTCTTGTATTTAAAAATAAAATACAAAATAAAGCAGCAAGCGATTTGTAGTGTACATAACTGTGCACAGGATACTGTGTGTCTACAATCTAGTGCACATCTCTGTTGTTACAGTACCTGTCGATAGCTTGTAAATCTGTTCTATTTTTGCATGCAACAACAAGCTCATTTTAAAAAAGTAACTTGGCGTTACTTGCAAAGTAACACATTACTTATTACCCATTTTTGCAGAGTAATCTCGTTACTTTACTATTTGGAGCAAAAGTAATAATATTACAGTAATATGTAATCTAAAATTAGTTACTGCCCAACACTGGATACCGATAAAGTATCGGAACAGCCCTACTGAAAACTAAACTGTGATGAATAATCCCAACCTGGGGATTGTTAGCTTAGCACCTTCACCTCACTTTATGCTGTTACAGTTGCACTTTACTGCTCTAGTCTGTTGCACTACGTCATTGTTCTTGTGTTTGTATTTGTCCTTTTTCTTATTGCACTGTCTATTGACTTATTGCACTGTGGAACAATGGAAACATTATCTACTGTATATGTCTTGACTAAGGCTGTCAGAGCTAACTAGTTAATCGCGAGTTAACTCAGCTATGAGTTAACTCGATTATTTTTTTTTAGTGCGAGATTAACTCACTGTAAAACCAAAGGCCAAGTGGGTCTATTTGGTTCAATTTCGCCAAATGCAGGTGAATAAATGTTAAATATCTGCATCAGTTAAGTTACGTTAAAATAAGCAAATAAACAATTAGAGAATGTAGAGAACTTTCTACAAAATGTGCATGTTCGTTCCTAATGACATTGTTGACAAATTCTTTCATTTAGGTCTGGAAGTCTAAATAAATGTCATCAAATGGTGGTCTGTGGATTAAATGCAGAATAAATAATTGACCTTGATATGAATATTCTTAAAAAAAACACTCATTTAAGGTATATTTAGAAGTCATGAAAATATGCGATTAAATTGCGATTAATCAAAGATTAACTATGGGCAATCATGCGATTAATCGCGATTAATTTTTTTAATCGATTGACAGCTCTAGTCTTGACATACACTGGAGTGACAAATAAAAAACCTTGAACCTGTTATCCCTCCACCTGTGCAGCAACCACAAGGAGACCACCCTGGAGAAGAAGATCTTGAAGGAACTGACGTCCAACTACATCCCGTCCTACCTCAACAACCACGACAGAGACAGAGACAGACAAACCACCGAGCGAAACCACAACCTGATGAACAAGCTGGTCAACAGCAGCATGGCCAACGGAGGTAGAGTATAGTATAGTACAGGGGTTTTCAACCAGTGGTCCGGGGACCACCAGTGGTCCTTGAGAGGATTCCAGGTGGTCCCCAGCCAAGTTGTTTAACCAGATGTAACTCTTGAGAACGTAAAAATGAAACCAAATGGACCCTTGCGGGTCCATTTGGTTTCATTTTTACGCTCTCAAGAGTTAAAATATTCATCATGTGAATTAGCCCCAAGTCCACACAACTAGAGATCTTAGGTTTGCCTGTTATGTTTCCGAAATCCAGCCTGGAATTGTAGATAAAAAAGAAGAAATCTTTGGGTTTTGGGTCTGTGGGGGTAAAATGTCATCACATGGTGGTCCGTGGCTCAAATTCTGAACAAATGGTGGTCCCTGGAGTCAAAAAGGTTGAAAACCCCTGGTATAGTACACCCAGACCTCCGTGAAGTTTGAACCCCACGATTTCTCAAATTTTGAAAAAAATAAAATAAAATAAAATAAAAATGGTGTCATTCATTTAGTGCTCTATTTTGTACTGAATTGTGCCGTAAATTTCAGATTGTGTGCTGCTACCATTCTGGAGATAATCTGAGCTTTGTCAATCTGCACCCTATACTTGAGGTGGTCCAAAAACGGACTGAAATGTGCTAGAATTTGCGCCGCTGAAATCAGCAGTTGTGCTGTTTTTATTGATTTTAAATGAATACTTGACAGATTGACGAATACAATGAGCTGTTATGACCACTATGACCGCCAGGGGGCGTTGTGCAAATATAAATATTCATGAAAAAAAACATATAAAATCAATAAAAAAAACAGCATGAATGCCGATTTCAGCGACACAAATTCTAGCACACTGAGCACTAAAAGATGAGCCCATTTTAGTCCGTTTTGGACCATCTTAAGTGGGTGGTACAAGCCTATAAAGCTGATCATGAGCAGCTCATTCATATTGCACATAAATATTCATATAAAATCAATAAAAGCGGCACAAAATTCCACCCCGCCGAGCACTAAACGACGAGCCCATTTTTATTTTTATTTTTTTCTAGAATTTGAAAAATCATGACATGCTGGGGGGGGGGGCAGTCAAACATACAGATCAAAATGACCATTAATCTTCTACAGTACATTCTCTAGTTGTGTAGACTTGGGCTAATTCACATGATGAATATTTTAAAGGTAGGGGAAGTGATTTCACTTTTGTCAGATATCACCCAAAAAATGTTAAAATGCTCTATTATAAGGTGTGCAGACCATATATGGAGTTTCCCCCTCCCCCACGTTAGCAGAGGAGCTAATAAAAGTTCCCCAGGTGGAGGTTGAATTCTCCTCCAATCAGGATCGAGCAGCAGGTTCACATAGTGTAGCTACTCTTGGGCGCCCCTAGTGCGCCAGGCTGGTACTACACCATGAATTTTAAATCGCTTACCCTACCTTTAACTCTGGTGAGCGGCAGCAGCAAATGGACCCGCAAGGTCCATTTGGTTTCATTTTTACACTCTCAAAGAGTTACATCTGGTTAACCAACTTTCCATAATTTAGCCTGGGGACCACCTGGAATCCTCTCAGGGACCACTGGTTGAAAACGGCTTGTATGTTGTAGTACACACACACGCACACGCACACGCACGCACGCACACACACACACACACACACACACACACACACACACACACACACACACACACACACACACACACACACACACACTGCATGTTATTCACTGCTTACTGGGCCGGGTCCTTAGAGGTTAAACAAGTATTTCTGTGAGCACAAAATAGGACGACGAACGCTCCTGAGCGTCCGCCGACCTACGTCACTTTGACACGACGTCGCGTGACGATGACGTCACTGTCGGACTTCTGGGTGGTCTCATTTTAATCCGGAGTTGTTGTAGATTTCAACCAACGTTGGTTTGAAGAGAATCGGCCACTTTTTCACATAAATATAACCCTTTGAAGTTGACATAAATATGTACACGTGTCCAAATGCGTAAAATCTGTGCGTATGTTTTTGTTATTTATCCATGTGTTTGTTTATTCTTTTCTCCGATGTGTCGTTCGTTCCATTGCTTTTCAAAACAAGGTTTTTACACCAAGGATGAGTCAAAAAGCTAGTTAGCTAGCCAGCATTTGGCTAGTGGGAGGCAGTTACCACGTCGTAGACGTGTAGGGATGTGACGTAGCCGAATCCTCCTTCAGAATCTCCACCGTCAATCCGCCGTCTATAGGCTATACACTATCATGGCCAGAGTTGCGACATTGAGGGGCAGGGACACAGCCCATAGACTCCAATGCATTCCGTGACTTCCGGTTGTCCCCATTGTCAATAGAAACTCTATGTAGAAGAGCTTGGACTGGCCCCATGAAATGAACGTACCTAACGGTTCCGTGCGTTCACTTCCTGTTTCCCTCAGCTCTGCACTTGAGAGAGCCACAACACACGAACACACGCGATGCAACATTTATTTTTATATAATACACACATGTGAGGGTGTGTGTGCGCGCATCTGCCCGTGCGTTATGCGCAAAACAAAGACAGGTCGATCGATAGTGTGTGAGGGAGGGAGAGTGTTTTAGGTCAGTGTGTTAGTGTTAGTTCTTTGTTTGTTTTTTATCGCCGTGTTTATCACAATGGATGGACCATTAGCGTCCGTATCAAAACATACTTTTAGGAGCAATCAGACATCTCGACAGAAGACGTTGCCATTATATTACGTGGCAAAGTCGCCTTGGACCTGATGGCTATTGAATATGGATACATTCTGAGTAAGTGATTTCCCTTCTCTCTTCTCCGTCCCTTTCTCTGTGTGTGTGTGTGTGTCTGTGTCTGTGTCTGTGTGTGTGAGTGAGCAGACACATATTGAAACATTGTACACATTATGGTCCTGACTTCTGGAAGCAAAACTGTTACAATATGTTTCCATATTGTTGTATAGGCGGAGGAAGAGGAGGAGGAGCAGCTGGCTGGGCAGTTTCATACTGAGGCCAGATACTAGTTGTTATAGTTTCTGAGCCTAAGAAGTGAGTACCAATTCACTTTTATACACTATTACCAGTAATAATAATAATCTATCACGTGCACAGACTGGCCACGGAGCACCAGATGTTTTTGAATTGTTTTTTTTATTGGTGCTTCATGTAATATGATGGTGACAGAACCCCTTTTGTGAATCATGTAATACTGTTTTCACATTTTTTCCAGTGACGGTGACGGAACCTATTTTGTAAATCATGTACTAATGTTTTTACATTTCTGCAGTGATGGTGACACTTCACCTGTGGCGGTGACACAAGAGAAAGAGGCCATATGGCAGCGGGGGCATGCAGAGGTTAGTGTATTTATTATTGTAATGTTGAATTCAACTGTTAGATATGCATGTCACGTGTGGAGCTAATCACATGAATTTACTTATTGATTGGTGTGATTATCTGCAATTGTAGGCCAAGAGCTCAGTCAGCTCCACCCCTCAGCTTGGGAGACTGATGGCGAGAAGGACAGCAGCCCTGTGAAGCAGTTCAAGTTCCTCCAAAAAGGCCAACACCTCCACGCCCTACCAGCCGGTCGAACTGTTTGATCTGTTTCTCTCATAGTGTTTTGCACATTTTGTGTGAGAACACAAACAAGTGTGCCGCCATCAGCAAAGCCCAGGGGACGAAATACAGGTGATATGAGGTCAGCGTGGCGGAAATGAGGAAGTTCATTGGACTACTATATATAGTCTTTGTTGAACTGTCAAATGTCCAGGAGTACTGGAGGAAGAAGCATGTCTGCTCAGTGCTATACCCTGGTACCCTGGCAAGAGATTGTTTCAGGGCATAAATATAAAGATCTGTGAAAAATGCCTAACATAACCTAATACCAGCTCAAAATAAGTAATGACTATTTTACTTGAATTCCATCATTCTATATTCATATAGACAATAGATCTTGACCTTTTCAACAGACAATATGATCAGATAAGCATGTTTGTGATCTTTACAAGTCCATAAACCTTATTTTTCAAATCCGTTTTTGTCTATTTTGTCTCTTTCTGGGTCAAATGCATTGATATTAGGTCAAATTGAAACAAATAATTGTTGAGACATATGGGTTAGGTTGTGCTGAACAAAAATATACCAAATATAGCTATGAAATACTTCCTAGTGTGGAATATAAGGACTAATATAAGATCTGTAAAAAAAACGCCTGGCATAGATATACCTAATAACAGCTCAAAATAAGCAATTATGGCTTTATTTCTCTTGAATCTCATCATTTTACATTCTTATAGACCACATATCCTGACTTTCTCAACAGCCAAAATTCTTTGATAATCATATTTGTGATTTTTACAAGTCCATAAACCTGAAAAACAAGGTCCGATTTTTGTTTTTGCATGTAGTTTTTGGTTCAAATGACCTTTTATAGTATGTAAAAGTGAATTAATTATGGTTTATTATTGTAGCTGAGGTTGTCCTGAAAAAAGGGGTACCAAACATTAGTGGCAGGACACTTTATGAATGTGTTTTATAAAGGAAAATGCAAAACATCACAAAACGGAAAATGCTCAACAGTGTCCTTACAGGGTTAAGAACTTTGAAATGTTCAGAATGTACTTCATTTCTAGGAATCAAAAAGGGAAAAGGAGAGAAAAAGAAGGAAAAAAAAAACTGCTCAGCTTAAGTGAATCTTCAAGTCTTAACATAAGGCTGAACTCCAGAAAGGACACCAGACCTTTTACAACTTTTGTCACCATTTGAATGTTGTTGAATCGGTGCTTTTCTAAAGGGTTTCTAAAGGCTGTGGAACATCCCTGACCTGCCTGGGAGAGGTGAAGGTTTGACACGTTTCACAATAAAAGCCCATGAGTTACAGTATGAGTGAAGAAAATGCAATAAAAGTTTGGTTGTGAAGATGTAACTACTGCAGTTGCCTGTGGTTTTCAACCAGTGGTCCTTGAGAGGGTTCCAGGTGGTCCCCAGGCTAAATGGTGGAAAGTTGGTTAACCAGATGTAACTCTTTGAGAGCGTAAAAATGAAACCAAATGGACCCTTGCGGGTCCATTTGGTTTCATGTTTACACTCTCAAGAGTTAAAATATTCATCAGGTGAATCAGCCCCAAGTCTACACAACTAGAGAATGTAGAAGATTAATGGTCATTTTGATCTGTAAGTTGGACTGTTTTGTTTCCCAAATCCAGCCTAGAATTGGGGACAGAAGCAAAATAAATCTATAGTTTTGATTATTCAGAGATCCTCACTGAACTTTTGGACAGAGTTTGCTGCACTAAAAGTAAAGGGGCTGAATGACTTCGCACGCCCAATTTTTCCAACTTTTGTTTGTTAAAAAAGTTTGAAATATCCAATACATTTTGTTCCACTTCACGATTGTGTCCCACTTGTTGTTGATTCTTCACCAAAAAATACAGTTTATATCTTTATGTTTGAAGCCTGAAATGTGGCAAAAGGTCACATAGTTCAAGGGGGCCAAACACTTTCGCAAGCCTATTTTATTAGGCTTAAGCAGATACAGGCTTATACTGTAGAAAAAACATCGAAAAAAGCCTGTCAATGATCTGCAGTGTTTCGTGAGAAAAAAAAAAAAAAAAAAAGTCCTTGAGGCTTCGTGAGGAATAAAATCAAGTCATTTCGAGGCAGAGACAACCTTGTCCTCATGGTATACATGTACACCCTGTGTGTGGTTCAGTGTTGGGAATATTACTTTACCGTGTTAATATATTACTTATGAATTATTACCTTCATTTTAAAGCAATATATTATATTACAATATTACTGTCTGAGCAAGTGTAATATAATAATATTACTATTACATATTACTTTGAAAAAAACTTTTTACAAAATATTAAGGCTGTTGGAAATAGTTAATTAATGGGATTAAATTAATTTTGTTGATTAATCTGATTAAAAATTTTAATGCAATTAACTCATGTTCACACTGACTCACCCACTGAGTATTTTCTCATTGAAAAAAAAGGGTAGAGCACGGTTTTACGGAGACATAGCTGTGTGTCTCCCTGTAACCAGAGCCATAGAGTATAGCTGGAGGTTCTACAAGCATTGAGGGCTCGTAGATCACCTATTTTGATAAATATTTTAAAGATAAATGGTTATTTTTTTCACAGATTCTGTTTCTATTTTAAATGTTGAAATCCTACAGGAAAACAGGCATATTTTGGACATAGTTCGAATGGTGATTAATCATGATTAAATTAATTTTGAAGCTGTGATTAATTTGATTAAAAGTTTTAATCATTCAACAGCCCTACAATATATATAATTAAATATTTAGTGTCACTATTAATCAAATATTGCGTAGGCCAGTGGCATACCTACAATAAAGCAAGGCTATCTGGACGAATCCATATGAAATCAACTTGAAAAAACGTCACTCCTGAATAAATAATTTGATGACAAATGATAGAAAATAATTAATTATTTAACTTCTGCAGTTGTAAGATAGTTGTAAGATAATTTCACAAGAACATTTTCAACGAGACAGATTTACAGACAGTAATAGTAGTAAAGTAGTAGCAGTAATGCAGAAAGAAAAGTATAATATATTTGATTGTTTTGGTTCAGTAATATATTTATATTACAAGTTACTGCATTTTGGTAATATATTATGTAATATATTAAGTTACGTAGTGCACATGTCCCAACACTGGACTGTGGTTTGGTTGCAGGCGGCATGGTGAGCGGCAGCAGCAGCAGCAGCAGTGGCAGCAGCGGCAGCCTGGGCGGCGTCGGCCTGGGGGGCGGGAACGTCATGGGCGTCGGAACGTCCTGCAACAACCAGGACATGATGATGGACGGCGGCTGCGGCGGAGGGGGCGGAGCCATGGTGCTGGACAACCCCGCCGCCTTCCCTCTGCACGACGGCGACGGCGTGCTGGCGGGACTGGAGATCATCCGCGAGGAGTCCAACGCTCCGCTGCTGCCGCCGCGCCCTCCTCCGCCCGACAGCCACCCGCCTCCGCCCCCGCCGCCCCACAGCTTCTCGCGGCCACGCCGGATCCCCCAGGAGACCGCCGTTTCCATGCGGGACGAGAGCTTCTTCGCCCCGCTGCTGGTCAACAACGACGACGAGCAGGAGCAGGAGCAGCATCAGGACCATGTAACTATTTTAAGGCTGTTGAAAATAGTTAATTAATGGGATTAAATTAATTTTGTTGATTAATCTGATTAATTTTTTTTAACGCAATTAACTCATGTGCACACTGAGCATTTTCTCATTGAAAGAAATGGGTAGAGCACGGATTTACGGAGACATATAGCTGTGTGTTTCCCTGTAAACAGAGCCATAGAGTATAGCTGGAGGATCTGCAAGCATTGAGAGCTTGTATAGTAGATCACCTATTTTGATAAATATTTTAAAAATAAATGTTTTCTTTTTCACAGATTCTGTTTCTTTTTTAAATGTTGAAATCCTGTAGAGGAAAACATGGCATATTTTGGACATACAGTAGTTCGAATGGTGATTAATCATGATTAAATTAATTTTGAAGTTGTGATTAATTTGATTAAAATTTTTAATCATTCAACAGCCCTAATTATAATTTTTCCCGTGATTATTGTATTCGTCTTTTCACTAATCAAACGGAATTTTGGGAATCGGTCTGTTTTCTGATTTCTGGCCTAGAGGGGCAAGTAATGGTGGAAAAACATGCAGCGTATCCCATTGGTTCACTGATCTGTTCACCCTTGTATGGTAGAGTTTAGAGTTTGAATTTTAGAATGTCAGTCACACTCGCATTTCCGAAATGCGATTCTGGCCTGCTTGCGGTGCCCAAAATGGCAACTAAAAAACACGGTGAAGCAGCCTTTTGCTTCTATGGACCGACGGCGTGGAACAAACTCCCATTATACATTCGACAGGCAGCCTCTGTAGACATTTTTAAAGCACAACTCAAGACGTACTTCTATGCTCTTGCTTTTAACTGATTCTCTGTGATTTTATATTTTATGATTTTATATTTTATGCCTTATTTCAGGTCCTGACTGTACTGCTTCTTTGATGTATTTTAATGATCTCTTTAATTCATTCCAACTATTTTTTGTCTTCTTCTCTATTGCAATGTAAAGCACTTTGAGCTGCATTTTATGTCATGAATGGTGCTATACAAATAAAGATTATTATTATTATTATTACCCTTATTATTACCCTTATTATTATTCTCGATTCTCTCTGCGCAGGAGCAGGAGCAGCATCATCACGACCTCCACCACCACCACTACCACCACCACCGCGACCACCACCGCGGAGGCGGCGTGGGGCACCATCACCCGCCGCACTCCCCCGGCGGAGGCAACGGTAACGGCGGGCACAACAACAACAACAGAGACTCGCTGTACACCAGCATGCCCGTGCTGAGCGATCTACCTGACACCGCTGCGCACCACACCAACGGCCTGGCGGACGGCGACGGCGAGGAGCAGGAGAGCTCCGGCGAGCTGCAGCCCTGCAAGAGCGCCACGGCGCCCGAGCTGGACGATGTCTACTACAAGAGCATGCCCAACCTGGGCTCCCGGAACCACCTGCACGAGCTGCACACCTACTACCACATGGGGCCCCGGGGGGGCAGCGACGGGTACATGGTGCCCGCCGGGAGCAACAGCAACAGCAACGGAAGCAAGGAGGATTCCGAGTCGTCGTCGCCCGACGAGCCCCCCGTAGACCCCGCCCACCTGGTGACCAGCCTATAAGAGAGGCCGCTCAGGATAGACTCCTAATAACCCCTCCTACCACCTCTCCCCACCTAACTATCCTCCTAACTACCGCCACCACTACCCGCATTCTCCACCACCTCCCCCAAAAAAAACTCTTCCTAACGGTTGACAAATGGTTTCTGTGGTTGTTGACTGAGAGAATGTGCGGTATGCCTGTCCGTCCGTCCGTCCATCTATCGGCACACCGCGTTTCCGACGCCAGCCTCACCCGACAAATGCGGCCTGGGAGACTGTTTTTTTTTTTTTTTTTTTTTTAAACGAAAGCGAGGCATAAAACATCATACAGTGAGTGCGTGTTTGTCGTGAGTGGTGTACACCGTATAGAGGGGCAAGTCGTGACAACTTTTCCTGTGAATAGCGTCGAGGACCTAAGTTTGCCTTTCATAGTAAAAGGACACACCGGAGGGGAGGGTTTTGTAATTTTAAACCTACTTGTTACTTTCATCTTGGAACCTTTTGGATCCGCCGTAGTCCTTCATACGAACGAGAACGAGGAGATCCCTGAAACACGGAAACCTCCAAGCAGATTCTTACTTCTTAGTCTCCAGTACTACCATATCAAGAGGCGTCGCCCCCTCCTCCTCCCTTCCTCCCCCCAAAAGGAGCACTGTCTGTCTGTCTGTCCGTCCGTCCGTCCGTCTCACTCATGAAGACAATTCCAGGGAGGGTGTTTGTTGACCCTCTCTCTCCTGCAGTGCGGTGGTGACACGGTGACACTTGAACCCTGAACCACGTGTGGATTTGAACCGCCCACCCACCGCCCGCCCGCTTGCCCAATCAAGTGGAATATTGTATGATAATAACTGTATATCCTCACAGTTGATGATCAGTCCAAAAAAAAAAAAGAAAGAAACAAACAAAAAAAAAACTATTTTATTAGACAGCCGAACTATAACCATATCACATAAATGTTCTTAATTCCCTGTTGATATCTGGACGTACGTCGGGGGGCCGGTGGTGTAACATTCCTACAACTTTGTAGTGACTGTGGATAACTGTGTGTTTGACAGAAAAAAAAACAAAGAAGGAAGATAATATTACAGACTGAACACTGAAAAAAACCCCACAAAAAACAAAGAAAAAAAGTTTTTTTTTTTTCTTCTGTAACGGTTTTCGGTTATCGAAGGATTATGAAGTTAATCACAAACGATTTCTATGTATTGTACAGAATACAGAGACAAGCATTGCATATGACTGTGTCATGTTTTCTTTTTTGGTTCCTTTATATTATTATTTTTTTTTACTTGAGTTGCGGAACTGTTCTGCTGCGTCATGATATTATGTTCATGACGGTCACATGTAGACCACAGAACACGCTACAGAACACGCTACAGAACACGCTAGGAACTATCTGTCATTTCAAAGACCATACACACCCTTAGATCACACACACACACGCACACACGCACACACGCACACACACACACACACACACACACACACACACACACACACACACACACACACACACACACACACACACGTATACACTTCATTGCAGCCCGTCCATCCATACATAGCACCATCACTGTCACTTATATTTTGGAAATCAATTGTAACTATAATTATATTTTTTACCACTGTGTAGATTTTAAAGACTACAAAGGAGAATGATATATGTGGGCAAAAGTTATCGCAAAAGGAATGTCTCTGCGCCGAGTGACGAGTTGCCACGGTAACGGTAACGGCTTTACGCTCATTTCAAGAGGTGGACGTGTCATTGGCTTTTGACACTGTAGAGCTGTGGTTTTCAACTAGTGGTCTCGGGGACCACCAGTGGTCCTTGAGAAGAGTTCAGGCTAAATGATGGAAGTTAAAGGGCAATTCCACCCATTTTCAACATTCTAATATGTCATTAGTATACCCTAGAGGTGCTGGGTGGACATGATAAAAAGAGTTCCCACCAATTCTGTATTTCCTAAAAATGGAGGTCTGAAAAGATCCTTAACATGGTGAAAAGCATCTGATGACATCATCAAGATGTATTTCACCATGTTAATGATTTTTCTTTCAGACCACTTTTTTTAGGCTCCATTTGGTTTACATTTGTATCTTCTCAGGATTTTTTTTTAAATGGGTGGAATTCCACTTTAACCAGATGTAACTCTTTGAGAGCATAAACATGAAACCAAATGGGGGTCCATTTGGTTTCATGTTTACACTCTCAAGAGTTAAAATATTCATCATGTGAATTATCCCAAGTCTACACAACTAGAGAATGTAGAAGATTAATGGTCATTTATGATCTGTATGTTGGACTGTTTTGTTTCCCCAAAAAATCCAACCTGGATGGAATTGTGGACAAAAGCAAAATAAATCTTTAGTTTTGGGGTCTGTGGGGCTAAAATGTCATCAGATGGTGGTCGTCTGTGGCTCAAATTCTGAATAAATGGTGGTCCCTGGTATCAAAAAGGTTGAAAACCACTGCTTTAGACCATTTTATCACAACCCACAGAGTGCCTATGAGGCACAATGAGCCTGAAGGTCAAAGGTCACAGAAAAAAAAAGTTCTTCCAGAATATTATGTACTGTACTTTACGTTGAGACTAGTTAGTATAACTAGTAAATATTATGCAGCATATTCTGTCTACTGTTTACAGTACTGCCCATATTACTACTTACCAATTCAATTTGACAAAAAGTCACACTGTCTGTCTGGGTCAAACCTTATTGTACAGAAAAACACTAATGAGGAAGCTAGGGCTAAAAAAAAAAAAAAACAACCACCAAAAGAAATCAATGTTATTCTAAGTATGAAAAGAAAAAACGAGGATATGCCACTATATTTGCGTGGAGTTAGTGGGGCTCACCTGTGTAATGTCATGATTACACTCTGTAATGTCATGATTACACTCTGTAATGTCATGATTACACTCTGTAATGTCATGATTACACTCTGTAATGTCATGATTACACTCTGTGTAATGTCATGATTACACTCTGTGTAATGTCATGA
Organism: Benthosema pterotum; assembly: GCA_039105355.1. NCBI lineage: Eukaryota > Metazoa > Chordata > Actinopteri > Myctophiformes > Myctophidae > Benthosema > Benthosema pterotum. The sequence goes on along the minus strand of CM076973.1, from coordinate 511,202 downwards.
TTACACTCTGTGTAATGTCATGATTACACTCTGTGTAATGTCATGATTACATCGTGATTACACTCTGTGTAATGTCATGATTACACTCTGTGTAATGTCATGATTTAATCATGATTACACTCATGATTACACCATGATTACAATCTGTGTAATGTCATGATTTAATCATGATTACACTCTGTGTAATGTCATGATTACACTCTGTGTAATGTCATGATTTAATCATGATTACACTCTGTGTAATGTCATGATTACACTCTGTGTAATGTCATGATTACGCTCTGTGTAATGTCATGATTTAATCATGATTACACTCTGAGTAATGTCATGATTACACAATGTGTAATGTCATGATTTAATCATGATTACACTCTGAGTAATGTCATGATTACACAATGTGTAATGTCATGATTACACTCTGTGTAATGTCAAGATTTAATCATGATTTACACTCATGATGTACACTCTGTGTAATGTCATGATTTAATCATGATTACACTCTGTGTAATGTCATGATTACACTCTGTGTAATGTCATGATTACACAATGTGTAATGTCATGATTACACTCTGTGTAATGTCATGATTTAATCATGATTACACTCTGTGTAATGTCATGATTACACTCTGTGTAATGTCATGATTACACTCTGTGTAATGTCATGATTTAATCACGATTACACTCTGAGTAATGTCATGATTACATGATGACATCATGATCACACTCTGTGTACTCTAAGTGTATTGAAGATGTGGAAAAAAATAGAAGAAGAAAAAAAAGCACCCACAGCAGCACTAGTGTCCAGTGTGGTTGGTATTTGGTAAGCCAATGTTTACTTATTTAGTAGGGGGGGAAATTCATAAGTGTCTGAAGTGAAGCTTGCACATTGTATCCCACAAAGCAGGGATAGATAAAACGGACTGAAGCAGGGATAGATTAAATGGACTGAAGCAGGGATAGATTAAACGGACTGAAGCAGGGAGGGATAGATAAAATGGCGGCACTGACGACTGAGAGCTCTTCTTTTTTTTAAATTATTCTGATCATGATTATTACAGTTATTATTGAGAATTATTTATTCTTTTTTGTATTTGGTTCCAAGTTGAATGATCTCATAACTAATATTTGTTGTAACCGTGAAAGTTGTTTGCCAAAAAAAATAAATAAATTACTGACATAGCTTCGGGGGGTTTTCTCTTTTCTGGTACTTAGAACTCTCTTGTGGTCTGTTAATTAATTAGATGAAAACTTAACACAGGTGGAAAACAATAAATATGATTATATTAATTTGCTTTCTGGTGGGGAAAAACAATCCAAAAGCATCACTTTTGAGGAATCGGGGTGGGGGAGGAGTGAAGCCTTATGAATAGTCAGTCACAGGCACTTGTTACTACTTTTCTCTGTTTAAATATTGATAAATCCCACAGACACACTCAACCACTTTCAACCCTCTGTTAATATTGTATGTGTTTCATAAATAAATCGATCAATTATTTTTTATTCATACATATATTTATTTTTTTTATTCTTTGCTCTGTTTATTCTTTCTAAATAACAGAGCTGGAGGCTGTTTTTGCTTCTTAACATTGTCATTCAAAAAAAATATATATATGGGTCAATATATCTAAATATAAATAACTATAAACCTATACAGTATGTCCCAATATTTCTAACTATGAGTATAAAATATCTAACTATAAATATTAGTGATGTTCCGATACCGATACAAAAGTATCGGATCGTATTGTCCCTTTTTTGTCATAATTTATCGGTATCGGCAAATACTGTATGGGTATCGGAAAAGTATCAGTATTGGCTCTTATTTGTCATTATCGGGTCACATTGGCAAATATGCCTGTCTAACCAGTGATCAGACACAGGGGTAAGGGGTTGACACTATGGTGAATATACCAGTCTAACCAGTGATCAGACACAGGGGTAAGGGGTTGACACTATGGTGAATATACCAGTCTAACCACTAACCAGTGATCAGACACAGGGGTAAGGGGTTGACACTGGTGAATATACCAGTCTAACCAGTGATCAGACACAGGGGTAAGGGGTTGACACTATGGTGAATATACCAGTCTAACCAGCGATCAGACACAGGGGTAAGGGGTTGACACTATGGTGAATATACCAGTCTAACCAGTGATCAGACACAGGGGTAAGGGGTTGACACTATGGTGAATATACCAGTCTAACCACTAACCAGTGATCAGACACAGGGGTAAGGGGTTGACACTGGTGAATATACCAGTCTAACCAGTGATCAGACACAGGGGTAAGGGGTTGACACTATGGTGAATATACCAGTCTAACCAGTGATCAGACACAGGGGTAAGGGGTTGACACTGGTGAATATACCAGTCTAACCAGTGATCAGACACAGGGGTAAGGGGTTGACACTATGGTGAATATACCAGTCTAACCAGTGATCAGACACAGGGGTAAGGGGTTGACACTATGGTGAATATACCAGTCTAACCAGTGATCAGACACAGGGGTAAGGGGTTGACACTATGGTGAATATACCAGTCTAACCAGTGATCAGACACAGGGGTAAGGGGTTGACACTATGGTGAATATACCAGTCTAACCAGCGATCAGACACAGGGTAAGGGGTTGACACTATGGTGAATATACCAGTCTAACCAGTGATCAGACACAGGGTAAGGGGTTGACACTATGGTGAATATACCAGTCTAACCAGTGATCAGACACAGGGGTAAGGGGTTGACACTATGGTGAATATACCAGTCTAACCAGTGATCAGACACAGGGGTAAGGGGTTGACACCATGGCAGTTAAGTAAAATGTTGGGTCATGTGGAGTTTGCTTTGGAGTTTCCCAAGTGCACATTTGAGAGAGGAGTATGTTATTCCCTGTTGGTAAGCCTTGCCTTGCCATGAGACCCATAGAGCTGTGCAGTGACGTCACCGCCCCGGTTCCGGAAGTCTTTTCCCCATTCATTTTTCTCATAGACTTTTCGAAAATAATTTATATCAAGACGATTACGCCGCGGCCAAAGCCAACTCAGGTCGTGACAAATCATGACAACAAACACAATATCGTCATATAATATATAATTGGGAAGAAGTAGAAAACGGCATGATACAAGACTTTTTGTTTCGTTTTTCATCTTAGAAATTATTTTATTGTCCCAAAAGTTTGTCATCATGATTCGTCACGACTCGAGTTGGCTTCGTCTTGATATAAATTATTTTCGAAAAGTCTATGAGATAAATGAATTGGGAAAAGACTTCTGGAACAGGGGCGGTGACGTCACTGCGCAGCTCTATAGGGCAGGAGCCTATCTCCTGTAGCGTGAGGCAGCTTTATGTACAAGTACACCCCCTGGACATGACGCCAGTATGACACACGCTCTTACCCCGATTTCAACCCTTGATGCTGAGTGCCAAGCAGGGAGGCATTGGGTCTCATTTTTGTCTTTGGTATGACCCGGCCGGGAATCGAACCCCAGCCTCCCAGTCTCAGGGCGGACACTCTAACCACAAGGCCACTAAGTTGGTTTCCCTGTTCCCTTGGTTGGTGACTTCATATAAAGGTATTATTTCTTTTGTATTATTTCTTCTCTGGTATCGGCATTTGGTATCGGTATCAGCTAACACAAAAATTGTGTTATCGGAAAATGAAAAAGTGGCATCAGGACATCCTTAATATATATATGTAGTAAAGTTGATGCTGTGCTGTCAGTTTGACAGTCAGCTGGTATTATTAGGCTCCCATTGGACGGTCTGACGGTCACTTACAGGTCAAGATTATACAAACTCTGAAAAACAGTTTTTTTAATTTAATTTTATACAGTGAAAAGCATCCTTTTATGGTCCGCCTGGCCTCTTGCCCTCCTGCGTTGCAACAAGCACTCATCTCACAGCTTTCTGTTCCTGATGACTGTAATGTTCTGTCTGGATGAATTCAAAGCCCTCAAAGCTTTCAGTCCATAAAGAACTGTTGACCTAGAAGATTTATACAGAGTACAGAGGAGCCAATTATACAAAGCATCACCTACTGGGGCTGATTATACAGTATTTACATCTACAGAACCAGCAGGCTACAGTATACAGCACAATAGACCTGCGCAGTTCATTTTCCTCATAGACTTTTAGAAAATGGTTAATAAAAACACGATTGCGCCGCGGCCAAAGCCAACTCGGGTCGTGACAAATCATGACAACAAACACAATATCGTCATATAATATATAATTAGGAAGAAGTATAAAACAAGAAAATTGTCCCAAAAGTTTGTGTGCCATCATGATTTGTCACAGCCTGAGTTGGCTTCGTCCGGGGGTAATCGTCTTCATATGAATTATTTCCGAAAAGTCTATGAGAAAAAGGAATGGGGAATCCGTTTCTGGAACAGAGGCGGTGACGTCACTGCTCACGTCTATAGACCTTTCTTTAAGCCACGCCCTCTCGCCCCCAGTGTCCAACCATAGTTTGGACCCCTTCCCTAACAGGCCATTCATGCCAGTCTAAATATCTTGGACATTACAAATTAAATAAATACCAGACTGAATGAATGAATGAATGAATGAATGAATGAATGAATGAATGAATGAATGAATGAATGAATGAATTATTATTTTTTTATTAACAGAGATAAGAGTTACAGTACAAGTCAATACACACTGCTGCAAAACTGATAACAGCTTGGAGAATTATAGTACAATTCAAGTACAGCAAATCTGAAAAAAAGTTGATTGGACAGTACACACTAGTTAAGCATACACGTGTTTACAATAGTGTCCAACTTGTTCATTTCATTAAGGCATTCAAATACATACAAAACAACTACTTCAGTAAAGTCAGAAGCAGCAAATCATGGAGGTAAAATCATAGTGGAGGTAAAAAGGGAAAAGAGAAATGTTTTCCAAATCCTTCAAAATCGTTTCCAAATCCGTCAAGGCCTGCCGACCGGACGCACTGGAAAACAACGATTTATCATAGAAATCAGGAAAACACAAAATCACTGTGTAGTCAATGCTGCCAGAGCATTGTAGTGCATAAACAATAGTTGTTCATGAACATTCAAAAGAATAATCTTATACGTTTCCAATCCACAATCACAACAATAGGACATATACTGTACAAAAGAAACGATCTGTCAAGTTTTCAATGCAAAATATGACAACGGGACTAAAATAACTAGTGTAGTAGGAGTAAAACAAATAAAAACAAAAACATCTTCATGAGAAATTCACAGAGACATTTGACTGACAGTAGAAAGTAAACATTTCCACAGCTATAAATAGGAAAAACAACAACTTAAGAGTTTCTCTTGTTCACTCAGTTAGTATTCAGTATCAAATGTCTTGTGAAAGAACCGCAAAACGCACCTTTTTGATTTGTGGAAATAATAGCACTTCAAAAGGTTTAACATGTTCCTGCAGGCACATATAATAACTATTACTCTCTTTTATTCCCACTGTGTGTCAGAGATTTGAAGTGGATATGGGCGACAAGGAGAGCAAATTCTAGAATTAAAATCCCGACTTACTACTGGCACCACACCCGAAATTAGCAGATCAACAAGCACACAATGTATGCTAAAGCATGGCCAGGGCGGATGTAACATTTCCCAATTGGGGCTGGCAGGAGAAAATGGTATGGGTGCGGCTTCATCGCCCGTGTCTCTGGCGATGAAGTCGCCTCCATACCATTTTCGGTTACAGGACTTTTATTAGGCAAGTAAAGCATCAATAATAACATCAGTTGTTGTTGAAGTTGCAACAGACACGCAGCATGCATAAAGCTAAAGGTCTGACTCAGAGAGTTTTCTGTTTTCAATGATGAAATGCTGTTGGTTTAGTGGTGCCAGTTAGTCAGCAATGTTTCAAATCATTTTAAGTATAAGCACTTTGATTTGAAATTTGGGTTGTTTTGCATGCCATCATGTTTGGTGGGGCAGTCAGGGCATTTACGGTTGCATTGCCCCCCCTGCCCATGTCTAGATCCGCCCCTGAAGCATGGTGGCCTGCATCCCCCCGGAGATGTATCTCACATATAAGAGTTCATGAACTGTCAGATGTTCAACAACAGAGGAATCAAACAGGATGAGGAATATTCTCAGATAAAATCCTGCCTCCGTCTTGTGCCTTCTGCCAACTTCACTACTTCTGATGCTCCAACTTCACTCTTTACATCTCTCTCTCTCTCTCTCTCTCTCTCTCTCTCTCTCTCTCTCTCTCTCTCTCTCTCTCTCTCTCTCTCTCTCTCTCCTCTCTCTCTGTCTCTCTCTGTCTCTCTCTGTCTCTCTCTGTCTCTCTCTCTCTCTCTCTCTCTCTCTCTCTCTCTCTCTCCCCCCCCCCTCTCTCTCTCTCTCTCTGTCTCCCCCCCCCCCCCCCCCTCTCTCTCTCTCTCTCTCTCTCTCTCTCTCTCTCTCTCTCTCTCTCTCTCTCTCTCTCTCTCTCTCTACCACGGCGCCAGCAGCAGGCTGATTAAAGGAGCGTCAGACAGACTATGTGGGTCATCTCTCTGCTGGAGCTCTGTGATCGGTTAGTGCTGCCTGGCTGTGTTGTCGTTTCTTTGCATCTTCTCGCGCAAAACAGAAAACATTCTGTGGATGCTCTGAAGACATATACTAAACGCCCCACCCCCACAGACAGACAGACAGCACCCAACTGCTAGAGGTTCTGCACCCCTCGCATGGTGTTGCAACACTGCGACACGATGTGAGCTTATCTCATTGGCGTTTCTAAGCAATTTGGAACCCCAGGCAAGATTTTTCTTGGAGCCAACCCCCCCCCCCCCCCCCTTACCAAATGGACCCACAAGGGTCAATTTTCTCCAGTGATTTCATACCTGTGACAAGCACAGTAAAATGGCGCCCCCCAAGGGATAAAAATATGAACTATTTCTAAGCTAAAACTGAAGAACATATTAGGCCTATATGTGTTTTAAATGTTCAATTCTAGTTATAGAGGACACGTATAATGTATTTATCCATATGAGGCTTATTAGCCTGGGATACTTTTAAAGCATGTCTGGTGGTCACCCTGGTGCCCCCTCCTCCCCTCATGCCGCCCCAGACAACTGCCTAGTCCACCTAAAGGGCAAAAACACCCCTGACTCATCTGCTGTTTTAGATGCCCGACTCTGGCTTACAAAAAGGCTATAAATGACGCTATACACTCATCTTTGATTGCTGGATTGATTGATTGACTGAGTGATTGATTGATTTATTGATTGAATGTTTTATTAGCTTGCAAAAAAAGAACAAGAAACTAGAGTTCGTTGCCAGGTCTGATGTGGAAAAGGATTCTAAGCCCATCATGGCTTGTTTCCATTGGGGGCCTTTTGTACTCCATCCAGCTCACAGAACAAAGACTGAGGGGCAGCAGGGGAATGAATCTGTCTGGGCTACAAGGAACTGTGCAAGAGTTTCAGACACAGATGTTTCACTGAAGTATTTTACCGTATTGTTGTTTTAATTATTGTGCACTAGGCCATACCAGTTGGGGGATAATGGCATCCATCTCCTCTCCTTTCTCTCTCTCTCTGCCACTTGTACGGGTGTCGTCATGCCCAGCCAATCGCATTGCAGAATGACACACCGGCTTCCAGTCAACCTGTAATACACCGAGAAACTCATTCCATCCCACCGTTTCCTTCTCAAATTCCATTGACATCCTTCCAACCAATCGCAACACGGAACGACACAGGATCCAGCCAATCACATTACTCAGGGGTTTTCAACCTTTTTGACACCAGGGACCACCATTTATTCAGCATTTGAGCCACAGACCACCATTTGATTACATTTTCACCCGAAAGACGTAAAACTAAAGAATTATTTTTGGTTTTGTCTACAATTTCAGGCTGTATCTGGGAAACAAAACAGCGTAGACTTCTTAATTAAGTGGTGCTAATTCAGATGATGAATATTTTCAAACTCTTGAGAGTGTGAAAATGAAACCAAATGGACCCGCAAGGGTTTCAGATGATGAATATTTTCACACTCTCAAGAGTTACATCTGGTTAACCAACTTTCCATCATTTAGCCTACGGAATCCTTCCAGTCAATCACAATGTGCAATACTTGCAAACAAACTCTGTCCTTAAATTTGGGGGACACTTATTACCAGTTTTGAACCGTTATCGGTGATGTCGTGTTGCGTTATCACACAACTCATGCCCTGCGATATCTGCACTCCGCAGACCTAGGGCTCCATTTTCATTACTGCTACCCCTTACCCCTTAACTTCTTTGCCTTTTTAAACTATTGAAAAACAACATTTTACAGTAGTTCAAATGGCCAGCCTACAAGCTCGCAGCGTGTTAATAGAATGACGTGTTGAAATTTTCCAAAAGGTTTTTCAAAATAGTAAAAACAAAATAAGGAATTTGGGATAAGGGGTTTAACATGTAACGGAAATGGAGCCCCTAGAGTTTGTCCCTTTTTGCGAACGGTTTCTGACCCTCCAATGTCGCCCCTGGTGCCACTAGTGGTGAACCAGGAAGTAAAAGTTTGTTCAGTCACTGATCATGTAAACAGATATGTGCCATGGTGCTGGATGAATGGAATAACTTGCCAAAGTTAAACATATGACTTAAACAATGTAGGCTACACTCTTTTGGGATTACCGTAAATTCTCTAATATAGTCCTCCTTTCTATTATTTACCGTCCTCCTATTATTTTCCGGGAACGGCGTTGGATTTAACGTATATTTTCCGGCCTCCTTGTATTAGCCGGTATTTTTTGTTTTGTTTTTTATTTTCTGCGAGTGTGGGATTATGCGATGCGCAGTTCAATTCTCGCTTCCTCCTCCTCCTCCTCCTCCTCCTCCTCCCGATTCTGCTCGCCCTTTTTTCTCTCTATAAACCACTGGTTTTAAACCAGTGGTCCGGGGACCACTAGTGGTCCTTTTAGATCTGTAGCTCTTGAGATCGTAAAATGAACACAAATGGACCCGCGAGGGTCCATTTTTACAGAGCGCACCATCGCATTCCAATGCACTTACTGTTAGTGTGAGCCGAGATGTGTACACCAATGAAGTACGGTAATCCATCCATATCTTGTTATAATCCCGGTGAATCTTCCGTTATCCATTATATCGACTGACTGACTGACTGACTGACTGACTGACTGACTGACTGACTGACTGACTGACTGACTGACTGCCAACCATTCCTAAACATCAACTATATACCGTACGATAACTTTTTACTTTCACTTTTGACACAGGGGCGGATTGGCACATATTTCCCCAGCTGGTTGTTGGTTAACCAGATGTAACTCTTTGAGAGAAAACTCCCTGTAGCCTACTCCAGATGGCCAATCCGCCCCTGGCTTCATAGCCATGTGTTGAAGCGTCAAACCTATATACAGACGCCATCTAGTGGTCTTACAAAAAACAGCAATATTTTAGACTATTGCAATGATTTAAGATTATTGGAGTATACAATATGTTTTATTCATTATGATTGGATTGAAACATTGTAATATAGGCCTCTCTTCTTATAGCAGCCTCCTTCCAATAAACGCCTGGTATAAAAATCGGTTAAGTAAATAAAAGCCCCGGATTATAAAAGAGTATTTTGGGTACATTAAACTTAGTAGATCCTCCACTCTGTGGCTGCTTCATCAGGTGAGTGGGTTATTTGTTATATTAAGTTTCATGTTAGTAGGCTATGGATCATCATCTCCAGCTGCTGTTATACTGTCTCTTACTGTCTGTCTGCAGTGTCATCATGTTTTATAAACGTTCTGTGTTTAGTGTTGGAGTTTGGACTGTGATGATGTTATTGGTGCGTTTAGCCGCATTGCGACGTTAGATTCTTTTCTTTTATATTGGGAATTTATGTGAATCTAGCGTCGCATATGGCTCCATTCACTCGACTGCTGTCTAAATGTCACCAGTGATCTGCTTGTATTCAACAAGTCAAACTCACCAACTTTGCAGCTGTAGAGAAAGTTTGCCACATCCTCTGTCGATCTGCAAGGGTTTTGTGCCATAAAAATCCACCGTAGACATATTATGAGCTACTTTCTGTCCTGGGTATTCCATAACAAACATCACAGCTGCCATTTTGCCAAACAAGAGCAGAGCGGGAGTGCTTGTTTTATACACTGACACACACAAACAGCAGGTGACGATACTGCGTGTGCACCGACCAGGTGTGCACCTGGTGTGTGTCAGTGTATAAAACAAGCACCCGCCCTTGGCTCTTATTTGGCAAGATGGCAGCGGTGATGTTTGTTGTGGAATACCCAGGACAGAAAGTAGCTCATAATAGGTCTACGGTGGATTTTTATGGCACAAAACCCTTGCAGATCGACAGAGGATGTGGCAAGCTTTCTCTACAGCTGCAAAGTTGGTGAGTTTGACTCGTTGAATACAAGCAGATCACTGGTGACATTTAGAGAGCAGTCGAGTCAATGGAGCCTGATGCGACGCTAGATTCACATAAATTCCAAATATAAAAGAAAAGAATCTAACGTCGCATGCGGCTAATCTGCAGTGTGAATGCAGGGGAGGATTATCCAACGGGCACACTGGGCCATGCCCCAGGTGCCCCTGAGTTTGAGTGTCCGCATGCTTGCTGAGAGGTTCAAGCTCAGACCTCAAAGAAGGAGAGAAGGGGTAACAGTGGCACACACGGTTCTTGTCATTGTTAATAAAAGGATCCTTGGCTAATCAGACAAATATGCCTTAAAACACTATACTTGCCTTCTATAACTAAAACATGCAGATAAAAACACCTTCAGTACTTTATTTCTTTCATAAATAGAGAATCTTTCACTCTATAGGAGGTGCTCCGGTCGCAGGATGATGATGTCACGTGAGCATGTTCATCCACATATTCTATAGAGCTATCATCATCATCATCCTGTGCCAGGAGCAGTTCCGGTTGAGTGAAATATTTTCTATTTATGAAAGAAATAAGATCGGTGTTTTTATTTGTTTATTTTAGTTATATAGGGAAAGTATAATGTTTTAAGCGATGTTTATCTTATTAGTCAACAACCTCACCTTGCCAGGTTGGCGACCCATGACAGTGTCATCCTGTCTGCATAATGTCAGCTGCGTCTCTGCGTTCTTTAAAATGCATGTTTTGCCCGGCAGTGTGGGGCGTGTGCGTGCATATATAGATCCCATTTAGAGGTCCAGCACATCTAGTCCTAAGATTGCAGCTTGGTTTTGTAAGAGAGACATGAGCCAACCTGGCAGTGTGAACGCTGTTGTGTTGTCATCCAGCCGCTTCGACCTCTATCCATCGATTGAATAGACACTCATCAACAGAAATGTTACGATCCAATCGTGCCGGTATAGCAGATATTCAGATACCCGCCGGGCAAGTAGATATTTTGTATTCATTGCATCGGTGGATCACGGATACTACTAGTAGGGCGGGGCGAAGCATAGTTTTACTGAAGTTCTGTTTAGGGTTAGTAACCGCATAAAGCACCGTCTAACCCTAACCCTAGCCTAATCCTAAACCCTAAACATAACCCCAGTAAAACCAGGCTATGCCTACACCTAACCCCAACCCTAAACTTAACCTCAGTAAACTTATGCCTAAACCTAACCTAACCCTAACCATAACTTCAGTAAAACTTCCTTCGCCCCGCCCTACTAGTAGTATCCGTGATCCACCGATGCAATGAATACAAAATATCTACTTGCCCGGCGGGTATCTGAATATCTGCTATACCGGCACGATTGGATCGTAACATTTCTGTTGATAAGTGTCTATTCAATCGATGGATAGAGGTCGAAGCGGGTGCAGCTGTCATCAGACAGGGAGCTGTTTCCATCCTTCTTTGTTACTGTACTGTTGAGCTCTGCACCTGGAGGGATGTTTGTAATATGGAGTGTTGCAGCAGGTTGTCTGTTTCGGCAGGTCTCTTGTTTTCTAGGGCTGTGAGCACACGATAGCGGACGAAGTCCGATATGTTTTTTCCGCCATGTTTGGAGTTTTTGAATGGATGTGGAGGGGAAATAAAAATGGCCGTTGCAACAAAGTGTCGCAAAGACCTGCGCCCTGCCTTGCTAAAGGATGTGTTGCTGCAGGGGACGCGTGGCCTTGCGGCACTTTGTCATTCATGCAATAGTTACTTCTCTTACAGTCGTCGACTGTTTGCAGATTGCCATCTGTCGCGACGGATGGCCCATTGGCCGCAACCGTTTTATGCCAGTAGTCGTGGTCGCAAAATGATTTCACTGTCTCTCCATAATATTAGTTAAAACCATACAGTACAATAAAGTGAACATGGTGACTAAAGGTTTTCCAAATCGGTGCAATATGGGTTGAAGAAAATGTTAATTTTGACCATTCCAATTTAAGGTTTATAGAGATGCGCAGTGACATCACGAGCCCTGTCCCACTAGTGGATTCCTCATTCATTTTCCTCATAGACTTTTCGAAAATGGTTAATAAAAACACGATTGCGCCGCGGTCAAAGCCAACTCGGGTCGTGACAAATCATGACAACAAACACAATATCGTCATACAATATATAATTAGGAAGAAGTAGAAAACGGCATGATACAAGACTTTTTAAGGGATCAAGCAGTCCACGAAGTGGACTTGATCCCTTCTTGTTTCTGTCTCTTTTTTCCTTCTCCTTCTTCTTCCGCCAGAAATAGCTGTTCTGGCTGAACCGTGCAGTCGGTTTTCGCGAAAATTGGTAATCTGGTAGAGGGTGATGCCAAACGGTGATGATGCGAAGCCTGTGACCACTGGTCAAATGGTGGCGCTATAGCACTCAACTGAAATTGCAAACTTTAAACACTCATAACTCATGAACTGCTCGACTCTCAGAAATGTAACTTATATTCACTTATGCGTCTGCTTATGTCAAACAACTTTTGTATTCTGACTTTTGACCTCTGACCTTTAGATGAGCCGCAATCTTTAATCATATGTAAAACAGTTAAAATGTCTCTTCTCCTACAATCTTTGATCAAAATGCATAACAATGACCTACATATGAACTTTGAAGCCATGCAAACATGAAATGAGTGTGAATTTTGTTTTCAGTGAAAAAAATGATGTTTTTACGAGCCAATGAAAATTGCTTGTTTGTGAAAATTCTTCTATTATCCCTAATCTACACATGCAAAGTAATCTGTTTATGAGATTTTACAGTTTGGTAGAGGGGGATGCCAAATAGCACTAAAACCAGTCTTGCTCCAATCGCTCAAATGGGGGCGCTATAGCAATTCTTTGAAACTGAAACATTTGAACAAGCATAACTCAGGCTTCGTTTGGCTTAAAATCATGGGACATGTTCCTTGATTCATGTGGAACACATCTGTAATTTCGACTGGTAAGCTCCACCCCCAGAGTGTCTGCCATTTTAAGCAGTTTGAAAAATGCTCATGCCTGATTTTATGCCTGGATTTTTGATCAATTTGCATGACACCTGCTACATGAGAACTTTGGCCCCATCCGGACAAAACTTCAGAAGCAAATTTGTTTTCATCAAAAAATGACGTTTTTATAAGCCAATGAAAGTTGCTCGTTTGTGAAGAGTCTTCTTCTGCTTGTTTCTCTCTGGCAACACTGGAGCAAGTACATTGTGCCAGATTGTGTGAGAGGAATAAGCATGTGGAACTTGTTTCCATTTGTCACTTTGACCACTAAGCTCCACCCTCGGACTGCTGAATTGTGCATATTGTTCATATTGCTTACTGCTTGGTGGCGTGTTGTTGGGTTGTTTCATTGATGACAACAACTAAGCAAATCATTGTGCCTGGATAGCTCAGTCGGTAGGGTGCCTGACTTCGGAACACAAGATTGAGGGTTCAAGTCCCACTGCTGACAATACAAAGTCTGAGTCTCCAAAAACCCTGCTGTGTTTCCACAATCACATGATGTATTTCTTCCATGTTTCTATGGCTTATTTGTGCATATTTAAGGAGCGGTAGTGGCTCAGAGGTAGAGTAACCGGATGGTAACCACAAGGTTGCCGGTTCGATCCCGGGCTCCTGCAGAGTTAGTGTCGATGTGTCCCTGTCCCACTGCCATCAGTGTATGAATGTGTGTGTGAATGGGTGAATGTGATGCACAATCTATGTAAAGCGCCTTGGATAAAGGCGCTATATAAATGCACCATTTACCATTTACCAAGCAGTCCATTGAATGTGTGTGTTGTTTCCAGTACATCTTGTGTCTGTTGGGTAGCCTCATTGGTAAGAGCGCATGACTTGGAAATGAGAGTTCCTGGGTTCAAATCCCGGCACGGACACCTAGTAATATGAGTCAATCATGCACAATCTCATGTGGTCTTCTACATCTAAGTTCATGGTTCTATGTGTAACCCAGGTAAAACTCAATGTAATGGTGGTTGTCACCATTCGGCCATGTTGTGTTTTGTCACTATTCGGCCATGTTGTCACTAATGACAGTTCACAGCTCAGTTCACCACTCACTCACAGCTCACCAATCATTTACTCATTCAGCAACTCAGTGGCCTTGTGGTTAGAGTGTCCGCCCTGAGACTGGGAGGCCGGGTTCGATTCCCGGCCGGTCATACCAAAGGCTCTAAAAACGGGATCCAATGCCTCCCTGCTTGGCACTCAGCATCAAGGGTTGGAAGACCCTGTGTCATACTAGCGTCATGTCCAGAGGTGTACTTGTACATCAAGCTGCCTCATGCTACAGAAACAGGAGATAGGCACCTGCCCTATGGGCCTCATGGCTGGGCAAGGCTGTTTGACTGTCACTATTTGGCCATGTTGTCACTAATGACAGTTCATAGCTCAGTTCACCACTCACTCACAGCTCACCAATCATTCACTCAGTCACACCAGATTGTGAGTCAGTCAGGGCAGGAATCAAAAACCCTGCCCTGCTCCCATAATTACCTGATGTATTTCTGAAGTTCAGGCTCCCATGTTTCTATGGCTTATTTGTGCGTATTGTTCTTACTCCTTATTGCTGCTTGCTTGATCCCGTTTTATTGCTGCTTGCAGCTATATTTTGTTTTGTTTTTCATCTTAGAAATTATTTTATTGTCCCAAAAGTTTGTGTGTGTCAACATGATTCATCACGACTCGAGTTGGCTTTGTCCGCGGCGTAATCGTCTTTATATAAATTATTTTCGAACAGTCTGAGAAAAACGAATGGGGAATCCACTAGTGGAACAGGGGCGGTGACGTCACTGCGCATCTCTATAGGAGAAATTTGTTTTTTGTATTTTGTATCCACACTTTTATTAAGTACTAAATAAAAACTATCCATAGAACAGTGTTATTTGCACTGCATGTGCACCAGATTCCCCAGTCGGTCGTATGCATGATATTGCATTGTCTGAGGGTAATTAAACCCAGTATGACATTTACCGTAAGGCGGAATCTGAAGTCACATGACGCTGAATTATCAGACTCTCCATGCAGCGCGGCATCATGACATTTCAACACATTTCCAACCCATTTCCTCCTCTCCTCTACGTAGCGTAGCCTATAGACAGCCTCGTCTGCGTGCGTATGCACGCAGCGGCGCGAGGCGCCGTCTCATTTCTATTCCACAATTTGCTCGAGGTTCAGTGGAATGAAAGGTTTGTGACGGAATGGAATACATATGACTTCACATTTCAAAGCTCCCTTTGGAATCTAGACAGAGAGAGAGAGAGACTGTTTCAGATTCCAGAATTTTAATTGGATTGATTAAGAATTCTATCCATCGGTCTGTGGTTATCCTTGATTAGAAGCACGCACACGCCACACGCAGACACACACACACCACGCACACGCCACACACTCCACACCACACACACACACACACACACACACACACACACACACACACACACACACACACACACACACACACACACACACACACACACACACGCGCCACACACACACACACACGCCACACACACGCCACCCCCCAGACACAAAGTTAATTAGTATTTCTCTAAGGACATTATAAAGCTCTGAATAGCTGGTCTGGCCATGACCTCTGGAAGACAGATTGAAATGCACAGAGAAATGACTGACCTGTGAGAATGTTTACGCCTGTTTGGTGTGTGTGTGTGTGTGTGTGTGTGCACATCAGGGGCGGATCTAGGCATGGGCATGAGGGGCAATGCCCCCTAAATGCCCAGTCTGCCCCACCAAACATGATGGAATGCAAAACAACCCAAATTTCAAAGATATTTCAAATTAAAGTGCTTCTAATTAAAATGATGTGAAACACTACTACTGCTACTAACTAACTACAGCTGTGTCACCACTAAACCAACAGCATTTCATCATTGAAAACAGAAAACTCTCTGAGTCAGACCTTTAGCTTTATGCATGCTGCGTGTCTGTTGCAACTTCAACAACAACTGATGTTATTATTGATGCTTTACTTGACTAATAAAAGTCCTGTAACTGAAAATGGTATGGGTGGGACTTTTCCCTCCACAGGCGATGAAGCCGCATCCATACCATTTCCAGCTTGCCCCCCCCCCCCCCAATTGTTAAATGTTAGATTTGCCCCTGGTGCACATGTGCATAGTTGTCCGTGTACGCAATGTGTTTGTCTGTGCGTACGCGCTGTGCGTTTGTGTGTGCGTGCGTGTGTGTGTGTCCTGCCCCCCCCTGCCCCGGCGTGTTGCCCCCGCTCTCATCCTCTCCCCACCTCAATTTTCCGTCAGAGTGCTCATTGGATGAAAAACACTTAACAGGTACACAGAGACCACCCTGAATTATTCACTGGGATTGGTAAATGGCAAAGAGAGGAGAGGAAGGGGGATAGAGAGAGGGAGAGAGAGGGAGAGAGAGAGAGAGAGAGAGAGAGAGAGAGAGGGGGGGGGGGGGGGGGGAGAGAGAGAGGGGGGGGGAGGGGGAGAGAGAGAGAAACAGAGACAGAGAGACAGAGAGAGAGAGCGAGAGAGAGAGAGGGGGGGGCGAGAGAGAGAGAGAGAGAGAGAGAGGGGGGGGGGAGAGAGACGGAGAGACAGACAGACAGACAGACAGACAGACAGACAGTTAGACAGACAGAGAGAGAGACAGAGAGACAGAGAGACAGAGAGAGAGGGAGGGAGAGTGTGGTGATCCAGCCATTGGCCTGTTGGAGGTCATTTCCACCCCATGCATGTTTAATTGGCTTTGGGACGGCTCAGTGTTTCTCTCCATCCATCGCTCTCCTCTGTTGCGACTCTACTAGGCACAGCCTCCTTTCTGGAGCAGTTTTCTCCTCTCTTTTTTCCCCGGCCCATGCAGGCTGGGTGATGGGGGGGGTTCCATGGCCCATGCAGGCTGGGCGATGGGGCGATGGGGGGCTATTTCAGGAACACATTAGGAGCACAGGAAAGACTGACATTTAGACTATCGCCGGGATGGCTCTGAGCAGGGGCGGATCTAGGCATGGGCATGGGGTGGGGGTGGAAGGCAATGCCCCCACTAAATGCCCCCGGATGATGGCATGCAAAACAACCCAAGGTATTAAGTGCCTATATTCATGGGTGGATCTAGGCATGCATGGGGGGCAATGCCCCCCTAAATGATTGCCCAGTCTGCCCCTCCAAACATAATGGCATGCAAAACAAACCAATATATTTCAGTGCTTATATGTGATAGAATTTGGTACTTTTCCTATTAGAGCCCTCTAAAGTTTTTTTTTTTTTTTTGGCTAAAATAGTTTTTAGTAGTAAGATCAAAGTTCCTACTTTTTTAATGTGATTAAAAATGATTTTAGCCAAAAAAAAAAAAAAAAAAAAAAAAAAAAAACTTTAGATGACTCTAAAACAGGGGTTTTCAACAGGTGGTCCGGGGACCACCAGTGGTCCTTGAGAGGGTTCCAGGTGGTCCTCAGCTAAGTTGTTTAACCGGATGTAACTCTTGAGAACGTAAAAATGAAACCAAATGGACCCTTCCGGGTCCATTTGGTTTCATTTTTACACTCTCAAGAGTTAAAATATTCATCATGTTAATTACCCCAAGTCTACACACTAGAAGATTAATGGTCATGCACAGAAGCAAAAGAAATCTTTAGTTTTGGGGTCGTCTGTGGGTCTAAAAATATCCTCAATTGGTGGGCCGTGGCTCAAATGCTGAATAAATGGTGGGCCCTGGCATCAAAAAGGTTGAAAACCCCTGCTCTAAAAGGAAAACGTCCTTGGGAGACATGAGGACCAAAGCACCAGATAAGTTCACTACTGCTGCTACACTACTACTTCTTACTTCTTCTGCCCCCCCAATTGGGTAATGTTACATCCGCCCCTGGCTCTGAGCAGAGAGGGACGGTGGGACGGAGGGATGGAGGGGTAAAGGCCTCGTCACTGCCCTGCCATGTGACAGATGGATATTGGAATATTTACCCGCCTAGCTCCTCTTGGCTCTGGGTTACGTTACGGCTGGAGACTTGACCCAGATCAAAACGGCTACCTCTAATGGATCCAATTATTTCCGTTTGTGTGCAGCACAACGGGACCATGAGGTGGAGTGTCCAAAGCCGCGATCCGCTCCAGGATTCACTCACTGCCATGCAGGCCCAAGCAAAAAGCTTTTTGCCGCGGTTTAAACTAACAATTGATCTGGGTCAGGGGTGGATATAGGCATAGGCATGGGGGGGGGGCATGCAAAACAACCCAAGATATTTCAAATTAAAGTGCCTATATTTAAAATGATTTGAGCCACTTCTACTGCTACTAACTATTTCTAGAGTGCTATTTATATGCATTAAGTAATTGATTCATTATCTCAGAAACAAAAAATCACAAACGGCAGTTGTATACGTTTTTTCCCACACATATTCCAGAGACGTGTAACTAAAGGGTTAACTAATCCTATGCACGGACGAACCCCGAACCGGGAAGAATTTACGTTGACATTTGACCCACTGGCCCTTCCCTCATCTTTATAATTAAACACTATTTCTGTTTTTCAAACCGTCTCTGAGCCTCCTGTGCGTGCGTGTGTGTGCGTGTGTGTGTGTGTGTGTGTGTGTGTGTGTGTGTACACCCACACGTGTGCACGTGTAACGCCCGTGTAGATCACATGCACATCCCTTCATTTTACGTAGGGTGCATGTGATGAGCATACTGTAAGCTGCTATACCTTTCTGCCTGTTTTAATTGGGGAGCTGCCATATGATCCAACCCATAGGACTGCTATAGCTGCCCTGCAGTCAACACAAGCTAAATGCCATAACCTTACATTACATATACAGTATACCATAACTGAAGAAAATGGAACGAACGAGAGCAAAGAGTAGAGCTACCTCTCTGCTTCTGAGGCAGGGGCGGATCTAGGCATGGGTATGGGGGGCAATGCCCTCCCTAAATGCTGACTGTCCCACCAAACATGATGGCATGCAACACAACCCAAGATATTTCAGTGCTTATATTATTTAGTTTATTTATATTTATTTAGCTTTTTTTAGTATTTGAAACACTACTACTGCTACTAACTAACTACAACTGTGTCACCACTAAACCAACAGCATTTGATCATTGAAAACAGAAAACTCTCTGAGTCAGACCTTTAGCTTTATGCACGCTGCGTGTCTGTTGCAACTTCAACAACAACTGATGTTATTATTGATGCTTTACTTGACTAATAAAAGTCCTGGAACTGAAAATGGTATACCATTCTCACCTGCCCCCCCCCCCCCCCCCCCCCCAATTGTGAAATGTTACATCCGCCCCTGCTCTGAGGTCTTTGGCCGCGGAGCTCAGCCAGATTAGATTAAGGAAGCGTACTATCAAAAATGGATGAATCTCTCTCCAGATAGCCTGGGATAGAGTTGCTGAATTCTTGGCTGCAGAGGTAAGAAAGCACTGGAGTTGGTCCAGAGGTAAACGCGATACTAAGACCAAGAGCAGATAACGGCGACTTCAGGATGAATTCAGGTGAATACGGAACCAATCGATCAATCAAACATGTGTCTTGTCTCCGACTTCCCCGCTAGTCTGTATGTTTTCACTGTCTGTCCATTTGTCTCTCTGTATGTCCATCCTTTGTAAATGCTCCCTTTATATAGACCTGCGCAGTGACGTCACCAGCCCTGTTCCACTAGTGGATTCCTCATTCATTTTCCTCATAGACTTTTCGAAAATGGTTAATAAAAACTAGGGCTGTTGAATGATTAAAAATTTTAATCAAATTAATCACAGCTTCAAAATTAATTTAATCATGATTAATCACCATTCGAACTACCTGTATGTCCAAAATATGCATGTTTTTAAAAAAGAAACCGAATCTGTGAAAAAAATAACCATTTATCTTTAAAATATGTATCAAAATACGAGATCTACAAGCCCTCAATGCATGTAGATCCTCCAGCTATACTCTAGTTCTGGTTACAGGGAGACACACAGATAATACGTCTCTGTAAAACCGTGCTCTACACATTTCGTTGAATGAGAAAATGCTCAGTGGGTTTAGTCAGTGCGCACATGAGTTAATTGCGTTAAAAATTTTAATCAGATTAATCAGCAGAATTAATTTAATCCCATTAATTAACTATTTTCGAAAATGGTTAATAAAAACACAAAGCCAACTCGGGTTGTGACAAACCATGACAACACACACAATATGATCTTGCAATATCTAATTAGCAAGAAGTATAAAACGGAATGATACAACACTTTTTGTTTTGTTTTTCATCTTAGAAATTATTTGATCGTCCCAAAAGTTTGTGTGTGTCATCATGATTCGTCACGACCCGAGTTGGCTTTGTCCACGGCGTAATCGTCTTCATGTAAATTATTTTCGAAAAGTCTATGAGAAAAATGAATGGGGAAAACACTTCTGGAACCGGAGCGGTGACGTCACTGCGCAGGTTTATAGCGCCTTCATCCAAGGCGCTTTACATAGCTTGTCTCACATTCACCCATTTACACACACACACACACACACACACACACACACACACACACCACACACACACACACACACACACACACACACACACACACACACACACACACACACACACACACACACACACACACAACACACACACACATTCATACAGTGATGGCAGTGGAAACCATGCAAGGTACCTACTAGCATATCAGGAGCAATGAGGGGTTCAGTGTCTTGCTCAAGGACACTTCGACACTAACTCTGCAGGAGCCCGGGATCGAACCGGCAACCTTGTGGTTACCATCCAGTTTCTCTACCCTGAGCCACTGCTTAGATGGTAACGAAAATGGAGACCATTGTCAGTAGTGGGACTTGATCCCACAACCTTGCGTTCTGAAGTCTGGCGCTCAGTCAGCCTGTTGGTCTTTGAAAGGCTAAAACATACTCCAGGGTGAAGTGAGTTTAGGTGAAGACTTTTCACCACGGTGTAGTTAGTGTTTAGGCTTCACTCTATAGCCAGGGTCAAACTGTTCCTTTACACCCTACAACACATATGTCAAACTCTAGGCTCAGGGGCCAAATCAGGCCCCTGAATGAATTATCTTTGGCCCGCGGGATGATATTGAATTAGTATTAGAACTGGCTCTCTGGTATATTGCACACACCATGATAAGAAATGAATGCAACTAATTGTTTTACTTCCTCAACTCAGTCTCATTTCTCAATTAACTATGAAAGCAGCACTATAGGTGAGGATCATAGAAGAAAAAAAATCCCTGAAAAATAGCTGTTACGGGCCGCAGAGTGGCGCGCTATGAGACGTGAACACCTGCTATTTTTCATTAAAACTTAAAACAGTTTTTAATGCAGGCAGGCAGTTTCATCTTTACAATTATCTTGCCATTAGGAGAATTGATTTTTGAAGGGAAATTACTTTTTTGCTGTTTGACAGTGACGTCATTGTAAACCGGTGTTGAAACACAGACCCGTATCTCCGGCCCTCGACTTGTATCTCTGGCCCTGGACTTCTATTTTGGCCCACTCTGTATTTGGGTTTGACACCCCTACCCTACAAGTAATGCCCTTACGTGAAAATAAAAACATATATTTTTGTTCTGTTCCTGATTGGCTCTGATTGGTGTTCCAAATCAGCAAGAGTGAAAAACACAGACCAATCACGGATGCAGCAGCATTTGCTGTGAAACATGGAAATGTCACTATTCCATTATTCTTTCTTTACATCGGAGGTATTTACGTGAACTGTACTTGAATTTGCAGGTCATAAACATATCTAATAATTAATCTGTTTGTTCCTGCAGCATCCTCCATATTCAATGTTTCTGTATGCAACAATCTGCAAGCATGCCGACGCACGCACGCACACACACACACACACACACACACACACACACACACACACACACACACACACACACACACACACACACACACACACACACAGGGGCGGATGTAACATTTCCCAATTTGGGGGGGGGGGGGGGGGGGGGGCAGGAGAAAATGGTATGGGGCGGCTTCATCGCCCGTGTCGCTTCGCGCCACAGGCGATGAAACCCCACCCATACCATTTTCAGTATACAGGACCTTTATTAGTCAAGTAAAGCATCAGTAATACCATCAGTTGTTGTTGAAGTTGCAACAGACACGCAGCATGCATAAAGCTAAAGGTCTGACTCAGAGAGTTTTCTGTTTTCAATGATGAAATGCTGTTGGTTTAGTGGTGACACAGCTGTAGTTAGTTAGTAGCAGTAGTAGTGTTTCACATCATTTTAAATATAAGCACTTTAATTTGAAATATCTTTGAAATGTGGGTTGTTTTGCATGCCATCATGTTTGGTGGGGCAGTCAGGGCATTTAGGGGGGCACTCCCCCCCCATACCCATGCCTAGATCCGCCCCTGACTTGAACCTGTAGGTCATAAACATTCCTAATAATGAATCTGTTTTATCCTCCATATTCAACACACACACACACACACAACACACACAACACACACCACACACACACACACACACACACACACACACACACACACACACACACTCACACTCACACTCACACTCACACTCACACACACATTACACTACTGAATGCTTTCCACACCTCATCTGTTTATTCATGATCTGCTCTATCTATAGTTAATGAATTCCTGGTTGTTAAACTGCGTTTCCCCCTGTGTTTTTTGTTTGTGTTCTCCTGCACCCCTAAGGCTAGGGTCATAACAGTGCAAACTTTTATACGCTAATTGATTTAATACATACAAAATATGTTTGATTTTTAGTCATCATTCATGCAGTTCATGATTTATTGTCATCTTCAGTCGAGCTGAAAGGAGAGAGCCTGCATTATGCTTCATTATGAGTCTGCACCGTTGTGTGTTCGTGATTCTTGACTTTAGTAAACACTCATCAGTTCTTCCGTTTTAAACCTCTTCGGTTTAAATGATGCAGTGAGATCCATTCATTAGAGCAGGGGTCTTCAACCTTTTTGACACCAGGGACCACCATTTATTCAGCATTTGAGCCACAGACCACCATTTGATTACATTTTCACACCAAAGACCTAAAATTAAAGAATTCTTTTGATTTTGTCCACAATTCCCGGCTGTATTTTGCCAACAAAACAGTGTAAACTTCTTAATTAAGTGGTGCTAATTAAGATGATGAATATTTTAACTCTTGAGAGTGTAAAAATGAAACCAAATGGACCCGCAAGGGTCCATTTGGTTTCATTTTTACACTCTCAAGAGTTACATCTGCTTAACCAACTTTCCGTCATTTAGCCTGGGGACCACTTGGAACCTTCTCAAGGACCACTGGTGGTCCCCGGACCACCTGTTGAAAACCCCTGCATTAGATCCATTCATTAAAGATTATCTAAAATAGGTGAGAAAATAGGGCTCAATTTTCGTTACACGCTAAACCACTTATCCCAATCCCCTTATTCCGTTTTTACTATTTTGAAAAACATTTTGTAATAGTTCAATGTGCCAATCTATTGACAGGTTGTGAGCATGTAGACTGGCCATTTGAACTATTGAAAAATGTTTTTTTTTTTTTTTTTTTTTAAGGTAGGTAAGTGATTTGAAATTCATGGTGTAGTACCAGCCTATTGCACTAGGGGGCCCAAGAGTAGCTACACTATGTGAACAGCTGTCTTCATCCTGATTGGAGGAGAATTCACCCTCCACCTGGGGAACTTTTATTAGCTCCTCTGCTAACGTGGGGGGGGGGAAACTCTGCACACCTTAGAGCATTTTATCAGAAAAAAAAAAAGGGTGATATCTGACAAAAGTGAAATCACTTCCCCTACCTTTAATAGTTTAATAAGGCAACAAAGTTAAGGGATAAGGTTTTTAGCGGTGACGAAAATCTAGACCTTAGTGTCAGACGGACACATGGCCACAAACAGCCAGCGCCATGGGCAGAGCTGTAGACAGAGTTGCCATCTCTCCTGTAAGGATAACCTACCAGTCATCATGGTTCCCCTTTCCCACATGTAAACTCCTCTATGCCTTTCAAGTAAACGTTGTAGGTTGTTTTGGCCTGGTGGTGGCGCTATATTTGAAAAAGGTACAGTGGCATTTCTACCGTGGCCTTGTGGGAATGTGCGTATGACTTAGAGATTAGGCATAACCAGAGCCATCTAGGAGTTGCGACATTGAGGGGTCAGAAAACAGCCTGGTCACGTGGTTCATGTACTCGTGCGAGCCCCATAGGCCCCAATGCATTCAGTAACTTCCGGCTGTCACTATTCATTGTCACTATCCAACAGAAGTCTATGTAGATGGACTGGCCCCATGAAGTGAACGGAGTTGGCATAACTCTGTCTATTTCCAAGGCTCTGGGTATAGGCTCTGTGATAGTATAGTACTTTGTGTTCATTATTTTGCATGGGGAACTAAAGTTTGTTGTTTCCGCATGGACCACTTTGCAGTGTGCACGCATGGGGAAAAAATAAATCACTGTGTTTGGTTGTGTGTGTTTTGGTGCATCAACAGAGCAAGTACTTCAAGCAGTTCAGTTTTTCAAGTTTTAATTCCCCCACACGTTTACTGCAGCCACAAGGTTTGTTATTGTCTCCACCGAAGGTGGGGACTATAAAACGCCTCCGTCCGTGCACGCGGCCCGTCCGTCCCCCGAATCTGTCCGTCGCACGACTGTCTGTCCGTGCACGCAAGCCCGTTCGTCATGACGTCATGACGACGTTATAGTTGATACACTAGTACCAGTGAACGTTCAAACCTGAGCACAGACGGTGGAGACCTGGGTACAGGTCTCTAGGAGGACCCTGAGATTGAGAAGCTTGAGATGACGTCATGATGAGGTCATAGGTATGAAGGTCATAGGTCATGGGTATAAAACGCCCTCTGTTCGTGCACGCAGCCGTCCGTCCCCCAAATCTGTCTGTCCCACGACTGTCTGTCCGTGCACGCAGGCCGTCCGTCATGACGACGTTATAGTGATACACTAGTACTAGTAGATGTTCAAACCTGAGCCCAGACGGTGGAGACCTGGGTACAGGTCTCTAGGAGGGACCCCTGAGATTGAGAAGCTTGAGATGACGTCATGATGAGGTCATAGGTGTGAAGGATGGCTGACAGCATCATAATTGGGTTCAAGTTCAGAAAGACATTAGTGTTTTATATATATTAGAATAATATCATCAATTGCTGAGCCCGGACGGTGGAGACCTGTGCCCCGTAGGGGCACAATTGTTATTTGTTTTGTATTTGTAAAGTTTGTTGCAATCTATAGAAGGGTGAATGTGTATTAGTTTATTGTTTGCTGTATGTTTGGCATTGTGTAGTGTGCTGTTTATTTTTTGTCTGTTTGTATATTTGTGTTTTACATTCTCACGGCCTTGGAATAAACATTCAGGATATCGGATATCAGTAAAAAAAAAAAGTCAATGTCGGACATCTATAATAGAGATACTCTGTACACAACAGGGGCGGATGTAACATTTCCCAATTGGGGGGGGGGGGGGGGGTAAGAGAAAATGGCATGGGGAATTGAAGTCGCACCCATACCATTTTCAGTTGCAGGACTTTTATCAGTCAAGTAAAGCATCAATAATAACATCAGTTGTTGTTGTTGAAGTTGCAACAGACACACAGCATGCATTAAGCTAAAGGTCTGACTCAGAGAGTATCTGTTCTAAATGATGAATGCTTTTGGTTTAGTGTTGACACAGCTGTAGTTAGTTAGTTGCAGTAGTCGTGTTTCAAATCATTTAAAATACAGGCACTTTAATTTGAAATATCTTGGGTTGTTTTGCATGCCATCGTGTTTGGTGGGGCAGACTGGGCATTTAGAAACCCCCATGCCCATGCCTAGATCCGCCCCTGGTACACAACATCTGGAGTTATATTTATACATACGATACAAGGACAGAATGAAAAGTGTGCAGACACAGTGCCATGCCTTCTGCTTGCTGCAGACAACAACAACAGCATCCAGGCTGGAAGCCTTGGCAGCATGCTGCGATTTAGAGCAACTCCTTCTCTGCCCTGTCAGAAACCACAGCAGGACGACTGGACTAGCTTCTCTGCCAGACCCTTTTTCCCCAACAGTATACAGTGTTTGTGGAATCTCTGCTTTTGTTCAAGCTGTTCTTAAGCCACAGCAGAGTTTCTGACAGAACGTGGTCCTGAACTTGGCAGACCTAATAAGCGTAGCGTCCAGAAACAAGGATGACGTATGCAGGAGTGTAGTGTGTTTTGGGGCAAAAGTAGGCCTATGTTTTTTGTCTTGTCATTTACTTTTATTCATTCCATAATCAATTGTAAACAATCTTGCCCAATATGCTATACTTTTAATAGCGTGTCTGTGTGTGTTGCGCAGGTGCACTCAAATGCAAGTGTGCATGCACGTGTCTTAAAGGGGAATTCCACTCATTTTCAATATTTTACTATGTCATTAATTTACCTTAGAGATGTTGTGTGGACATGATAAAAAAAGTTCCCTCATTCTGTGTTTCCTAGAAATGGAGGTCTGAAAAAAATCATTAGCATGGTGAAATACATCTTGATGACATCATCAAGATGTGTTTCACCATGTTAATGAGTTTCCTTTTTTCTGAGAGTGGACAAATGGAACCAAATGGACCCGCTAGGGTCCATTTGGTTCACATTTGTACACTATTGTAGCTATTGATGTACATTTACATCAATAGCTTGTACATAAACATTCCGTTTTCAAATATAAAGTACTCACACATTTCTTATGGGTGTTAGACACTTATTGCGCCTGAAATTAGGATAGCTGTGTGCCGCGTTGTTTAATGAAACGCGTTTTTACAAGAGCTCTCCGGTGCTACTTTTCTGGGTTGGGGTAAGTTTGGTAAACACACAGATGCACACCGGGAGCACATCCCTCATATTAGTTTGTATTAGCAGTGCGGTCAGCGTGAGTATATGGAACACACCCAGTGTTCAGAGTGCCACGCTCCTCCCCACCGATAGGATAATATATGGAACACACCCAGTGTTCAGAGTGCCACGCTCCTCCCCACTGATAGGGGGCGCATATACAATTGAAAGCCAAAGATGGAAGAAAAACTCCTAATTTCGGGCGCAATAAGTGTCTAACACATGTAGAAATATGTGTGGCTGCTTTATATTCGAAAACGGAATGTCTCGGTACACGTTATTCATGTAAATGTGGCGATCCGCCACAAACTGAATTAAGCTGCATGACGCTTGTAAAGTACGAGTGTCATGCGATGCATGGCTAAGGCAGTACAGCTGTATAAGTGATTAAGACTAATGTCAAACGACACTGATTCATGTTCTAATTATTATTATGGCCTATACTATTCAGTAAGGAAGGAAGCCATGTTGATTTATTTAAAGCATTAGCCTACAGGCAGCCTGTCGGTTAAAGCCCAGTGAGGCATACTGTATGTGATGAAGCACCCAAGCTCTCGAACATGCGGTGCGTTGGTACTTCTAACGTGATGAACAGGTAGCATTAGTTACAGCCTCCACACCAGTGATGTGTGGAGGCTGCCATGAGCAGGTTCTATTTCTAACACATACCTGGGCATTATGCGGCCAGGGGGCCAAATGCGGCCCTTTGGCTGACTCTGACCGGCCTGTGAAAGGGTACCGTGGTTTTCAGCCAGTGGTCTGGGGACCACCAGAGGTCCTTGAAAGAGTTCCACTTAACTCATTGACCGCGATCGGATCTTCTTTGTTTCCTCTCCATTGCCGCGGCTCAAACCAGTTCGATCGGTAAAAAAGCCCTTATTTTGAAGCTCAGATCTCCTAAACAGGATGTGCTGTTTCTGTTATGCTGTGTCTGTTGTCTTGCCTAATCGATCATCTGGCGATGTACCCAAAAACATCCGGTTCACAAGTCAGGAAGAGCTGTGTAGCCCTGGCTGCTTAACCCATGCGCCAGCGACATTGAGGGGCAAACCGGAGGAGAGCCGTTTGAATGCATTGGGTTGAATGCATGTCAATGGGACGGAAAAAAAAAAAAGTTGTCCCCAATTCTGTCCCAAATGAAAGTCAGCAACGGGATGATCATCAGACGATGCGCACGGACTAATAGTTGGATTAAAGAATGAAATCTACATCTCGTCGTGATACGAGCCGTCGTCGTGAACGGCGGAGAAATCTAACGGGAAGTCCACGAGCAGCTCGAGAACGGCGCTTTAAGAATTTCTCCCCCATTTCCCAATGGGGGAGAAAATGGTATGCATACCATTTTCGGTTACAGGACTTTTATTAGTCAAGTAAAGCAACAATAATAACATCAGTTGTTGTTGAAGTTGCAACAGACACGCAGCATGCATAAAGCTAAAGGTCTGACTCAGAGAGTTTTCTGTTTTCAATGATGAAATACTGTTGGTTTAGTGGTGCCACAACTGTAGTTACTAGCAGTAGTTCTGTGTTTTAAACCATTTCAAATACCAGCACTTTAATTTGAAATATCATGTGTTGTTTTGCATGCCATCATGTTTGGTATGTGGGGCAGACTGGGCATTTAGCGGGGCATTGTCTCCCCCCATACCCATGCCTAGATTTACCCCTGGCCAGGCGTAGCTGCCCCCCTCCCCTCCTGTTGCATGGCTGTAGACAGATATTCAATTATTCTCCTGTCTAAACACATCATGGTCTCTCCATGGTTACGCCGTCTCAACCTGCATCGTACCATCAGGCTGGATTAACACACACTGAGCGAGGACGCTTGTTGGTGTTCTAAACGGTATTAGCATAATTAGCATTACTTAGCATTATTAGACGGCAGTGGCTCAGGGGTAGAGTCAACGGATGGTAACTATAAGGTTGCCGGTTCGATCCCGGGCTCCCACAGAGTTAGTTTCGAAGTGTCCTTGAGCAAGACACTGAACCCCTAATTGCTCCTGATGTGCTAGTAGGTACCTTGCATGGTTTCCACTGCCATCAGTGTGTGAATGTGGTGAATGTGATGCACAAGCTATGTAAAGCACCTTGGATAAAGGTGCTATATAAATGCACATTTTACCATTTATTAGCATTACTTAGCATTATTAACCTCATTTACTTAGCATTAGCAATACTTAGCAATAGCAGCATTACTTACTTAGCATTATTAGCATCAATTAGCATTACTAGCATTACTTAGCATTATTACCATTAACAACACTTAGCATTACCATTACTTACCATCATTACCATTACCACACTTAGCACTAGCATCACTTAGCATCAATTAGCATTATTAGCATTAAATAGCATCATTAACATTCTTACACTTTGGAAAAAATATCAGACACTACAAGCTCATAGCGTGCCACGGTATTGGCGCGCTATGAGCTTGTAGGGCTGATATTTTTTTTCAAAATGATGAAAATGCGGCACAGATCTTATTTCTGAATTATTTTTCCGTTCAGGCTGGATTAACAGTCTAGGTGCACAGACGGCTTCGCCAGCTGCCATGCGCTTCCACAGAATGATGATTTTATAGATATATCCAAAATGCAACTGTTGATTATGTGATGTCTGGATGCTGTGGCTAGGAGGAGGAATATCATCGGCAATTATCTGAAATGCCTGTTTTGTTTTTTTGAGAGAGAGAGAGGAGAAATGCAATCTGGGAACCCATCCGCTTTGTTTCTCTTTTCCCTTTTCACCTACACTGTGATTTGCTGCTTCTGGCTTTAGATTAAAGGTAGGGGAAGTGATTTCACTTTTGTCAGATATCACCCAAAAATATTTTTTTTCTGTTAAAATGCTCTATTATAAGGTGTGGAAACCACATATGGAGTTTCCCCCTCCCCCACGTTAGCAGAGGAGCTAATAAAAGTTCCCCAGGTCACCACAATTCTCCTCCAATCAGGAGCGAGCAGCAGGTTCACATAGTGTAGCTACTGTTGGGGGCCCCTAGTGCACCAGGCTGGTACTACACCATGAATTTCAAATCACTTCCCCTACCTTTAAGTGAATATTAGTATGTCTCTAAGAAGAAAGGGCCCTGTTTTGATCTTAGTCTTAAGTATCATGTCTTGTGTCTTAAGTCAAAACTTGGAGGTGTGGCAAAGCTGTTCGGCCGATCAAAACAGCCAAACAGCTTTGCCACACCTCCAAGGGAATTCCACCCATTTTTAACATTCTAAGATGTCTTTAATATACCTTAGAGGTTGCTGGGTGGACAATAAAAAAGTTCCCCTATTCTGTGTTTCCTATGAATGAAGGCCTGAAGAAAACCACTAACATGGTGAAACATCTTGATGACATCCTCAAGGTGTATTTTCACCATGTTAATGGATTTCTTTAGACGCTTCTTTTTCTGAGAGCGTACAAATGGAACCAAATGAACCCGTTAGGGTTCATTTGGTTGCAGTTGTGCTCTCTCAGAAAAAATGTTGAAAATGGGTGGAATTCCCCTTTAAGTAATAAGACCTATACTTAAGACAATCAAAAGTGTAATGGTTAACTTGTATTGTCTACGTACAGGTATCAGTTTTGTTGTAGTTGTGCTTCATTTGTACTGTAAATTTCTAAGCTGTTAAAAAACGTCATTAATTAATTAATTCATTCATTCATTCATTTATGCACGCAGTCAAATATGTTGATTTTGCGTCTGGGGCGCTACCTCCTTCGTTGTAGAACAGTGGGTTTTCAACCAGTGGTGAACCAAATGATTCAATTTTGGGTCGAAAATGGCTCTTTCAACATCTTGGGTTGCCGACCCCTGCTGTAGAGTATTGAGGGAACGTATCGGGGCTAGATTGACAGATGACAGAAATATTAAAACAGACAAACGGACAAGGCAGCAAGCAAAGTTATCATATTGTCATATCATATTCCTGTAGCATCTGCGTTCTGCGAGTCCCATATACTCCCCAGTTCTGATTACCTTTTCTCATTTTATGATTCTCTCATGCGAGAGAATTGTTTTGGACATGATGTCATCCTTCATATTGACTGTGATGTTGTTTTTTCCCAGTGTGTTCGATTTTGGTGAGAATACACTTAATAAATGGATGTGTGAGCAGTGAGAGATCCCTAGTGATACTGCCAGTCTCTCACACTGTGTCTAACGGCATTACACATTACTATATATCATTATACGCTACAGTCCAGGGGTGGATCTAGGCATGGGCAGGGGGAGCAATGCCCCCCTAAATGTCCAGTCTGCCCCACCAAACATGATGGCATGCAAAACAACCCAAGATATTTCAAATTAAAGCTTATATTTAAAATGATGTGAAACCACTACTACTGCTACTAACTAACTACAGCTGTGTCACCACTAAACCAACAGCATTTCATCAGAAAACTCTCTGAGGCAGACCTTTAGCTTTATGCATGCTGCGTGTCTGTTGCAACTTCAACAACAACTGATGTTATTATTGATGCGTTACTTGACTAATAAAAGTCCTGTAACTGAGGCCGCACCCATACCATTTTCTTCTGCCCCCCAATTGGGAAATGTTACATCCGCCCCTGCTACAGTCTGCTGGTATGAGACTGGAAAATATGGAAATATGGAAAACTCATAATATGGAAAACTATAAGAAATTAATGCAAATATAAATTAAGGCTGTTGAAAATATGGACTTAATTAGTCAAATTAATTTTGGTGATTAATATGATAAAAAAATTTAACGCAATTAACTCTCTGTTCACACTGGTTCAACGCACTGAGCATTTTCTCAATGAAGGAAATGGGTAGAGTACGTTTTACACAGAGACATATAGCTGTGTGTCTCCCTGTAACCAGAACCATTGGGCTCCATTTTCATCACCACTAAACCCCTTATCCTTAACTTCTTTGCCTTTTTAAACTATTAAAAAAAAATCCAGTAGTTCAAATGGCCAGTCTACAAGCTCACAACGTGTTAGTACAGGGGTTTTCAACCTTTTTGACAACAGGGACCACCCTTTATTCAGCATTTGAGCCACGGACCCCCATTTGATGACATTTTAGCCCCAAAGACCTAAAACATAAAGAATTATGTTGGTTTTGTCCACAATTCCATTATTCCAGGCACAATTTGTGAAGCTCTTAATTAAGTGGTGCTAATTCAGATGATGAATATTTTAACTCTTCAGAGTGTAAAAATGAAACCAAATGGACCCGCAAGGGTCCATTTGGTTTCATTTTTACATTCTCAAGAGTTACATCTGGTTAACCAACTGTCCATCATTTAGCCTGGGGATCACCTGGAACCCTCTCAAGGACCACTGGTGGTGCCTGGACCACCTGTTGAAAACCCCTGTGTTAGTAGATTGACATGTTGAAATATTCCCAAAAAGTTTTTCAAAATAGGAAAGAACGAAATATGGGATTTGGGAGCATTGAGGGCTTGTAGATCACCTATTTTGATAAATAAAACATATCTTTTTTTCCTCCAGATTCTTTTTTTTTTTTTTTTTTTAATGTTCAAATTTTGGACATAGTTCGAATCGTAATTAATAGTTTTCCTGCCGTCCACGCGTGCTCGTGGATATCCCGTTAGAACCCCACTGCCGAAAACGCGGACGGCTCGTATCACGCGGAAATGTAGATTTCATTCTTTAATCCAACTATTAGTCTGTGCGCATCGTCTGATGATCATCCCGTTGCTGACTTTCATTTGGGACAGAATTGGGGACAACTTTTTTTTTTCCGTCCCATTGACATTCATTCAATCCAATGCATTCAAACGGCTCTCCTCCGGTTTGCCCCCTCATGTCGCTGGCGCATGGGTTAAGCAGCCAGGGCTACACAGCTCTTCCTGACTTGTGAGCCGGATGTTTTTGGGTAGATCGCCAGATGATCGATTAGGCAAGACAACAGACACAGCATAACAGAAACAGCACATCCTGTTTAGGAGATCTGAGCTTCAAAATAAGGGCTTTTTTACCGATCGAACTGGTTTGAGCCGCGGCAGTGGAGAGGAAACAAAGAAGGTCCGATCGCGGTCAATATTAATCATGATTAAATTAATTTTGAAGCTGTGATTAATCAGATTAAAATTTTTAATCATTCAACAGCCCTAATATAAATATAAATTCAACAAATTTGACAAATTAATAGATTGAATTAATAGACATAAGTATATACATGCTAGGGCATTAACCAACTTGTCGACTAGTCGATTGTCAATAAGTAAAACCACTAGTCGACCTCGTTGTTACTAGTTGACTAGTCGATAAGAAATTAATAAAAACTGAGGTATTATTATTTTTATTATTAATATTGTTTTAGTGTTACAACATAAATCTTAGTTGGATTATAGTCACCAGCGTAGTTTTCCTTTTACAATAACAAACATTATAATAACATGAGCGAGACGCTCGCCTCTGCCACAGAAAGGTGCTTCGCTTCGAGTCTGCCCCTGGCTTAAATCAAGTGCCGGGAGCCCAGGAGGTCAGGGGCAAGGCTTCCCCATTTCACCCCCCCCACCTTTTTTCTTTTTTAATATAATTATTTTTAATACCTGGTACATTAACGACTAGTCGACTAGTAAACTAGGCAACTAGTCGACAAGTGAATACCCTAATGCATGCGCGATCTTTCAAAGTCTTCCCTGTCTCAGGTTCTAATTGTTATCGGTTAGGATTAGGTTAGGATTCTCACACACTATAGTTTGGTAATGAGTCATGAATCCTCCAAGATCTGCCTGCGCTGTTGCTATGGTTACAACCAGGACCCAAACCTTACAAGGAAAACTTCACCAGAGTGAGTTCTCTCTTTCTCTCTCTCTCTCTCTCTCTCTCTCTCTCTTCTCTCTCTCTCTCTCTCTCTCTCTCTCTCTCTCTCTCTCTCTCTCTCTCTCTCTGAGTCTCTCTCTTAATGATGTTTAAAACTAGAACTTAAGAACAAAACAAGTGGGCGTCG
This sequence comes from Benthosema pterotum, assembly GCA_039105355.1. NCBI lineage: Eukaryota > Metazoa > Chordata > Actinopteri > Myctophiformes > Myctophidae > Benthosema > Benthosema pterotum. The sequence goes on along the minus strand of CM076973.1, from coordinate 477,087 downwards.
ATCCTCTAATTTGTGTGCTGAAGCATTTGCGAAGAAAATACTTTCAAACAAGATGCTTGTTTTTGCAATGTGTCAAGAGGTTGACTGAAGATTTTCGTATACTATATTAACACACACAAAACATAATCTGTCCAACGTCAATTATACAGATTCCCTAGCGTGCAGGTGTAACGGCATTTTTATAGATCAGGGGTTTTCAACCAGTGGTCCGGGGACCACCAGTGGTCCTTGAGAGGGTTCCAGGTGGTCCCCAGGCTAAATGATGCAAAGTTGGTTAACCAGATGTAACTCTTGAGAATGTAAAAATGAAACCAAATGGACCCTTGCGGGTCCATTTGGTTACATTTTCACACTCTCAAGAGTTAAAATATTCATCTGAATTAGCACTATTTAGTTAAGAAGTCTGACACTTTTTTGTTTGCAAAATCCAGCCTGGAATTGTGAACAAAAACAAAATATTTTTTTTAGTTTTAGGTCTTTGGGGCTAAAATGTCATCAAATGGTGGTCCGTGGCACAAATCCTGAATAAATGGTGGTCCCTGGGATGAAAAAGGTTGAAAACCACTGTTATAGATGAAAGCTTAAAGGTAATGGAAGCAACTTTTAGCCAAAAATCTAAATAGAATTATCGCTATATTGTTTCACTTTTTCCCCTCTATCTTGCTTCTACTTTGATGCTGCAGCTGTTTCCCTGCAGGCAGACACTTGCTTTGTCCTGTTGTTGTCAACAAGTCATGAAAACAAAACATTCATCAGGCGGTGCTAATTTGTGAGGGGGGAGAAGGGTGGCGTGGGGTGAGGCAGTGTTTTAGCCAATCACAGCACAGCAGGCTCCAGCATGGTACTTCATTAGAACCCTTGGTCTATTTTTTATGTGTAATGATGCCTTCCCTTTTTATTTAGGGTTTCTTTCTGGAGGCTAAAACCTTTCCAGTCAAATGTGCCAATGAAAAAGGCTGTAATGTAGTGACATCACACATCAGCCCCTCCCCTAACTCCTCCTCCTTTACCATACAACTACAGCTGTGGGTGTGGCTTCAGTTCAGGTGGATCTCCACCCATCACCACCCACCAGGCAAACCAGGCATACTTAATGAACTGGTAGGGTGGAATCATAAAAATGACAGTTTAACAAACACTGTACACTTTTTGGGGAAAAAATCTTACTTTTCATACAACATTAACCCATAGTGGGCGGGAACCCCTAGTGGTAGTTTTACCCTAGTTGACGGGAACACCAATATGCGTTCTGTACAGTATGTACAGTACCAAAAAATGTCAAAATTTGATGGTGTTACACAATAATTTGAAGTTTTTCAATACACTTAGGTCAGTATTTCAAAGACATTTTTACACTCAACAAAAATATAAACGCAACACTTTTGTTTTTGCTCCCATTTCTCAGGGGGTGGACTTAAAGCCCTAAAATTATTTCCAGATATACAATATAACCATTTCTCTCAAACACTGTTCACAAATCTGCCTAAATGTGCGATATTGAGCACTTCTGCTTTGTTAAGATAATCCATCCCACCTCACAGGTGTGCCACATTAAGATGCAGGTGTGACATCACGATTAGTGCACAGATGTACCCCAGACTCTCCACAACAAAAAGACACCCTGAAATGTGCAATTTTCTTTTGCCTTATTGGGTGTATGGGCCTCCGAAACAGACAGTATCTGGTGTGACCACCATTTGCCTCATGCAGTGCAACACATCTTCTTCGCATAGAGTTAATCAGATTGTCAATTGTGGCCTGTGGAATGTTGGTCCACTCCTCTTCAATGGCTATGTGAAGTTGCTGGATATTAGTGGGAACTGTTACACACTGTAAAAATGGTAATAACACAATATTACCACATTATTACCATTTCGACAGCGCATACCAGTTCCCACTAATATCCAGCAACATAGCCATTGAAGAGGAGTGGAGCAACATTCCACAGGCCACAATTGACAATCTGATCAACTCTATGCGAAGAAGATGTGTTGCACTGCATGAGGCAAATGGTGGTCACACCAGATACTGTCTGTTTCGGAGGCCCATACACCCAATAAGGCAAAAGAAAATTGCACATTTAAGGGTGTCTTTTTGTTGTGGAGAGTCTGGGTACACCTGTGCACTAATCGTGATGTCACACCTGCATCTTAATGTGGCACACCTGTGAGGTGGGATGGATTATCTTAACAAAGCAGAAGTGCTCAATATCACACATTTAGGCAAATTTGTGAACAGTGTTTGAGAGAAATGGTTATATGTATATCTGGAATGAATTTTAGGGCTTTAAGTCCATCCCTGAAAAATGGGAGCAAAAACAAAAGTGTTGCGTTTATATTTTTGTTGAGTGTAGAATCGGGATAGTCTACAATGGGTTAATACCTGATGATCATGTTTTAGGGTAGAAAAAATGCATGGCACTCCATCTTTAAAATGAAAACTACCAACAGTACTACAGTGTTACTGTTATTTCTCTGTGCGAATTCTTTTTTTTTTTTTTCCTATTTAATTACAGAATATTTCTACAATGTTTGCATCAGCATCTCAGGTGGTGTCTGCAGGTTTTAATACTCCACAAAGCAAACATGCACAACATGTGCACGTAGCTGGATTATGAATATGGATGTGGCTCAGAGATGTATTTGCGTAACATCGGTTCGTCGAGCGCGCAGGTTTGTAGCGCAGGCTGTTGATCACATCATCGGGGGTGTTTTGTGTGAGCGAGTCTTCAGTAAATATTGAGTTTTAGATACAGAAGAAATTGCGTAAGCGCAAACCGCCAACGTCAAACATTGACTGGATGAAAGTTTTCTTGCCGGCGTGATCATCGTGATGGATGGATGGATGGATGGATGGATGGATGGATGGATGGATGGATGGATGGATGGATGGATGGATGGATGGATGGATGGATGGATGGATGGATGGGTGGATGGATGGGTTTGATTGAAAGTTTGTTAATTAACTCCCACAACTTGCAATGTAAAAAAAAAGATGAACACCCACACAGGCACAGTGACACACACGCACAAACTTAAAGATGTCTCATTATCCAAAGGTTGTGTGTGTGTGTGTGTGTGTGTGCGCGTGCGTGTGTGTGTGTGTGTGTGTGTGTGTGTGTGTGTGTGTGTGTGTGTGTGTGTGTGTGTGTGTGTGTTAGCCACAATGGAACTCTAGATTCATTTTATAATTGGGCTGAATTTTTAGAGTTGCAATTCCCTCTATTGAATTCCAGTAGGTGGCGATACTGCTTGTGCACCGTGTGTGTGTCAGTGCATAAAACAAGTGCTCCCCCACAGGTCTTGTTTTCAAGATGGCTGATGTTTGTTGAGGAATATTTTGGACAGAAAGTAGCTCATAAGATACAGTATCTATTTTTATCTATTTTTATGGCATTTCTATCTGCAAAAGCTTTGCAGATAGAAAGCAGATAATTCAAGCTTTCTCTACAGCTGCAAAGTTGGTGAGTATGTCGTAAAAGCACGTCGTTTAATACAAGCAAATGGGGCTTCACGATTTTGCCTAAAAATAAAACCTTGTTTTTTTTTTTCTCTGAAAGCTCAATTTCCTTTTTCGATTTAGATTTTTTGGGAGTAAAAATATAAAAAGACTAAGGCTGTCAGCATTAACTAGTCAATCGCGAGTTAACTCAACCGTGAGTTAACTCGATTATTTTTTTAGTGCGAGATTAACTCACAGTAAAACCAAAGGCCAAGTGGGTCTATTTGGTTCAATTTCGCCAAATGCAGGTGAATAATTGTTAAATATCTGCATCAGTTAAGTTACTTTAAAATAAGTCTACACAATTAGAGAATGTAGAGAACTTTCTACAAAATGTGCATGTTCGTTCCTAATGATATTGTTGACAAATTATTTAATTTAGGTCTGGAAGTCTAAATAAATGTCATCAAATGTTGGTCTGTGGCTCAAATGCAGAATAAATAATTAACCTTGATATGAACATTCTTGAAAAACACTCATTTAAGGTATATTTAGAACTCATAAAAATATGCGATTAAATTGCGATTAATCAAAGATTAACTATGGGCAATCATGCGATTAATCCTGATTAAAAATTTTAATCGATTGACAGCTCTAAAGAAGACATTATTTATTTTAAATGTATTTTTATTTGATTCTCCTCCATCCAACAGAGAATATGGAGGTTCTTATTGAACAAAGCTGATGGAAAAAGTGCAAACCTCACTTTGCTTCATTTAAAGAACACATTGCATTTTTCTTGTCTTATCTAACAGAGCACTTTTTTACGGTAAAGTAGACCGTAAATGTACTTGGAAACGGGAAATCACGATTTTCGATTTTCTTTTTTTGTCGTCCAATTTCTGAAACGTTGATTTCGATTTGATTCCGATTAAATGTGAAGCCCTACAAGCAGATCACAGATGAAACGTCCTGAGTCAATAGAGACAATTGCAATTCCCAACCCAATTATAAAATAATCTTGCAGCTGTGGGTAAATGTGTGTGTGTATGTGTGGGTTTCAATGGTGTGGCTCCCTCTGTGGCTCCTACAGAGGAGCCATGATCGAGGACCCCCCCCCCCCCCATGCACCCACCACACAACATTCCCTGAAAGAAACGGGACGACAGACAGACAGACACACAGACAGACACACAGGCTCTCGTCCGCTCGCTGATTGAAAAAAAGGACCTCATCTAAATTTAAAATGTAATTTAAGAACCATTGAAATGTATAAGCCTCATCGCACCTCGCATTATTAACAATTTACCAACATGCTTGTGTCATCCGGGATGTGTGTGTGTGCCGTGTGTGCACGCGACGTGTGTGTGTGTCTCCATGCATGCGTGAGTGTGTGAATGCGCTCTCAGGCATGAAAGCAAGTGCACGCCGTGCTTCTGTGCACGAGACAAATGAAGTGTGTGTGCGTGTCGGTGTGTCTGCGTGTGTCTGCGTGTACATCATCAACTACATCCTATTTGTTGCTTTGTGAATCTCCCAGGCAGCAGCGCGGCTGCGTGGCTGCCTGGACGCTGGCCAACATCCTGCTGATAGCAATTGATTTATAGGATGATATTCAGCCCTTACAGCCATTAAAGGGAACAGTTATAAAGCTGTTTGCTGTGACATCCAAGGACTCTTCATTATGTTTGACTCCTCTTTCAAACCACTGATGCAGGAGGTATGCCTGCCCTGAACCTATAATGGATGCACGCCTGTGTTCATATACGTCTGCTGGTGTCAGGGTGCACGTGTGTGCATGTGTGCGTGTGTGTGTGTGTGTGCGCGTGCGCGCGTGTGTGTGCAAGAGAGAGAGAGACTTGTATATAGACTTATACTGTATGTGTGTGCGTGTGTGCGTGTGTGTGTGTGTGTGTGTGTGCGCGCGTGCGTGCGTGCGTGCGTGCGTGCGTGCGTGCGTGCGTGCGTGCGTGTGTGTGCGCGTGCGTGCGCGCGTGCGCGTGTGTGTGGAGGAACGAAGACCTTGTGCTGCTGTTCTATTCAAACAAAGGTTACCATGGCGACCACATGCAGCGTTCCTTTTTCAAATCTGAGACGGGAATAAAAAAAAAACTTCAGTTGATCTACATGGTCCAGTTCCACTCTGCACTCTTAGAACTTAGTGTGGTGGAAAGTAACTAAGTACATTTTCTTACGTAGAGGCCTATTGTACGCTTTGAGGTATGTGTGCCTTACATACGTAAGGAATTGGATGAAAGGCATGAAAGGCAGTGGCGTTTTTAAGTAATTTGGAGCCCCAGGCAAGATTTTCCCTGGAGCCCCTTGTATTGCATGCACTGTACGTCGATTCATCTTCTTTAGCAGATTAATGACACATGTCTAGGATATGACATTGTTGTATTATCTGTGTGGTGTATTGATATAACAGACCATACCATTGCCCCCCCCATGCCCATGCCTAGATCCGCCCCTGGTCCCTGTCCCAGTTTAAATCTGCAAGAATGTGTGCGTGAAAATGTGTGAATTATGTGCACACAAGCTGTCTGTCTGTCTGTCATCAACCATGACTGCAGAGTCCCATGATAGGGCCCTGATACACCTAGCAATGTTTTGATCAACATCAACAAGCAACGTCAATTATCAACGTTGACTTTTCTCTTTTATATAGAAAATGATCAATCCTGGTTGTTCAGAAAAGTCAGATCATTAGCGCCCTCTACTAGTCAACATTTCCGAATCCTCCAATCACAGCCCTCCTGGGCGTCCCCTGATCCTTTCTCTCAGACTGAAACCATGGCTGCTGCTGCTGCTGCTTCACTTCGCTGTGGGCAAAAACAAGGATTTTGTAACTTTTATTTCGCTAAATGAACATTTTGAGTTGGGTGGCTGTTGGGTGAAAATGATTCAATGCAAACTAAGGCTTCTTTTTTCTGAGAGTGTACAAATGGAACCAAATGGACCCGCTAGGGTCCATTTGGTTCACATTTGTACACTCTCAGGAAAAAATGAAAATGCTTGGAATTCCCCTTTTAATGGGAGGTGTTGCCTGTTGCCATGTATCTCAGCATGTTGCCTGTTGATGTTGACATTGCTAGTTGATATTGATCAAAATATTGCTATTATATTTTGGAAGTGGCACTTCCATATTGCTATTATATTATAATATTTTGGAAGTGGCACTTCCATATTGCTATTATATTATAATATTTTGGAAGTGGCACTTCCATATTGCTATTATATTATAATATTTTGGAAGTGGCACTTCCAAAATGCACTAGAATGCACTAGATGCTCGCCTGGAACATACAGATCAAAATGACCATTAATCTTCTACATTCTCTAGTTGAGTAGACTAAGTTAACTCTTGAGGGTGTAAAAACGAAACCAAATGGACCCGCAAGGGTCCATTTGGTTTCATTTTTACGCTCTCAAAGAGTTACATCTGGTTAACCAGCTGCACCCGTGCACCAGGGTGGCCTGGCAAAAGCAAAATTGTCCCGGTGGGAAAACATGTGCCAATCCGCCCCTGAGTGGAAGATGTTTTTCTTCCAGTCGTTGTCTGTTGTCCACCTACAGTACACTTCATGCAGGCAGTGAATGGTTTGTGTCCTCAATAATAACATCAGGGGCGGATTGGCACATATTTTCCCACCGGGACAATTTTGCCTTTGCCAGGCCACCTTTGGGGGGGGGGGGGGGGGGGGGGAGCTGGTTAACCAGATGTAACTCTTTGAGAGCGCAAAAATGAAACCAAATGGACCCTTGCGGGTCCATTTGGTTTCATTTTTACACCCTCAAGAGTTAAAATATTCATCATGTGAATTAGCCCAACTTAGTCTACACAACTAGAGAATGTAGAAGATTAATGGTCATTTTGATCTGTATGTTCCAGGCGAGCATCTAGCGCATTCTAGTGCATTTTGGAAGTGCCTCTTCTAGTGCATTTTGGATCTTGTCCAGCAGGCCACTAGGTGGCGCAGGCCACCGGGAAAACTCCCTGTACTCCAGATGGCCAATCCGCCCCTGATACTGCACGAGTTCCTGCTATCACCACGTCATCTCTTCACAGGCAGGTCAATGATGTCAATCTGTCAGCAGGTCAAGTTCCTCATGTCATTACAGCGTTGCAACGCTTTGTGCTGATGGTTTTCTTCTGGTCGTTCGTTGTCCACCTGCTCCTCCAGCTCTTTAGGGGTTCAAGCAGTCAATGAATCCTTCAGGTCCTCAAAGCGCAGATACTGTATGTATAGCTTGTTGTTAAAGAGTTGAAATGTTACATCACGCTCCACTTAGACTGAAGAGCAGAGGAGAGTTTACTGCGACTGCAGCTGCTATGGGAAGGATTATCCAACGGGCACGTTGGGCCCAGGCCCAGGGGCCCCTGAGCTAGGGGGGCCCATGACATTGAGTGTGCATGTGATCGCTAAAAGGCTCAAGCTCAGGGCCCACCTAAAATGGGGTAAAAGTGAATAATACTGGTGCACACGGTCCTTATTAACAATGAGTTTTGTGTCACTAAAATAGCCCCAAAAGTCCTAAACCAGGGGAGCCCAACCAGTAGATCGGGATCTACCGGTAGATCTCGGCCTGATCTCAAGTAGATCTCGGGAGATGTGGGGGGGAAAGAAAAAAAAGGCGGTGGATAAGAAAATGCAATGGCAGTGTTTGTCCATGTCTGTTGTACTTATGTTGTACTGTTGTAGGCCTATTTATGACAAGTCTGTTGTACTTTATGCTTATATGAACATAAAGTAAAGTGATAAAACAAAGTAGTGTAGTGTTGTTGTGAAGTTACTGCAGGCCGCAACGATGCGTGTGGTTTGAAATGTTGATATTGGACTGGTAGATCCCGGAGGGGTTGGCTGCTGAAAAGTAGATCTTGGGTCAAAAAAGGTTGGGCACCCCTGTTCTATAGAAACATTTCAGCACCACAGACAGCTCCCTGTGCTTTTCTATAGAGACACTTCAGCACCACAGACAGCTCCCTGTGCTGTTCTATGTTCTATAGAAACATTTCAGCACCACAGACAGCTCCCTGTGCTGTTCTATGTTCTATAGAAACATTTCAGCACCACAGACAGCTCCCTGTGCTGTTCTATGTTATATAGAAACACTTCAGCACCACAGACAGCTCCCTGTGCTGTTCTATGTTAAGGGCCCAGGGCCCTTAATTTCATAATCTGCCTATGGCTACATGTTTTCACGCTCACTTCACCTGACCTGTCCAGTTGTTGCTTGAAAGAGCAGTGAGAACAGACGAGAAGGGTCCAGTTGCAGACCTAGCCTAGGAGTGGACATGCCTCACAGTTGATGTGATGACGTCACACATCAACCCACAGGCCCCTGTTGTTGTAGCGCAAAACCCTAGACCCCTCCAACCGTATCCCCGACCCTCAAGCTAACCTCACAGACCAGACGGTCTGTGAGGTGATTGAGCGTCGGGGATTTAGGCTTAGGGTTACGGTTGGAGGGGTCTAGGGTTTTGCTACAAACATTGCTACACCCTTCTCTAAACTTACCCCTAAACCTAACCCAAGCTAAGATGGTGCTGATAAGCAGCCTACTGGGAATTACCGCTTGATAACGGTAGAAGCGGGTGGGACATGGCAACAACAGGGGCCTGTGGGTTGATGTGTGACGTCATCACATCAACTGTGAGGCACCAGGGTCCACTCCTGGGCTAGGTCTGCAGCTGGAGACCTTTTGGAAGAGACAGCGTTGTGATCGGGGAGGATGAGAAAGTTTCCAAAAGATTCAGATAGAAAGCCAGATTCCAGGTCAGAGACGGATTTAGCCAGCCCTACTAGGGTGGGCTGGAAGAATGGCAGGGTGTATGGGCAACTCCAAAGTTTTTCATATGAAGCAGTGGTTTTCAATCTTTTTGACAGCAGGCATTCGAGCCACGGACCACCATCTGAGGACATTTTATCCCCACAGACCCCAAAACTAAAGATTTCTTTACCTTTTGTCCACAATACCAGGCTGGATTTGAGAAACAAAACAGTCAGACATACAGATCAAAATGACCATTAATCTTCTACATTCTCTAGTTGTGTAGACTTGGGGCTAATTCACATGAGGAATATTTTAACTCTTGAGAGTGTAAACATGAAACCAAATGGACCCTTGCGGGTCCATTTGGGTCCAGGTGTTGCGTGGCAGTGTTTCAGCGCTTGCTGAACGGAGCGCAGAATAACAACAATGCATTATTTCTCACTGTTCTTGCTCTTGGGGGGGAGAACGACTGGTGCTCTGCCCAGACTGTGAGATATTATATGCTATAGTCAGCCCAAACCATCTGGTGTTGAACGATGCTTGAATCAAATAATGTTGAGGTGCTGCCCAGAGCTCTGGTTGGAAGGACTATAACTACAGCACAAGGATAAGGACATGACTTTACCGACTTGGGATTGGCCCAGTCTGATAACAGGAAGGTAGAGTCTATGTGCCAGAGCCGTCGGTTAGATATCCCTGTCACTCTTGGGTAATGCTGGGTTGAAAATCTTCAAGAGATTGCCATCTCAAACATATATCTGTTGTATACATTCATAATGTGCATATACAGTAAGCGACTCTCCTTTATTTTAAGAAGTCTTTCATTCCAAGAGCAGTCAACATTCTCAATACGGCAGAATAATGCACTGCGGTGGTGTTGGTTATGGTGAGGATGATGACAATGATCATGAAACAGGCTTTTTATTTATTATTTTTTGTTGATGCAGGGTTGGATTGGCACATATTTCCCCACCGGGACAATTTTGCCTTTGCCAGGCCACCCTGGGGGCAGCAGCATGAGGCAGTGCCCTGGCGCACAGGAGTGAAAGGGAATATGGCAACTCTCCTACTTGAAGGCTCTGGTGTAGGACACCTTTTATTTTTTGAAGGATAGAAACACTAGTTTGCCTGGCCTGGGTCTGTGCCCTGGCGTGCCCTGGACTTTAAAAAAATGTCCAGGGCACTAGGTGGCACAGGCCACCGGGAAAACTCCCTGTACTCCAGATGGCCAATCCGCCCCTGACTTTTACTGACCAAGTCCAGGGCAGGCCAGGGTGCCAGGGTGCCAGGCCCAGGCCAGGAAAACTAGTGCGCTTGCGCTGCTGGAGGCAGTGTTGCCAACTGCCAAGATCCAAAATGCACTAGTGGCACTTCCAAAATGCACTAGAATGTGCTAGATGCTCGCCTGGAACATACAGATCAAAATGACCATTAATCTTCTACATTCTCTAGTTGTGTAGACTAAGTGGGGCTAATTCACATGATGAATATTTTAACTCTTGAGGGCGTAAAAATGAAACCAAATGGACCCGCAAGGGTCCATTTGGTTTCATTTTTACGCTCTCAAAGAGTTACATCTGGTTAACCAGCGTCCACGGTGTAATCGTCCTTATTTAAATTATTTTCAAAAAGTCTATGACAAAAATGAATGGGGAAAACACTTCTGGAACAGGGGCGGTGACGTCATTGCACAGGTCTATAGTGCATTTTGGATTTTGGCAGTTGGCAACACTGCTATGGTGCCAGTCATAACAAAGCACTAAAACACCCCAATTGTGTGACCCAAAGATCACACAATTCTCTGTCAAAACCTTCCGTCCTTGTGGAGGGGGATATTCACCCTCCCAAGTGCTTCAAAAACATATTGTATACACACGCATACATACACATACACAGACACGCTCATTACATACATAACACGTACTGTACGGTATACTGTACACGCACACACTCCATCACCCGCATAAATGCCACACAAATCGCAGTGGGATCTGCACATTGATTGATGGCTTACAGATCTGCTGCGCTAAGCTTCAAATATTTATCACGTGTTCCTCCGCGGTCTCTCATCCTCTGCCACATGTTCATCGACCGTCGAGGACCCCCCGCTGTCAGTCATCTCCCCCCACCCACTCCCACCGTACGTCGCAACCTTTCAAGTTCACGGACAGCACCATGGTCACATATACAGTAGTTCAGACAACAGCCCCATGGTCACATACAGGGGCGGATTGGCACACATTCTCCCACGGGGACAGTTTTGCCTTTGCCAGGCCACCCTTGGGGGGGCAGCTGGTTAAGATGTAAGTCTTTGAGATGTAACCCTCAAGAGTTAAAATATTCATCATGTGAATTATCCCAACTTAGTCTACACAACTAGAGAATGTAGAAGATTAATGGTCATTTTGATCTGTATGTTCCAGGCGAGCATCTAGCGCATTCTAGTGCATTTTGGAAGTGCCACTACTAGTGCATTTTGGATCTTGTCCAGGCCACTAGGTGGCGCAGGCAACCGGGAAAACTCCCTGTACTCCAGATGGCCAATCCGCCCCTGGTCACATATAGTTCATCACGTTGCATCTTTCCTGCAACCATAAGTCCCAGAGGTCTCAGTATACTAGCTGTAATCAGTGGTCTAACGACTTTTAATATAGTGTTGTTTGTCTATATCAGCGGTTTTGAAACCTTTTTGATACCAGGGCCCACCATTTATTCAGCATTTGAGCCACAGAGGACCACCATTTGATGACCTTTTTTTTTTTAGTCCCACCACAGACCCCAAAACGAAAGATTATTTTGCTTTTGTCCACAATTCCAGGCTGGATTTGGGAAACCAAACGGTCAAACACAGAGATCAAAATGACCATTAATCTCCTACGTTCTCTAGTTGTGTAGACTTGAATATTGATGAATATTTTAACTCTTGAGAGTTACATCTGGTTAACCAATTTTTCATCGGGTTAACTACTATACTATACTACTATAATAACTACTATTATTATAGTAGTTAGATAGTTCGATAGTAGTTATAGTAGTACTTTATTAGTATGTGAAGAGACTGCCTGTGTATTAATTCATTTAGCATTAAAAATACAATAAAATCAGTGTTCTCCTATTCTGAACAGCTAGTCATTCCCCAATGTCAAGCACTCACATGAATGTAAAATGCAATGTAATATTTGATAGGTAACTGTGAATCTTTGTGCACATTTTGATCTTGTATCATCACTGCTGCTATACTTTGCAACAATTGACAGCATTTCGTTCTGACTGGCACCTGAGTCAGTCAGTTTCTGCTATAACAGCAACGACAGGAATAACTGAGTGTCAGACAGGAGCGGACCTAGGCATGGGCATGGGGGGGGGGCAATGCCCACATCCACCGACGGCGCCTCCAGGCTTGAAGCAACAGTCCCTGGTGGTCAAGTTTGGTACTGCAGGCGAGTGGAATTCATGCAGGAGCGCCCCGAGAGCACGCACGCTCGTTTGCTTTGTGCACACGGACAGGGCAGTTTGTGTTTTAAGTTGTTTTCTGGATGAACCAGCGGTCCTCACGTCATATACTACCTCTCAAAACACAACGGATGTATTATAAGACAGATAACAGGGAATTTTAAGTTTCCTTGTCTAGGCCTTGGACAGGACGAGAGCAGTAGGCGTGGTCCGTCGCCGTTGCAACAGAAGCCCAACATAGTTCAGAAAGCAGGCGACGCCGGCGGGATCCACCTCTTCCACTGGCGTCTCTGGTTTCCATGGTGACGCTCCTCTACAGCGTAGCTCTCGTCCACGTTGTAACACGACGCCAAAAGCCGCGTTCTGCCGTCGTAGGAGAGGGTAGGACGGCCGCGAGGCTTATGTATCGAGCACAGAGCGATTCATTACTGGTCATTGGTTGGACGTTCTACGAATCTTAAATAGGCTAATAAGCTCACCACAAATTCACAAGCTTGTTTTTTGATGCTGTTTAGTTTTTTTTTTTTCCTTTGCTCGTTCTCGACAGCGCTCGTTCATGAATTCTTTCCGTTCCCATAATCCCTTGCTTCAGGCACGCTCATGCAATGACTATCTAATAAGGACAGGAAGCCAAGACACCTATGGGGGAGTCCACATTGGTTCATGGGAGGAAACAGACATGCACAGACCAGGAAGTTTGACGCTTGCAAACCATCCAAGCATCCAATGGCATGCATGGTTTGCAAGCGTCAAACTTCCTGGTCTGTACTGTGCATGTCTGTTTCCTCCCATGAACCAATTAGATAGATAATTATTAGATAGTCGTTGCGTTCGTGGAGGATATAATTCCCCATTTGACCTGGGCATTTAGGGGGGCATTGCCCCCCCATGCCTAAATCCGCCCCTGGTAGACACAGTATAGACATACTGTTGTGTAGACTAAGTTACATAGCTTAACACTTTGACTGCTTCACTTGTCCCTTTTCCTGCTGTTCATCTGCTTTAACTACATTTTCCTGTAGCTTGTAGTTTAGCTTACCTCATTTAATCTGGGAATAACTTGTAGTGAAGCTACACTACTTGTTTTGAGAGTAACAAGTAGTGTAGCTTACTACATTTTCCCACACACATTTTCAAATTCCCCCCATTTTAATTGGTAGAAAACCTCTAATATACATCCCAAAACTTAGACATGACAACATCCTAGGTTCAAACCCACCCCTAGACTATTATTATTACCCTTATTATGATATTTATTTATTTTATTGTTTTATATTTGTTATTATTTAGAACATTGCATTAAGTTGAGATATACAGTATATTTATCTACTGTATATGTAGTGTTGATGTAGCAAGCTACACTTGTCATGTAGTTTGTAGTGTAGTACAAGTGTAGCTTGCTACATTTTTTCTGAGGATAGCTTGTAGTGAAGCTACACTACTTGTTTTGAGAGTAACAAGTAGATGTAGCTTACTACATTTTCCCAGTAACTTGCCCATCACTGGCCATGAAATATCACACCAAAAACCTGCGCACTTGCCTCCCAGTTGATGTGATGACGTCACACAACAACCCACAGGCCCCTGTTGTTGTAGCGCAAAACCCTATAGACCCCTCCAACCGTAACCCTAAGGGTTGGGCACCACTGCTCAGGTGGTTGAGCGTCGGGGATTTAGGCTTACGGTTGGAGGGGTCTAGGGTTTTGCTACAAACATTGCTACACCCTTCTCTAAACCTACCCCTAAACCTAACCGCAAGCTAAGATGGTGCTGATAAGCAGCCTACTGGGAATTATGGCTTGATAACGGTAGAAGCGGGTGGGACATGGCAACAACAGGGGCCTGTGGGTTGATGTGTGACGTCATCACATCAACTGTGAGGCACCAGGGTCCACTCCTGGGCTAGGTCTGCAGCTGGAGCCTTTTGGTAATGTTTAAAGAGAGGGTGCCGTGATTTTTGTATTTTTTCCAATTTTGTACATGTTTAAGAGGTGACAGTATGTAAATAGACCCCTTGGTGTGTTTTTTATGTGTAATGAAGTCTTCACTTTGTATTTAGGGTTTCTTCCTGGGGGCTGAACCTTTCCAGACAAACGTGCCAATGAAAAAACTTCAATATAGTGACATCATGTGCACAGCCCCTCCCTAACTCCTAACCCTCCCTAACCTTTATCATGCAACTAAAGCTGTGGGTGTGGCTTCAGTTCAGGTGGATCTCCACCCATCACCACCCACCAGGCAAACCAGGCATACTTAATGAACTGGCTGGGTGGAATCATAAAAATGTCAGTTTATCAAACACTGTACACTTTTTGGGAAAAAAAATCTTACTTTTCATATAACATTAAAAGGATCCCTGTATAATGAGATAAATATGGATAATACATTATACTTGCCCTCTATGACTATAATTGAACATTTAAAACACATACAATAAGCTCCTTAGTTTAAAAATAGTTCATGTTTTCATCCCATGGTGGCCGCCATTTTCCTAGTCTGTCACATGACCTGTCACTGTGATGACGTCACAGTGCACTGCTCCGCAGTAGAAGTGAATGTAATGGAATGTAAACAATTATACATTTTCTCTTCCTATGGGCCATTTTACAGTTCTTTTCTTTCACCAGCGGGGGTCGCCAATCACCATTGTCATTACAAACAGAACAGTGTATGTACTTTGATGTTTTACGTTTTAATCCTGTATAACGATCTAACGTTCCATACTATCTTCTATACAACAGATCTACTGTGATGTCATCACAGTGACAGGTCATGTGACAGACTAGGAAAATGGCGGCCACCATGGGATGAAAACATGAACTATTTTTAAACTAAGGAGCTTATTGTATGTGTTTTAAATGTTCAATTATAGTCATAGAGGGCAAGTATAATGTATTATCCATATTTATCTCATTATACAGGGATCCTTTTAAGACCTGATGATCATGTTTTAGGGTAGGAAAAAATCATAGCACTCCATCTTTAATGCATGTTTTGTTGCCCTTGTTCAGTGTGTTCAGTGTGTGAAGTAGTGATCCTTCTGATACTGAAACTGTTCCATTGCAGTCAGTGTTATAATTAAATCACCGAGCCGATGCCTTTCCTTCTCTAAATGTCAGCAGTTTATGAGGACAACACAACCGATTCGGTCAGAGAATAATGGCAGAGAAACAATAAGGATTATTGCTAGACCGCAGTTTTTTTTAGCCTACCCAACAATATATACAGCAACCCCCAAAAACATCAACATATTGATGACAAGCCAGGGCCGGATCTAAAGGGATCCAGGGGTGGGCAGAGCCCACCCAAACGTGCATCCTGTATGCCCACCCAATGAAAGGTAATATCAGTGGTTTTCAACCAGTGGTCTGGGGACCACCAGTGTTCCAGGTGGTCCCCAGCTAAATGGTGGAAAGTTGGTTAACCAGATGTAACTCTTTGAGAGCGTAAACATGAAACCAAATGGACCCTTGCGGGTCCATTTGGTTTCATGTTTACACTCTCAAGAGTTAAAATATTCATCATCTGAATTAGCCCAAGTCTACACAACTAGAGAATTGGAGATACAGATCAACCATTTATCATAAACGGTTGATCTGTATGTTTTGTTTTGTTGTTTCATAAATCCAGCCTAGTATTGTGGAAAAAGCAAAAGAAATCTTTAGTTTTGGGGTCTGTGGGGCTAAAATGTCCTCAAATCGTGGTCCTCTGTGGCTCAAATGCCGAATAAATAGTGGGCCATGGTGTCAAAAAGATTGAAAACCACTGATTCATATGAAAAACTTTGGAGTTACGCACCCTGCCATTCTTCCAGCCCACCCTAGTAGGGCTGGCTAAATCCGGCCCAGTGACAAGCTGTTGGCCCAATATTGTAAACTAGTGCAGGGAAGGATATTTCCATATGCAGAAAATGCAGTTACAGTATGTTGCAGTGAGCACTGTCTTCTATAGTCTAATAAACATTACAACTTTGCTGTTGCTATGGTTACAGTTATACAGTCTATCACTGTGCTTCCCAAACCTATTTACCTAGATATTTTTCCCCTCTCTGGAACACAAACTAGTGAGAATACTGTATATATGTACAAACTCACAATGTTTCACTTTGTGAAGCAATTTAAAATAATAATGTTTCACAAAACAAAATGTAGGACACAAAAAATAAATCTATCCTTGAGAGAGTTCCAGGTGGTCCCCCAGGGTAAATGATACAGTTGTTTAACCAGATGTAACTCTTTGAGAGGGTAAAAATGAAACCATTCGGTTTCTTGTTTACACTCTCGAGAGTTAAAATCATTCATCATGTGAATTACAACTAGAGAATCTAGAAGATTAATGGTCATTTTGTTCTGTAGGTTGGACTATTTTGTTTTCTCTGGAATCCAGCTTGGAATTGTGGACAAAATCAAAATAAATCTTTAGTTTGGGCGTCTGTGGGGCTAAAATGTCAATCAAATGGTGGTCCTCCGTGGCTCAAATTCTGAATATATATAGTGGGCCCTGGTATCAAAAAGGTAGGGAAAAAAAAAAAAACATTGTCACACACCATGCAAGTGTGCTTGTGTATATGGTTGATGAATGCATGCATTTTGCCTATGTGCACGACTAGGGATATCCCGATCAGTATCGGAAAAAGTATCGTGTCGGCCCTTTTTGTCATATCGGTATCGGCAATACTTATCGGTACCAGAAAAGTACGAGTATTGGCCCTCATTTGTCATTATCACACCATTCAGTATTGGTAAATATACCAGTATAACCAGTAATCCGACACAGTGTTAAGGGGGTTGACAAGGCAGCTACCGTATTTTCCGGACTATAAGGCGCACATAAAAGCCTTTAATTTTCTCAAAAATCCACACTGGGCCTTATAATCCAGTGCGCCTTATATATGGATCGTTCGACTGCAGTAGATTCTATTCTATGTTACCTGTAGTGGCTTCTATTCTCTGCGCCTTATAATCCGGTGCGCCTTATAATCCGGTGCGCCTTATAGTGCGGAAAATACGGTAAATAAAATGTTATGGAACTTGCTTTGCCCAAGTTCACATTTCAGTGAGGAGTGCTATTTTAGTCTTCATATAAGATCTTTTGAAAAACAGTGGACCGGGACATCGCTATGCATGGCTGTGTGTTGGTGCGTACATGTACAGTATGTGTGCGTGATGGTTCCAGTGCCAGCTCTTGGACCCCATGCTGGGGGACCCCCTGTGGGTCCAACATCTGCTCACAGCTGCTAGGAGGGGGTCCCTGTCTCTCCCATCCATTCTGCTCTCCTGGTTGTGTTTACTCAACAGCCACCACCTCTCCTTCTTTACCTTCTCTGCCTTTCATCCCTACACATCAGGGCGGATGTAAGATTTCCCAATTTGGGGGGGGGGGGGGTGGCAGGAGAAAATGGTATGGGTGCGGCACCTGTACCATTTTCAGTTACAGGACTTTTATTAGTCAAACAAAGCATCAATAATAACATCAGTTGTTGTTGAAGTTGCAACAGACACGCAGCATGCATAAAGCTAAAGGTCTGACTCAGAGAGTTTTCTGTTTTCAATGATGAAATGCTGTTGGTTTAGTGGTGACACAGCTGTAGTCAGTTAGTGGCAGTAGCAGTAGCAGTAGTAGTAGTAGTAGTAGTAGTAGTAGTAGTAGTGTAAGTGCCGGTGGCACTTGGTTGTGTTAATGTTGATCTTTTCTTTAGTTTAGTTTAAAGTTTCTTACTTTTATTAGAATATTTTGGTTAACTTATTTTGTTAAATACTGATCCACATAAGGGCACTTCCTGTGTGTTTAGGATGCCTTTATTGTGAAACTTCCTGTGGAGGGGTGTGTATGGCTGAAGCCTGACAGCTTCACATACCCACAGTCACAGACAGCTAGAGAGTGACATGGTGGGAGAAAGAGCATGTGTTGCCCCCTGAAACAGGGGAGAATGATGTACATAAAGGATTGAATGAAAAGCGAACGTCTTCTCTCATTCATAACTTTATAATGAATCAAAGCATTGCCACATAAACGCATCTTTGATGCAACAGGTAGGTAGTAATGTCCACAACAATACTTTTTAAAGTAAACCTCCATTTCAACACCCTGAATCTATGTGGCAGGTAAGTATACTGTAGGTAGTAATGTTCACATTCCACAATAATACTTTGTAAAGTAAATTTCCATTTTAGAACTCTGGAGTAAGTAAAACTGTCTATAGGTAAGCATTTAACTTAATTTCCATTCATTGCCTTTTTAACTGACATTTTTAACCTTTTTTCATACATAAACATGTTTTACCCATAAATGTATAATGTAGCTTGAACCACTATAAATGTACACAAGGAATGTGTCACGGTAGCTGTGCACCACTGTTTTAAAGTAGTCCATACAATTTCCATCATAATACATTGTTTCGACCGTAACCATGTCCATGGGTGACGTCACCACCTACAACTACATTCATAATGCATTGGTTCAACCGCAACCCTGTCTGTGAGTGACGTCACAGTGAAGAACGACATGCTGCCCTGACGAGGCTTGTGCTACGTTAGCTTAGCTCACATCTCTGTTGTAGTGATTCAGTGAGTAAACATTATAAACGTTCTCAATATACTTTCTCCAAAACACACAATCCTGAGTGCATGAGTAGCATAAAACAGTATGTATCCCTAGACAACATGTACACACGTCATTTACCTGAAACAGGGGAGAATGATGTACATAAAGGATTGAATGAAAAGCAAACGTCTTCTCTCATTCATAACTTTATAATGAATGGAGGACGGTGTCGCGCTCCCCCTACAGGCAGACTGAAGGCATGAGCAATCGATCAATAATCTCAGCCTCAGGTGCTACTAGTCGATTCACTGTTAGAAATACTAGAAGACATCATTCTATTACATACTCCCCCTCAAAAATAGATGTTGTCCTCAACATTGTAACTAGTAACCTTGTAGAAGTTGGTTAGAAACTAGACATCTAGAAAAACTCTTCTCATCAAATAGTGCAATGGTACATTCTTGGAACTCTTTTGCAAATGTTACAATCAATCATGACACCCTGGAACTCTTTTTATGCCCTCGTTATCGGTGTCAGTGCTCACAATGCCGGAACTCTTTTTATACCCTCGGTAGAAGTTTGCTGACGTTGTCCATCACTCTGCTTTTTACCAAGTCCACGAGTAAATGTCAGCGCAAGAAAAGGGGTACATCCCAGTCTATATTCCATACATAAAAGGAGGCTGGTAGTAGTATGGCTGCATTGGAACGGTCCATGGCACTTGAGCATTCGTGTAATAAGGCAGCGCTGCTATGTCGTGGCAAGTTGGGTTGCCAAGCTGGTCATATGTGAATATCTTTGGTGGCCTGCATTCCCTCTGAGGCCGCTGGGGTCTCTGCTCTACTGGTGACTGAGGCACTTCTTCAGGTAGGCTTTCCATTTGAGTGTTTTCCGTGAAGTGCACAGATTGATTTCCGCTGCTGTCAGGTAAGTTATCCTCTTGATTCTCCTCGCCCTCGGATGAATGTTCTTCTGAGCTCTCCCTGTGTTCGGGTGTGTAGTCAACAAAATCGTCCCATTCACCCATATTCCCCGGTTGAGCCGGCCAACTGTCAAGCAGTTCCTCTTCCACAGCCTCACTCTGCTGTGGCTGCTGTGGTGGCATATCCACCCAGTAGTACTCCTCTTCGTCGTCTTCGTCATCATCTTTATCATTAATCTCGTTATTTGTCTCTGCTTTTCTCCTCAGTGTTTTCACACGTAATGGCACCTGATTCTCCAGTGGCAGGTAGTCACAGGGCAAGAGAAGATTGCGGTGTAACACCCTCGTTCTCCCTCTTCCTTGCTCTGGTTTCAGCTCGTAGACTGGGACATTGCTTCCCACTTGGCGAACGACAGTGTGGATCATGTCTTCCCAATGATTCCTCAACTTGCCTGGGCCTCCCCGAGGTGTCATGTTCCTCACCAGTACGCGGTCTCCTGGGTACAACACTGTGCTCCTCACTTTGGTATCATAAGCTCTCTTGCTCTTTACAGTGGCTTTATGCATATTTTCCTGTGTGATCTTATAGGCCTCTTCCATGCCCTTTTTCCATTTCTCAACATAATCACGGTGATTGCCACTGCTTGGTTCAGGATTTAAATTGAATAGCAGGTCGATGGGTAGTCGTGGGGACCGCCCAAAGAGGAGGAAGAACGGAGAGAACCCTGTTACTTCACATCGAGTGCAATTGTACGCGTAGATCAGCTTGTTCAAAGAATCCTTCCAAGTTGACTTTTGTTGATCAGTGAGTGTCTTTAACATCTGGAGCAATGAGCGATTAAAACGCTCCACCTGACCGTTACCCTGAGGGTGGTAGGGTGTTGTCCTCGACCCAGCGACACCACAGTACTTGCTCAGTTGGGAGAAGAGCTGGTTCTCAAACTCAGCTCCCTGATCATGATGTATCCTCGATGGAAACCCATACTTGAGCGCGTAGTCATTGAAGATCCGTTCAGCCACAGTTTTTCCTGATTTGTTGGTGGTTGCATATGCCTGGGCGAAGCGAGTGAAGTGGTCGATGATTACGAGTATATATTCATACCCACCCTTGCACTTGTCGAGGTGGAGGAAATCAATCGAGACAAGTTCAAACGGCTGGGTTGTGATGATACTGGTGAGTGGAGCTCTGCTCTCACGGCAAGGTGCTTTCTGCTTCAGACAGGTACAACTTCTAAGGACATACTGCTCCACTTCTCTTTGCATATATGGCCAAAAGAACCGTTCTCGTATCAACGATGTTGTTCTGTCTATTCCTTGATGGCCCATTTCGTCATGTAATTCTTTAAACACCGTAGCCTTGTGTTTTTCTGGTAGCACCAGTTGTCTCCGGTTGGCTGTTGTCCTGTAGAGCACCCCACCGTCACAGATCGCAAGCCTATCCCATTCCCTTAACAGACATCGACTCTGCATGCTGAGGCTCTTCAGTTCTCTCCCACCTGGTCTTACTCCTGATAGCTTGAACTGCAGCACCGGTGCTATGTTCGGGTCGTCACTCTGACTTTGTTGTATCTCCGCTGTAGTGAATGGCACAACAGATGCCCTCCTGGTGGGGGATGCATGCGTATCTGAGATAGCCATCGTCCATGTGACGTTAGATTCTTGCTGCGCTCCTACCGCCTGTGAAGTTGCTCCCACTGCATCCGATGACATCTCCTCGGAGCACTGTTGCATGAGTGTCTCCATGTCTATCGGCATCCTGGACAAGCTGTCCGCATCTATATTTTCTTTCCCCGGGCGATATTTAATGGTGAAATGAAAATCAGCAAGTTCTGAGACCCAACGGCTTCCTGTTGCATTTAGTTTGGCAGTGGATAACACATATGTGAGCGGGTTGTTGTCGCTGTACACAGTGAAGGACGGAGCATAGTATAAATAATCACGAAACTTTTCTGTGACGGCCCATTTAAGAGCCAGAAACTCCAGTTTCCCCGAGTGGAGGTTGTAGTTTTTTTCTGGTGCAGTCAAAGTTCGTGATCCATATGCAATGACTCTGAGTTTCCCAGTCTGTCGCTGATACAACACAGCTCCCAGCCCTTTGTTGGACGCGTCCGTGTGAAGGATGAAAGGCTCAGAAAAGTCTGGAAACCCAAGGACTGGAGGCTGAATTAGGCAGTCGATCAGCTGTTCTAGGATCTGTTGGTGCGCGTCTGTCCACTTGATCGGGGTGTTCGAGGGTACTCCTCTGACCTTTGTTTTTGTCTGCAGTTTTCTTCCTCTGTGGTTCCTGCTGTTTTCTTCTTCTGGCTCTTTGAGTAGGTCATAGAGTGGGCTGGCAATGCGTGAAAAGTCTTTTATATATTGCCTGTAGTAACTTAATAGGCCCATAATGGCCCTCAGCTCACCAACAGTGCTTGGCTTCTTGTCTTTGAGGGCCCGTACAGCTGCTGTATCGGCTGGGTCCATTCTGCTACCTTCCGCGGACACAATTCTGCCAAGATACCGGACTTGAGTCTTGAAAAGGTCACACTTGCTTGGCTTGAGTTTAATCCCATACTGCCGCAGACGCTGTAGCACTCTTCTCACATCGCTGACATGATTTTCAAACGTTTTGCTGAATACAAGAGTGTCGTCAAGAAATGGGATGCATATCTCGTCTCTCAATTCACCTAAACACTCCTCCATGCAGCGTTGGAATGCTGCAGGTGCATTCATGAGCCCAAACGGGATCCTAACCCACTCATATAAGCCCCAAGGGGTCACGAATGCTGTCAGGTGCTTGCTTTCTTTTGCCATGAAACCCTGGTGGTACGCTTTGCCTTGGTCCAACAGAGAAAACAATGTGTTCCCCCCCAAATTATCCATAATGTCCTGCACCCTGGGAATGGGTTGTCGGTCAGGGTGGGTCTTCTTGTTCAGCTCTCTGTAATCTATACATAAGCGCAAAGTGCCGTCTTTTTTCCTTACACAGACCACAGGAGAGGAGTAGGATGAGTTTGATTTCTCGACCCAGCCTTGTGCAATCAAATCAAGTATATATTCCTTCATTTCCTGGTACAAAGGCTTCGGGACAGACACGTATGTTCGTGCCACAGGGTCACTGTCCTTCAATGAAATGTTCAACTGTAACTGCTCAACACAGCCGATGTCACTGTCAGTCCTGGAGAACGAACTGGATTCCTCTCGTAGCATTTGACTGACTATTTGTCTTTGTTCTTCACTCATGTGACTCAGGTCAACAGGGGGATCCCACAGCTCCTGGCCGATACCCTTTTCGTTGGCACCACGATCCTGAATGTGATTTACATTGACCGTTGAGTGAGCCTTTTTCAGTATGCTAGCTGGATATATTGACTTGACGGTCTGTGCAGTGCCGATGAAAGTTTTCCCTGATAGAATTATATCATGGTTGGTGGGGTTCTGCACGTCTACAGTGACCTTTAGAGGAGCTCCCTTTCTGATTAATAGGAGAGTGTCACAAAATTCAAGCCCTTCCGGCCATTGCTGGTTCTCATCCGGCTCAAACACCAGTGTTGTGTCCTCTTCAAATGGCTTCGCTTGCACTTGGCATTTCACCTGAACAGCACAATGTTTTGGCACAGTGATTTTCCCAATCATTGTTTTTACTGAATATTCACATATCTGTTCTGTACTCACTGCGTTGATGAACGCCCTCACTTGATTTCTTTTCAAAGTGGGGAAAGCCATTTCCACGGTTTTCACCAAATTCTCTGGGTGAGTATGTTCTGTCTGTTTCTGTAGGCTGTTGACGATAATGTATTCAATAACATTAAAACCAAGTATGGGTCGAGGCTGCTGATTACCTTTCAACACCAGCACTGGGATCTGGAGCTCTTCAGCGTCAGCTGTCAAACTGAATGTCACTTCTACATATCCGACATAGGGCATCCCAGTTCCATTTGCAGCTTCAAGCTGTAAGGGCTCAAGTGGATCAATGATTTCTGCAATGTCTCTCAATTTTACATCCGGTAAGTGTTCAGCTTTCCACTCTTCATCAATAACACACACCTGTGAGCCCGTATCCCATAGCATCTGGGTTCTCTGTCCATGCAAGTGAGCTTCAATTAGACATTTCTTTCCCACCAAATCAATCACTGTCGAACGACGTCTTGTCTGATTGTTCCTGCTTTTATCATTAATGCTATGACATGTGTACATTCCTCGTCTCTCTTCTCCTGGCGAGCTGCAGGGTGTACAGCTGTATTTGTGTTGCGACCAGTGGCTGACTTGACATTCTCTTGAACAATAGAGTATTTTTTTACAGGCAGAACACTGTTTCAACGCTTGATTTGCCTCTTTCCTTCCACAGTTTGCACAGCTTTGGGACACATTCACCTGTCTGGTCACTCCCGGTCCCGTGGCAGCGACCGCTCTTCGTTTAAAGTACTCTCACGGTTTGGCCTTGGTTCTCTATACATCCTGCAGCCTGCACGGAAGTGCTCACTACTCCCGCAGTTGAAGCAATGCTGGCAGTACTCCACACCATTCTGTCTGCAGTTGAAACATACTGGCCGGGCACGTGGTGCATTGTAGAATCGTTGGGGTGCAGATCTCTGTTGAAACTGTGCCACTGGCGCCTGTCCTTGAGCTGACCATTGACCCTGTATTGGCCCAGATGGGTGATTGTAAGCTGGCATGTTTCCATGTTCTCTATCGGCCGGGTGATATTGCTGGGGTGTTGGCTTTTGCATAGTTTCTCTGATGTGAGCGACTTCAGCTTTCAGATCCTTTAACATCACCATGTCTGACCGTAATTCTTTAAGCTCCGTCAGTAAATCAGATGTAGGGGTGGTTGTCTGCTGTAGTGAGTTAGATTTCTTTTCAGCAGGAACATCAGTGGCCTGGACTACATGGACATTGGTGGGGCGAGGTGCATTCTGTTTCTTTTTGTCTTGCCTCTCTTTGTCATTAGCGCAGGCGACGTTAAGTTTCTCCAGCAGCAACTCGTCAGAGGTAGATGTCTGTAGGAGGTAGGGTTGTAGGTCACTCTTTACACTGTCACTCTGCAAACCTGTAAGGACTGTGTGCATGAACAGGCTCTGTACTAGTGTGGGGTCATATTTAAGGCCAGACTCTGCCTCCTGAGAAGCAAACAGGATTTTCTGTCTCAAGTCCATTGCACGCAAGAGAAAGTTCTGTGGGGTCTCCTTCTGACCCTGTGCATCTGCAGTAAGTTGCTTGTACAGCTCTGTTGCACTCTTCTCCTGATAGTGAGACCTGAGGATACTGCGCAAGGTGGGTAAGGTGAGATCTTTTTTCCCTTCAAGGTAGTTGCGCAGCTGCAGGCCTGGTACGATTGCTCTGATAACAGCATCCACTATTTCTAAATCTGAATAACCTTTACTCAGCCCGTTCTCCATTTGACGTGCCAGACTAGAAAACGTGAGTCTGTCTTTCTGTCCAGGTTCTCCTATTTGTCCTGAGATCTTGAACTCTTTGCGCCAGGGTGCACTATCTGGGTGGGCCGGTGCCACAATATTTGGTGGCGAGTTATGGTCTGGAGTGGAATCCACCTTTCTTTTCACCAACACTTGCATTTCATTCTCCTTCTGCTGCAGAGCAAGTTTCAGTGCCTCTAGCTCTTTTTGCAATTTCTCCTGCTCCTCATTTTGTTTTGATTTAGCTGCTGATGAACTAATCTCACTGGTCTCGTCCATTTTGTCAATTGTGTCCTTTAAACTCAACATCCATGCCATGCCATCATCTTCTAGGGTTTCCAAGTAATCACCCTCAACATATTTTATGACATGTGAGATGAGAGCATTGCGGGTCTTGTCTGTCAAATTCTCTGTTGAAGCTGGCAATTGCAGTTCAATTACTTTTATCAATTGATCTTTGGTAAGTCTGTACAGTGCACCTTTAATCTCCAGCTGCAAGGTATCCAAAACTGACTCCATTTTAGCAGGTAGGTAGACAACAGTGCTAGTGTAGAGGGTTATCACTGTTTCATGGGGCGTTGCTGCTCCCTAGTGGTCACTTTGTTCACCTCAGGATGCACACACCACGAACGTTCGTCCCTCCTTGATAGCCACTTTGTCCTCTGCTGCCTGGTTTGTTTTGGGGAGATGCTAGATGAGAGGGGTCCTTGTGGAGACAGAAGGGGGTCCTCTCTTCAGTTCATCTCAGCAGTGCCTCCAAATGTTGCCCCCTGAAACAGGGGAGAATGATGTACATAAAGGATTGAATGAAAAGCGAACGTCTTCTCTCATTCATAACTTTATAATGAATCAAAAGCATTGCCACATAAACATACAGAACAGGTAGGTAGTAATGTCCACAACAATACTTTTTTAAACCTCCATTTCAACACCCTGAATCTATGTGGCAGGTAAGTATACTGTAGGTAGTAATGTTCACATTCCACAATAATACTTTGTAAAGTAAATTTCCATTTTAGAACTCTGGAGTAAGTAAAACTGTCTATAGGTAAGCATTTAACTTAATTTCCATTCATTGCCTTTTTAACTGACATTTTTAACCTTTTTTCATACATAAACATGTTTTACCCATAAATGTATAATGTAGCTTGAACCACTATAAATGTACACAAGGAATGTGTCACGGTAGCTGTGCACCACTGTTTTAAAGTAGTCCATACAATTTCCATCATAATACATTGTTTCGACCGTAACCATGGCCATGGGTGACGTCACCACCTACAACTACATTCATAATGCATTGGTTCAACCGCAACCCTGTCTGTGAGTGACGTCACAGTGAAGAACGACATGCTGCCCTGACGAGGCTTGTGCTACGTTAGCTTAGCTCACATCTCTGTTGTAGTGATTCAGTGAGTAAACATTATAAACGTTCTCAATACAGTATACTTTCTCCAAAACACACAATCCTGAGTGCATGAGTAGCATAAAACAGTATGTATCCCTAGACAACATGTACACACGTCATTTACCTGAAACAGGGGAGAATGATGTACATAAAGGATTGAATGAAAAGCGAACGTCTTCTCTCATTCATAACTTTATAATGAATGGAGGACGGTGTCGCGCTCCCCCTACAGGCAGACTGAAGGCATGAGCAATCGATCAATCATCTCAGCCTCAGGTGCTACTAGTCGATTCACTGTTAGAAATACTAGAAGACATCATTCTATTACAATAGCCATATATTTTTAGTTTGAACTACTTTGCAGCAGAACCACACGGTATGAAACGTTTGTTTCTTAACAATGTTTATTTTTACACTATTGGTCTGATTTGGTCAACCTGAATTTGGACTTAAAAGGATCCCTGCCTAATAAGATAATCATCGCTTAAAACATTGTACTTTCTCTATATAACTAAAATAAACAAATCAAACACAAATCGCATCTTATTTCTTTCATAAATAGAGAGAATATTTCACTCAACAGGAACTGCTCCTGGTGCAGGATGATGATGTCACGTGTGATCTAGCTCTATGGACTATATGGATGAACACACTCATGTGACATCATCAGCCTGCGACCGGAGGACCTCCTATTGAGTGAAAGATTCTCTATTTATGAAAGAAATAAAGTATGGTAGGTGTTTTTATCTGCATGTTTTAGTTATAGAAGACAAGTATAGTGTTTTAAGGCATATTTGTCTTATTAGCCAGGGATCCTTTTAAGAAGCTTGGCCGGGAGATCCTGTCCTCTCTTTGCCTTCCACCATACTCCTTTTTTTTCTGTTTTTCTTCCCTCTCTCCCCCTGCCAGCCTCTCCTCCATCCCTCCCTTGTTCGCCTTCCTGTCTTCATAACTTCCAACATGCTTCCGCTCCTCTTCCCACAATCCCCTTCCTCCACCGTGACCTCCTTAAAGCCTCATGCGCCGCCGCGCTTCTTACGAAACACGAGGAACAAGGGATTGGGCGTTTAGCTGTAAAGAGCGTATATAAACGCGCGGCGAAACGCTGTAGGATTTACAGGAAGCAGTTGACCTGGCAAATTGACATAATAAGAATTCAGTTGTACCTTGCTTTTAACGACGGTAAATTCCTCCATGAATATTAACAAGACTTGTTAAGAGTGTCCATTCAAAGGGCTATTTCTGGTTGAACACTCGCTGTATGCTATATTTTTTTTTTCCTTTTTTTCCTTTTTTTATCCAAGGTACTTGTTAAGCTTCCTGCTGCTTATCGTGAGTTTACACTGTTGTGGAGCTTAATGGAAATGCTTCAGGAATGTTATTTTTACCCACTTAAGAAAAAAACCTTCTAGATCACTGTTTCAGGGGCAGATGTAACATTTCCCAATTGAGGGGGGCAGGAGAAAATGGTATGGCATACCATTTTCAGTTACAGGACTTTTATTAGTCAAGTAAAGCATCAATAATAACATCAGTTGTTGTTGAAGTTGCAACAGACACGCAGCATGCATAAAGCTAAAGGTCTGACTCAGAGAGTTTTCTGTTTTCAATGATGAAATGCTGTTGGTTTAGTGGTGACACAGCTGTAGTTAGTTAGTAGCAGTAGTAGTGGTTCACATCATTTTTAGTCTAGATCTAATTCTAATTTAAATCTAATATTTGTAATATCTTGGGTTGTTTTGCATGGCATCGTGTTTGGTGAGGCAGACTGGGTATTTAGGGGGGCATTGCCCCCCCCATGCCCATGCCTAGATCCGCCCTGCATTGTTTCCCAAACCTTTTGTGGCTCACGGACCTATTTTTTTTATTGGTCACGACTGAAAATCCTTTTCATGACCTACATTTTAAAATTACACATTTCAAAAGATTTGTGTTTTTATAAGCCTATATATACATACAGTATATACCCTATTGGCGAGAATGTTATTTGACATTCAATGTTTGTTTTGCACAAATAGGGCTCCTGTTGCCCTTGCAACACGACTACGGATAAGCTGCTGAAGCTGGATCGAAGCCGGAAGTTTTGTCTAATAAGGATAAAGAGCGGACTGTGCACATGTACATGTTGTTAACTGGTTCTCAATCATTATGATGATCCTTCCATCATGTTGACATATAGCAGGTGTTTTCAACCACGGTTTATTCATTTTTACATTCTCAAGAGTTACCTCTGGTTAACCAGCTTTCCATCATTTAGCCCCAGGCAAGAGTTTCCCTGCGTTATAAGTCATTGGAATACTATAATGAATGCCGTGTAGAACTATAGTCCATATTCTGTAAAATAAACAAGAATCCTATTGAATAGTATTTCTTTTCGATGGACTGTACCTGAACACTGCATCGTCCGGAGGCATTATTAAGTTGACTCACTCAACTCGCTGCCGGCTAGAACTTCAACCTGACCCAGATCTCTACCATACTAGGTGGTCCTCAGATGACCAGGTGGTCCAACAACTACTTTCTCATTCTCTCTGTTCTTTCCTCTCCATGCTGCCTCCTAGCTATCTCAGCTCACTCTGGAAACACTGCAAACAACAACATTCAACAGAATAAGAGTTACTTTAGTCCAGAGCCCACTTGAATATCTCAGAAAGCGCTCACAAGCGAGCTGCCATCTGACCACTCACCACCTGACCACTACACCTGCTGTGTTAAGTTGTCATCAGAGCAGACTGGGCAATGTGCAACACACCAGACAGATTTTACGTTAACCATGAGGTAACCATGAAAACACTGGCCCTTTTTTACTGATGCTGTTAATGTCCTATTAATTGTGGTGCCTTATGTGTGTGTGAGGGGGGGGGGGGGTATTTTTTTATATAATTTGTTTTAATAGGAATAATTAAAAATAACGATGCATTCATTGCAGGGTGGATGTAACATTTCCGATAGGGGGGGGCAGGAGAAAATGGTATGGGTGTGGCTTCATCACTCGTGACGATTCGCGCCACAGGCGATGAAGTCGCACCCATACCATTATCGGTTACAGGACTTTTATTAGTCAAGTAAAGCATCAATAATAACATCAGTTGTAGTTGCAACAGACACGCAGCATGCATAAAGCTAAAGGTCTGACTCAGAGAGTTTTCTGTTTTCAATGATGAAATGCTGTTGGTTTAGTGGTGACACAGCTGTAGTTAATTAGTAGCAATAGTAGTGTTTCAAATACTTCTAAATATAAGCACTGAATTATCTTGGGTTGTTTTGCACGCCATTGTGTTTGGTGGGGCAGTCTGGGCATTTGGGGGGGCATTGCCCCCCCAAATGCCCATGCCTAGATCCGCCCCTGATTCACCGCAATCACAGTTATCAGCATGATCCTCCCGCCGCATTTATTAGAACCTTGTAATGGCTGTTGTCTGTCAGGAATAAGCCATGGAGTCTACAATGTTCTCGTTGTTTTGGTAAAGAATGCATGTTGTTGAGCCTATAATCACCTAATTACCACCCGCAGTTCGATCCGCAGAGTGCGTTATTTTTCATTAGCGCACGGCTCAGTTGGACGTTCAATTCTGATTGGTCAATCTGGGTGTTGTGTTATTTGTGGATAACGGACTGCTGTGCTGAACAAACAGATCGTTGGCGACGCACAGCTCCGTCCAGTGTTGCCAACTTGGCGCATTTGTCACTATATTTTGCAGACCTCCCCCTAGCGCCAATATTAGTGAAAAAACTCCTGGCGGAAAATTTAGTGTTTTCTTTTTACTGGTGAGTTGGGGCGAAATTCATTGACAGGCGCCAGAGATAAAACATTTTTCACCATTTTTCCTCCTATAACAGTGATTTTCAACCAGTGGTCCCCAGGCTAAATGATGGACAGTTGGTTAACCAGGTAACTCTTTGAGGGCGTAAAAATGAAACCAAATGGACCCTTGCGGGTCCAATTGGTTTTATTTTTACACCCTCAAGAGTTAAAATATTGATCATGTGAATTAGCCCAACTTAGTCTACACAACTAGAGAATGTAGAAGATTAATGGTCATTTTGATCTGTGTGTTCTAGGCGAGCATCTAGCGAATTCTAGTGCATTTTGGAAGTGCCACTAGTGCATTTCGTATCTTGGCAGTTGGCAACACTGGCTCAGTCACTACACCGGTGACAGCTTAGAGGCAATCTAACAGATCGTTTTCTTTTGGTCGAATGGAAATGAAACGGAAAGCTTAAAGTGTTCCCTTTTATTCCCATTATACTGTAGCCCAGTGGTTTTCAACCTTTTTTTTCCATACCAGGGCCCACTGTTTATTCAGCATTTGAGCCACGGAGGACCCCAAAACTAAAAACTTATTTTGCTTTGTCCACAATTCCAGGCTTGTTTTCCGGAGAAAACAAAACAGTCCAACATACAGATCCTAAATGACCATTAATCTTCTACATTCTCTAGTTGTGCAGACTTGGTGATAGTTCACATGATGAATATTTGAACTCTTGAGAGTGTAAACGTGAAACCAAATGGACCCGCAAGGGTCCATTTGGTTTGGTCTGCAATGTGACATAATCTGCAATGTGACATATACGACAGGGGGCTTTGAGAGAAGAAAACCGACTACTTAGGAGACCATTTGTAGGCTTTGTAGTCCATGTCGCCTATATAGTGGTGGGAGTATGGCTATATTTATACATAGAGAATCTTGGGACATTGCCAGCTTAAATCATGTTGAAACCATTAACAACGTAATACAACACATTGCACATTAAAAAATACGAAATTATTATTTGGATTCCCCCGCTGTTTAGAGGTGATACGCCAGATGCGCAACAATGAAACGTGCACTGAAACACATGTGAGCCCTCTGCAGTGTCCAAAATGCACTAGTAGCACTTTCAAAATGAACTAGAGCAGTTGTTTTCAACCATTTTCATACCAGGACCCACTATTTATGCAGCATTTTAGCCATGGTGGACCGCAATTTGATGTTGAGTTTAGTCTCTGACTCATTTAGGAGAAATAACTGGCGAAAGGTTCTTTCCAGGAAGGAAGGAGGACTCTATCATAGGAGGAGAAATGGTGATAAACGAGGGTTTTATCTCTGGCGCCTGTCAACCAATTGCACCCCAACTCACCAGCATAAACGCACTAGATTTTCACTAATTTTGGCGCTAGGGGGGTCAGGGAAAAAAAGCTAAATATAGCGACAAATGCACCAAGTTGGCAACACTGTCCCTCTGTTATAGCTGATGATAAATCAAAGTATTTTTTCTGTTTGCTGAGAGCCCTAAAGCTTCTTCACCTCAACCAGACAATCAGACACACATTTGCATGATTGAGTGCCTTGTGGAATTTACAGACATTACCATAATCCCTTTGCATGTATGTGGCCACGTGCGCGTGTGCACACATGTGTGTGTGTGTGTGTGTGTGTGTGTGTGTGTGTGTGTGTGTGTGTGTGTGTGTGTGTGTGTGTGTGTGTGTGTAGTGAGTAGGATTCACTGTGGGTTGTTTTTCCCCTTACGTATCCCCACAGGTCAACAGCTTTATTGTATGACAAGGTGTGACACACACACACACACACACACACACACACACACACACACACACACACACACACACACACACACACACACACACACACACACACACACACACACACACACACACAGAGCTCACATGCACACAGCATGGAGATAGTTTTGTTCCTGATACACCTGCTCAATTATCACCTCCTGTAACAAACGTGCGCACACACACAAGGCGTGCATGTGCGCCACACATGCACACGCGCCTGCACAGTCGCACACACACAACACTTGCATGCCCTGATGCCCATATTATACATGCACAGAGATGTTCACTAAACTTCACTAAACAACTGAAGCAACTCAGAACTTCCCCCATGCAGTTCCCATGAGACTATAGCAGTGAGATAAATAGATCAAGAGTCTGTGTGTGTGTGTGTGTGTGTGTGTGTGTGTGTGTGTGTGTGTGTGTGTGTGTGTGTGTGTGTGTGTGTGTGTGTGTGTGTGCATGTGCGTGTGCGTGTGTGTGTGTGAGATGAAGAGAGAGTCATTGGAAAGCAAGAGAGAGGAAACAGCACTGTGCAAAAAAAAAGCATCACTGCTCATCACTGCTACACTTTTCTGAATCCATTTCTCCTCTCCTCTCCTCTCTAGTCTCTCTGGGGTTGACACATAAGTTCTCCGATGGGCAAGTGCAAGTCAGGTTCTACTTGCCCTCAAGTCATGGTCACTTGCCCTCCCCGCAAAATATATTGTAAATTCTGCATTTAAGTTTACTTTTAACTTGGGTGCTTTAAACATGTACTTTCACAGTCGAGGACTGTTGGATCGCTACATTCACATCAATATCTATTCATTAAAAAGCGCAGCGCGTTGCAATCCTAATTTCGGGCGCAATAAGTGTTTAACACCCGTAGAAATGTGTGTGAGTATTTAATATTTGAAAACGGAATGTCTATGTGCACGTTATTCATGTAAATGTAGCGATCCGCAACAGACTAGATTAAGCGGCTGCATGACAGTCGTGAAGTACAAGTGTCATGCAATGCATGGCCACGGGCGTAGACACGTGGGGAAAAGGGGGACAATTGTAGGGGGGGCCCAAAGTCAGGGGGCCCCACTGAAAGCTTGCATTAATAAGGTTTTATTTGTATTGATTATGTCATGAAAAATATTTGATCTCAAAGTGCACCAGATTGAAGCATTTTAAAGGGGAATTCCACCCATTTTCAACATTCTAATATGTCATTAGTATAACCTAGAGGTGCTGGGTGGACATGATAAAAACGTTTCCCCCCCCATTCTGTGTTTCCTGGAAATGGAGGTCTGAAGAAAAAACACAAAAACATGATGAAGCACATCTTGATGGCATTATCATGATATATGTCATCATGTTAACGGATTTCTATAGACACTTCTTTTTTTTTCTGAGAGCGTGCATTTGTACACTCTCAGAAAAAAATGTTGAAAATGGGTAAAATTCCCCTTTGACACTGCCGGGAAAGGGGGGCCCACGTGGAAAAGCTTTGCAGGGGGCCCAGAATCGCTAGCTACGCCCCTGTGCATGGCTAGGAAAGACACAGAGTCAGAGCAAAATGACCACCTATCAAGACAAATATATCTTGCGTTGTGTTACAGCGCACTAAGTCTCACGCTAAGTGAGTTTTGTGTTTCTGGTCAGACAGAGACCCAGTACTGCCCGGCTCAAGACCTTTTTTAAAGGAAACTATCCGCTGCCATATTTAGCCTCTTCTTCTCTCCGTCTACAAACATTCCTCCAGATAATAGAACAGATACTGAAGAGAGATGGAACTGTACTTCTGCAGCCAGAGGTCATCCGTTTCACATCTACTGCTGTGGGCTAAAGATACTCTGTTTACTGTACATCTGTATGTACTGTAGAGGGGCGGATGTAACATTTCCTAATTGGGGGGGCGGGAGAAAATGGTATGGGGGGCGGCCTCATCGCCTGTGTGGCGATGAAGTCGCACCGCTACCATTTTCAGTTACAGGACTTTTATTAGTCAAGTAAAGCGTCAAAATTAACGTCAGTTGTTGTTGACGTTGCAACAGACACGCAGCATGCATAAAGCTAAAGGTCTGACTCAGAGAGTTTTCTGTTTTCAGTGATGAAATGCTGTAGGTTTAGTGGTGACACAGCTGTAGTTAGTTAGTAGCAGTAGCAGTGGAGTCAAATCATTTTAAATATAAGCACTTTAATTTGAGAATATCTTGGGTTGTTGGGCATGACATCGTGTTTGGGCGTTTAGGGGGGCATTGCCCCCCCATGCCCATGCCTAGATCTGCCCCGTATACATGCATGGATGCATGTGTGTGTGTGTGTGTGTGTGTGTGTGTGTGTGTGTGTGTGTGTGTGTGTGTGTGTGTGTGTGTGTGTGTGTGTGTGTGTGTGTGTGTGTGTGTGTGTGTGTGTGTGTGTGTGTGTGCGTACATGTGCGTGCACTGTACAGTACGTGTGTGTGTGTGTGTGTGTGTGTGTGTGTGTGTGTGTGTGTGTGTGTGTGTGTGTGTGTGTGTGTGTGTGTGTGTTTGTGTGTGTGTGTGCATGCATATGTGCACTTCTCAGTGCTAATTCCAGAACCTCCGAATGAATTCTCTCCATTGACTGCTCCATAGCAGAGCAGATGTTATTTCTCTGTACCAGAACAGTTTGTCCCACTTTCTGGAACCTTAAAAGAGATTGTTGGTGTGTGTGTGTGTGTGTGTGTGTGTGTGTGTGTGTGTGTGTGTGTGTGTGTGTGTGTGTGTGTGTGTGTGTGTGTGTGTGTGTGTGTGTGTGTGTGTGTGTGTGTGTGTGTGTGTGTGTGTGTGTGTGTCAGACGGTGCTCTCTTGGGGATAACACAGTGCAGTATACTGTATATACGCGTTGAGTCGCATTATGCTCCATGTTTTCAATCGGCATGAAGAAGAAAGTCCCAGAATGCAGTGCGGCTGAGATGTTTGTTGTGGTTCAGTAACAGTAACAGTACATGGAGATCCAGGGCAGCAGCAAGTCTGATAGTTATGAAAAGGCCTTTGGCTCCATTTTCGTTAACATCTAAACCCCTTATCCTAAACCCCTTATCATTCTTTTTTACTATATATTGTTTTGGAATAGTTCAACGTGCCAATCTATTACCGTGGCGATAAAATTAAACCAATGAGTCATTTTACTGGGGGGAGGGGGAGGGCAGGTGAAAATTGCACTTTAATTTGAAATATCTTGGGTTGTTTTGCATGCCATCATGTTATGGTGGGGCAGACTGGGCATTTAGGGGGGCATTGCCCCCCCCATGCCCATCCCTTTTTAATATTTTTATTGGTTTTTATGATAATACACGCACAAACAAAATAACAACATTTAACACATGAATACAAAAAAAAAAAAAAAAAACTAAATAGGACAAACTAGAAACAGGGGGGGGGGGGGGGGGGCTCACCTCCAGTCATCATGACCATCAACAATAGTACAGTACATAATAGAGTAACATTGCACATGCCATTAGCCTGTTATTGGTTTTTCATTCCTTTATATATTTTCTCTTCTCTTTCCCTTCTTTGTTATTCATTTATTTGTTAATTTTATTTATTTTATTTTATTATTATTATTATTATTTTTATTATTATTATTATTTTATTTTATTATTATTATTATTATTTTTACAGAATTTAAACCATACATGTAGGACCCCTACGTTCATCCTAGGTCTACCCAGTCAATAGGACACTGAGCCTTAAGGAGGAGCCGAGAGATCTCTGTGGGAAAATAAGTTAATAAGGGGGCCCACACCGAATTAAAGGCGGTATCATTGCCTCTGTGAGTGGCACTTAATCTTTCATGGGGAAGCACCCCGAAGATCTCTCTGTACCACAATGCTATGGTTGGAGGCTTATCTGATATCCAATTAATCAGGATACATTTCCGAGCTGATAATAATAATTTGTCAAATAATTTGAATTGTTGGTGAGACAAACTGATTTCCTTAGAGGGGAGTCCTAATATGAACGCACCCGGGTCCTTCTTTAACTTGACCTTGAAGATATCATTAATTTCACGAGTCACTTGGTTCCAAAACCTTGATATGTATTTACATTCCCAAAAGTAGTGAAAATAAGTACCCAGAACTGTTTTACATTTTGAGCATATAGGAGATATTGAT
Source organism: Benthosema pterotum (assembly GCA_039105355.1). Lineage (NCBI taxonomy): Eukaryota > Metazoa > Chordata > Actinopteri > Myctophiformes > Myctophidae > Benthosema > Benthosema pterotum. The sequence goes on along the minus strand of CM076973.1, from coordinate 440,474 downwards.
CGGTCCATTTTATGTAGTAACACAGGTGTGATATGTAATCTATGAAAGATTTTGTATTGCGTTTCTCTTAGTCGATTACAACTATATACTTTTTTGATTGAATCAATCGCTTCTTGCCAATCGTCCTCGATGTATTCATTGTTAAAATCTCTCTCCCATTTACGGACAGAGGGCAACACCTGGGTTTCCTGAGAGTATAACAGAGAGTAAAAGGATGAAATAAAGTGTGAAACCTTGGCACATTTACATAGGAAGTTTTCTGAAATACTATACAGGGCGCCCAATGGCACCGGCAGTTGTAATGAGTTAATAAAATGGCGTATTTGCAAGAAGCCAAAAAAGTGATCTCGTGGAAGATTGTACTGTGTCTGAAGCTGCTGGAACGACATCAGAACACCGTCCCTGAACAGATCTCCTATGACTCGAAGCCCCTAGTGAGTGCCAGATTTTAAACATGGCTGAGCTGTGTCCTGGTACAAATTCATGGTTACTAATGATTGGTGTTAGCAGTGACCTTTGGTCTCCCCATCCTACGTAGATACTGATCTGTCGCCACACTCTAATAGAGTTATAAACAATTGGGTTGGATCTTATATCCCTAGGAGTGTTGTCTTTGTTGCCAGTTACCTGAGCCCAGAGTGAGTATGGAGAGCAGGCCCACTCATCTATACAGTACTTATCGTGTAGGTAGGCTTGAAGCCATTCCCAAATATAGCGGGCATGACAGGCCCAGTTATAAAAGAGTATATTAGGCACAGCAAGCCCAGCTTTACCATTTGGAAGCTGTAAAGTTTTAATTTTTTGCCTGGGCCTCTTTCCGTGCCATATAAATTTAGAGAAGGCCTGTTCCACGTTATTAATATCTCTTTTGGCTACCCATAAGGGAAGCATTTGCAACGGGTATAAGATACGCGGTAATACATTCATTTTAATTAAGCTTACCCGTCCCATAAAAGATAGTGGGAGGTCATGCCAACGCTCCAGATCTCTCTTGACCGCTGATAGAACTGGGGCTAGATTAAGGCGTGATAATTCTTTTAGGTTGGGAGAGACTTTAATGCCAAGATATGTGAAACCGGATACGGTCCACTTAAAGGGGAAATTGTTTGGTATGTCTGATTGAGTAAGAGCTCCTAATGGCATGGCCTCTGATTTGCCTTGGTTAATCTTGTAGCCTGAGATGGCCCCAAAGTTCGTAACCATTGATAGGACCGCTGGGACTGATTTCTTTGGGGAGGACAGAAACAGAACAATGTCATCTGCATGCCCATCCCTTGATCCGCCCCTGACACACACACACACACACACACACACACACACACACACAACACACACACACACACACACACACACACACACACACACACACACACACACACACACACACACACACACACAAGGATGATGTTATTAGGCCACCCTGACCGTCTCTGCCTCTCTCGGCTTTTCTTCCCTCACTTGTCTTCATCCTCTCACTCCGCCACGCTCAGCCATCTTTCAGGTGTCTGTCCGTCGCCATGGCGATGAACTGGAATGACCCCGCCTCAGGGCAGCGGCACGCCGCCGTCCAGAATACCCTAACCTGAGGAGAGAGCCGAACCAAGCTGGGAGGGGGATAACCATGTCACATTGCACACGTTAGACCTCTGGTTTTCAAACTTTTTGACACCAGGGCCCACCATTTATTCAGCATTTGAGCCACAGAGGACCACTATTTGAGGACATTTTAGCCCCACAGACCCCAAAACTAAAGATTTATTCATTTTATTTCATTTCGCTATTCCAGGCTGGATTTGGGAAACAAAACAGTCAATCAAAATGACCAGTAATTAGCTCTACATTCTCTAGTTGTGTAGACTTGGGCTATATGAATATTTTATATTCCATATGAATAATTTTAACATGAAACCATTTGGTTTCATGTTTGCGCTCTCAAGAGTTCTCTACATTCTACACATTCTACATTCTCTAGTCTACACAACTAGAGAATGTAGAAGCTTAATGGTCATTTTGATCTGTATGTTGGACTGAATAAATGAATAATAGTGGTCCCTGGTATGAAAATGGTTGAAAAAAGGCATAAAGATAACTTTTTTCTCATGTGTAGCAGCATTGTCTTACTACTGACATCTGGCCCTTGTATAATAACACACACACACACACACACACACACACACACACACACACACACACACACACACACACACACACACACACACACACACACACACACACACACACACACACACGTGCACATGCACACACTGATAAATTGCACATGCAGAGCACCAGGCAGGCAGAAAAGTGCCAGGTTGTGTTTATTCATCTCCATATAGTGCTGCTGCTGCTGCTGCTGCTGCTGCTGCTGCTGCTGCTGCTGCTGCTGCTGCGTGGAGAAAATCACTCCCTAAGAAAATCACTCCCCTACATCCCTACCGCCATGACCTTCGGCGATATTAAGGAGAGACTTCTTCATTCCTAACAACTAACAACCTCCCAGGCTGCTGCTGCTGCTTCTGGCCTAAAATAAAAGGCAGGGAGGGGAGGAGGAGGGGGAGGAGGGGGAGGGAAAAAAAGCAATTCATCCATCCTCCAATAACTTTTGCACCAGCAGGCAATTATGTCTGTTTTTCTGCCACCTCTCTGCCTGTCAATAAAGAGCCTCTAGATAGGGGGGGGGGGGGGGGAGGCAAAGATGAGGATCAAGGAAGTGATTTGGAAGAGATTGTCGGGCGTTTGAGGAAATGAGACGACGCTGAGACGGAGGAGAGAGAGAGAGAGGCGGTTTAGAGGGGAAAAAAGGAAAGATGGCTCTGTTAAGAAATGTGTGAAGATAGTGGAAGTGAAAGTGATATTAAAAGTGTGACTTATAAGCAAGGAGAGAAAGGAGAGGCTGGCAGCGATGGGGGAGTTGTGGATCTGACATATTATCTCTGGCATGAGGGCTGCTGCTTCACTCGGCGCGGAAATGGAAAAGCGTCACGTCGTAGCGTTATGGGAGAGAAGAGAGGTGTGGAATTGGACCTGAGCTGCGTTTTGGGGAATTAAATAAATCTTATGATATTATACTACAGTATATCATCATGTGTCTGTCACTCTTATAGCTCACAGTAATTTAATGTGATTCAGTCACTGAAATCCAGAAGGTGCACATACCTGGCCATCACCAAAGTTAATTTAATTTGAAACTAAACTATATTAGTCTAGTCATGTTGTACCGGTACAATAGATCCATTTATGGAGGTGTATACAGACTCAGGATTGCCACATTTATTTGTGTGTATGAAGAAAGCCCTCAAAGAGTTTGTTAGCCTCATCAGACCACAGGTCTTGGTTTCAGTAATCCATGTCCTTATCTCCTTGTCCTCAGAAAACTGCTTGAGGGTTTTTCTAGTGCATCATCATGAGAAGAGGCTTTCTTCTGGGATGACAGCCATAGAGGCCAAGTTGATGCAGCATGTGGCGTATTGTCTGAGCACTGACAGGGTGACCCCCCACCCTTCCAACCTCTGTAGCAATGCTGACAGAACTTCTACGTATATTTCACTACGTCTCCCTGTGGATTTGATGCTGAGAACGTGCACTCAACTTCTTTGGTCAACCCTGATGAGGCCTGTTCTGAGTGGACCCTGTCCTCTTAAACTGCTGTATGCCCTTGGCCATGGTGCTGCAGCTTAATATTAGGATGATGGCAATCTTCTTCTAGCCGAGGCCCATGTTATCTAGAGCAACAACAATCTTTTTTTTTTTCCGTATCCTCAGAGTTTTTTTTTTTTTTTTTGCCATGAGGTGCCATGTTGAACTTCCAGTGACCAATATGAGATGTAGGGGGCGATATTACCAAATTTAACACACCTGCTCACCTCTCACACCTGAGATCTTGATAACACTAACAGGTCGCATGGAACTGGGGAGGGAAAATGTCTACTTGGGACCAATTTGGACATTTCAGTCAGGGGTGTACTCACTTTTGTTGCCTGCAGTTTTGACATTAATGGCTGTGATTCAGTTGTTTTGAGGGGAAAATATAAATCACCCCTTTATCCAAGCTGTACAGTGACTACTTAATATTATGTCAAAGTGTCGTGTTGTCAATGTTTTCCAGTGAAGCGATATAATGAAATATTTAAAAGGATCCCTGTCTAATAAGATAAACATTGCTTAAAACATTATACTTTCCCTATATAACTAAAATAAACAAATAAAAACACCTTTGGCATCTTATTTCTTTCATAAATAGAGAATATTTCACTCAACAGGAACTGCTCTTGGCACAGGGTGATGATGTCACATGTGATCTAGCTCTATGGAATACATGGATGAGCATGCTCTGTGACATCATCATCCTGCGACCGGAGCACCTCCTATTGAGTGAAAGATTCTCTATTGATGAAAGAAATAAAGTATTGAAGGTGTTTTTATCTGCATATTTTAGTTATAGAAGGCAAGTAGAGTGTTTTAAGGCATATTTGTCTCCTTAGCCAGGGATCCTTTTAAAGGAATGGGAGGGGCGTACTCACTTTTTTTTTTTTTTGATATACTGTATATTATTGTTAAACATCTGCATTACTAAATTTACAAGAAGTATTCAAAATTATAGAGCACAGAGATATATTGTTTGTGATCAACATTTTTGCCAGTATAGCATGCATGGAATCGTGTCAACGTTAACCAAATATTCTTTGGCTTGTGGTATGAGAGGTACAAACCTCATCAAATAACGGTCCTCCGCGTGGATCTAAAGCAGAATAAATAATGGAAGCTTTAGACAAGGGCTTTTCAACAGGTGGTCCGGGGACCACCAGTGCTATTGGTTAACCAGATTTTAACTCTTGAGAGTGTGAAAATGAAACCAAATGGACCCGCAAGGGTCCATTTGGTTTCATTTTCACACTCTCAAGAGTTAAAATATTCATCATCTGATTCATATTTAATTAAGAAGTCTATCGGTTTTGTTTGCAAAATCCAGCCTGAAATTGTGAACAAAACCAAAAGAATTCATTAGTTTTTGGCCTTTGGGGCTAAAATGTCATCAAATGGACGTCTGTGTCTCAAATGCTGAATAAATGGTGGTCCCTGGTGTCAAAAAGATTGAAAACCACTGCTCTCGACAATTCCTGCAGGATCTATGAATACCCCAATGAGGCACATACAATGTCCAGATCCCATTCTCGTAATAAATCAATAATAATCATAAAAACATCCCAACAGAAACACAGATTATTGGTCCAAACAGTGAATTCCTCGGTGGTAAAAACATAAAGATTCATGGAGCAGGTGTTACATCCGTATTGACCGTGTACAGTGCATGTCTTTAGTGAGGCTGATTGATGTCCATGCTGTATGATTATTGACGTTTGCCTAATGGATTATATTGTCCTTGCCGCGGAGAAACCTGATGAGATCATGAGTTGTAATTTTGATCTGTTCATTTTCCAGCCCTTTAATGTCTGTTCTGACAGTATGACTGCTGACTTGTCGTTACCGGATGGTTATGTGTTTCGATTGGGAGTTGGTCATTTGGGGTCGTGGCTAATTGCCTCATCACCATGACGCCCTCATGGGTTTCTATGTGCTGTTCTGTGTAGTAGAGCAGTGGTTTTCAACCATTTTCATACCAGGGACCACTATATATTCTGCATTTTAGCCACAGAGGACCAACATTTGATCGAGTTAGTCTCTCAGATGCCTATAGGAAGATAACTGGCAAAATGTTGGTCAAACAAAAGCAATTCATATACATTTTGTAATTATGTAGTTTCTTAAAAAATGAAGTCATTCACATGTTTAGATTTTGAGAGGGTCCATTTGGTTTCATGGTATGGTATGGTATGTTTTTTTAATCCCGAGGGGAAACAAGTTTTGCCACCAGAGTGTCACAGAAACAAAACAAACAAATAAACAACAAACATACAGTACGAAAACAAAACAGTCATACATCAATGATGTATAAACAAAAACACTCAGCACAGAAGTCACATAGAACAACGTACAATGCAAGTCACACAGAAAATAAGAGAGTCCTATTGTACAACACTAAAAGTGTTCGTTAAAGAATTTGACAGCAGAGGTTACAAATGAGGGTACAAATGATTTTCTGTATGGCTCCGTGGAGCAGGAAGTAGGGTGACCAGATCCAAACTGTTCATTTGAGGGACAGAAGTGTTGCGTGTGTGGGACAAGTGGAGTGTGGAAACGGGACAAAATGTCCCGTTCAAGATTCCATTTCACACAGCAAAAACAGCGGATCTAAAATCAAAAATAGCTGATCTACGATCTCAAAACGCGTCGCACTGCGACGCGTTTTGAGATCGTAGATCAGCTATTTTTGATACGGCAGTATGCGATGTGGCGTCTCTAGAGTGAGTGTGGAAATATAGTGGTACCACATGTGGGAATTATTAAAAAAAAAAAACATAGCAAGAAATGATGAAATCCAACTATTAGGGCACTACGAATTATTAGGGCATTTTGAACACTGATGTCTGTCTGTTAGTCACAATGTGGGACAGAGTCTCAATTTGTGGGACGCTTGAAAAATCTTGAAAATGAGGGACTGTCCCACGCAAAGAGGGACATCTGGTCACCCAGGAAGGCATGTATGAAGTCTGCTACTAAACGAGCTTCGCAAAGCATGAAATATACTGAAAAGTGGATGATCTTCATACAAAACTATGGAATTCAATTTAGTCCTTGTTCGCCTGGCAATAGTAGTCTCCAGGGAATCCAAGGGAAGGCCAACCACTGAACAAGCCTTCTTGATAGTTTTATTTATCCTGCTCTTGTCCATGGACGTGATGCTACTCCCCCCAGCAGAGCATTTTACGATCTCAAGAGTTACAGATAGTGTTGCCACACGTCCCGGATTTTCCTGATTGTCCCGGATTTTCATGGTCTGTCCAGGAAAAAATAAAATAAATCCTGGACACTTGAATGTCCCGGATTTTTATACATGGTCAAAAGTATTTTTTTTTTTTTTTTTTCTTTTTTTTTACATGGCCAAAACTAGAGACCGCAACTAACCTGACTTGCGTCACTCACAGTCTCAGATCAGTATGATAGTCCTATTAAATTGTAGCGTGCCTGTACGTACCAGTGTTGCCAACTTGGCACATTTGTCGGTATATTTACCTCTTTCCAGACCCCACTACCACCAAAATTAGTGGAAAAACTCCTGAATCTAAATCTGTTTATGTATAAAGATAACTGAGATGAGAAAAATGAAAACTGGACTGCTCCAGAAAGAGTTGGAAATTAATGGTTAAGTAGCCTAATTATTAATCTGATATGTAGAAGAGTAATAAAATAATGAGAGCAAGAGCAGTAACATTTCAATGTAAAAAAGTGTGATATGTCTCTGGGTTAGACGTTTAAAGAGGTGCGTTGCTTCCGACCAAAAGGCCGATAATCTCTGCCGATAATAGGCCGCCGATTGGATGGTCAAAATGTCCAGGATTTTTGTCAGACACATGTGGCAACCCTAGTTACAGATCTATAAAAAGGTCGATTTGGTTACCAACTGTCCACCACTTACCACCACTGACCACCTGGAATCCTCTCAGGGACCACTAATGGTCCCCAGACCACTGTTTTTAGCCCCTGGTCTGGTTCTTTCTGTACAACCAGCCACACATTACCTGGATGTCCATTTTAACACGTTAGATTTAAATGTAGTGTTGGTTTGTGAGCTTCTGTTCAATTTTACACTCTGAGTTAAACGTATATACACTCGATCTCGGCGCGTGTCAAGCCGAGTTCTGTTGATGTGTGATGACCTTGGAGGTGTGACTTCTCATGGATTGAATCAATCGGCGAGGGGCTTTGTTTTGGCAGAAAATTGTCCCTCTAATAATAAAGGTGGGAAAAAGCGTTCCAGCCCACTGGTCATTTTCAGATTGCTGCGCGGCGCAGTGCGGCACAGTGTGGTGCTCAGGGCGGATCTAGGCATTGGGCATGGGGGGGCAATACTCGCTCCCCTAAATGCCCAGTCTGCTCCACCAAACACGATGGCATGCAAAACAACCCAAGATATTTTCAAATTAAAGTGCTTATATTTAAAATGATGTGAAACACTACTACTGCTACTAACTAACTACAGCTGTGTCACCACTAAACCAACAGCGTTTCATCATTGAAAACAGAAAACTCTCTGAGTCAGACCTTTAGCTTTATGCATGCTGCGTGTCTGTTGCAACTTCAACAACAACTGATGTTATTATTGATGCTTTACTTGACTAATAAAGGTCCTGTAACTGAAAATGGTATGGGAGCTGTTTGTCAGGTATATCCAAATGTGGAGCTGTTTTAGGAAAAACAGACTAAAGAACTCTTTTGTACATCAGTCTGTCCTACTTCTAAACCAGAATCGTTAAATCCAAGGTCTTGTTCGTCATGTCCTGCTCTTTGTTTTGTTTTTATTTTTGTTTTGTTTTTCTGTCGCTGTCTGTAATGAATTGTATGTTGCACTTGTATGTTGTCTTATTTGTGAACGGTGTCGCCATGGACAAATTTCAGTGCAAACTGACAATAAAGTCGTATCGTATCGTATCGTAAATGAAAATCGTATCGTATCGTATCGTAAATGAAAATGATATGGGACGCACCCATAACATTTTCTCTTGCCCCCCCCCCCTCCAATTGTGAAACATTACATCCGCCCCTGGTGGTGCTGGTCCCCCGTCTCTCGGCTTCCCGCGGCTTCGCTATTGTTTTTGTTTTTTTCCCCCTTATTCCAGTCCTGACAGCCAGAAAGCTGCTGCTGTGACTGTGACTGTCTATTTGCAGGTATAGAGGCCTCTCTGGAGGCTCTAATAATAATACCCAGGGCTGAGATACCACTGCTGCTATACGCCCCAAACCGCAGGTATCAGGGGAGAGAGAAAGAGGGAGATGCAGGGGCGGATTGGCCATCTGGAGTACAGGGAGTTTTTCCCGGTGGCCTGCGCCACCTTTTTTTTTTTTTTTTTTTTTTTTTGTTTTTTTTTTCAAAAGTCCAGGGCAGGCCAGGCAAACTAGTGTTTCTATCCTTCAAAAAAGAAAAGGTGTCCTACACCAGAGCATTCAAGTAGGAGAGTTGCCATATTCCCGTTCACTCCTGTGCACCAGGGCCAGTGTTGCCAACTGCCAAGATCCAAAATGCACTAGTGGCACTTCCAAAAATGCACTAGAATGTGTTAGATGCTCGCCTGGAACATACAGATCAAAATGACCATTAATCTTCTACATTCTCTAGTTGTGTAGACTAAGTTGGGCTAATTCACATGATGAATATTTTAACTCTTGAGGGTGTAAAAATGAAACCAAATGGACCCGCAAGGGTCCATTTGGTTTCATTTTTACGCTCTCAAAGAGTTACATCTGGTTAACCAGCTGCCCCCCCCCCCCCCCTCCAGGGTGGCCTGGCAAAGGCAAAATTGTCCCGGTGGGAAAATATGTGCCAATCCGCCCCTGGGGAGATGTAGGGGAGGTGTGTGTGTGGTGTGTGTGTGTGTGTGTGTGTGTGTGAGTGTGTGTGCATGCGTTGCGTGTGCGTGTGATGCGTGCGTGTGCGTTATGCGTGCGTGTTCTGTAAAAGGGGGTGGTGTGTGTGTTTGAAAAGAAAGAAACAGGTGAAGGATTGACAGAGGAGGAGGGATGGATGGAGGGGTGGGAGGGGAGAGAGCAGCACTTGTCAGTTTGCGAAAGAGAAGAAATCTGGCTGTTTTGCTGTCGGCCGTTTGGGGGGGCGACGTGATTAGATGAGCCGCCAGGCAGCCATGTCCATAGGTGTCAAACTCAGGCCCGCAGGCCAAATTTGGCCCGCTGTGTAATTTCCTTTGGCCCTTGAGGCAACATCAAATTAACATTAGAGCTGGCCGGCCGGTATTATACAGCCAATACAGTTGTCTTTTAAACAGTTGTCGTTTTGCATACGGACCTAAAATAGCTCTTATTTGCGTCGTTCTCATTGAAAACAGTGTATTTCCAACTGCAGTTCAGAGCATTATGCTCAGATAGGACTCAAAGAGGCTCTGTATAGTCACGTGACCTGGCTGCTCCGCTCTGCTTCCAGGCTCTGCTTCCGGGTACACCAATATCCTAACTCTCCCACTAGAAGGCTCTGGGGTGGGCATCTTCATATGTCCAGCGCAGTGTCGGGAAAAATAATCGATATCGCAATTTTTTAATTCCATGATATCCACATCGAATTGCCAGGTTCAACATCGATTTTTTAAATATATTTATGTAGGACCTATTCATTAATGTGTTCATGTCAGAAAGAAGTTATCCGGCTGCATTGATTTTTATGATTGAACTTTTTGTAATTTATATTGTTTAAAATTGCTTGAAGGTGTTGAGCACAATCAGCACCTTCAAAAATACTAGCTTATTTTTTTTCCCTGTAATTCAAGGACTGGCTTCCCTGCCTTTGGGGACATTTGTGCCGTTTGGAAATCCAAATCCCAGCACCTGATTGGCCAACAGCCCTGTCACTCACTTCATTCACAACGTCGTCATCCAATCCCAGCACCTGATTGGCCAACAGCCCTCTAACTCACTTCGTTCCCAACGTCGTCTGCTTTCCCAATATTCTAAAGGCCTATTCAGAGATGGATTTTCGGTGCCCACCGCGACCACCGTTTCCTACAATATGACGTCATACCACCGCAACCACCGCTCTTTCCAGCCTCCTCTCGGATTTTACTAACCACCGCACCGCGATGGTTGCTTGTTTTTAACGGCTGGTTTAAAAAAAAGAAAAAACACACACACACACACCACAGCGCGACAGGCAGGAGGAGAAGGAAGGAAAGGGAATTCATTGATAGATTAGAGACAATGACATAAATAGAATAGAAGATAAACATAAAAGAAGTCAGCAGAATTTATTATAATTGAGGCAGGTAGAAGTAGAGAGAGAAACAGAGGGGGGAATGAACAACAACGTGGAGAGAGGGGGGGGGGGGGGGGGGGGGGCGAGGAGCGGCGGTGCTGGTCGTGGACTTTGGAATTAGCGGTGGTTGCGGTGCTCTGAGCGGTGCTGGTAGTGGACTATGAATAGCGGTGGTCGCGGTGCTCTGAGCGGTGCTGGTAGTGGACTATGAATAGCGGTGGTTTGCGGGTGCTCTGAGCGGTGCTGGTAGTGGACTATGGAATAGCGGTGGTCGCGGTGCTCTGAGCGGTGCTGGTAGTGGACTTTGGAATAGCGGTGGTCGCGGTGCTCTGAGCGGTGCTGGTAGTGGACTATGGAATAGCGGTGGTCGCGGTGCTCTGAGCGGTGCTGGTAGTGGACTATGAATAGCGGTGGTCGCGGTGCTCTGAGCGGTGCTGGTAGTGGACTATGGAATAGCGGTGATCGCGGTGCTCTGAGCGGTGCTGGTAGTGGACTATGAATAGCAGTGGTCGCGGTGCTCTGAGCGGTGCTGGTAGTGGACTATGGAATAGCGGTGGTCGCGGTGCTCTGAGCGGTGCTATAGTGGACTATGAATAGCGGTGGTCGCGGTGCTCTGAGCGGTGTTGGTAGTGGACTATGAATAGCGGTGGTCGCGGTGCTCTGAGCGGTGCTGGTAGTGGACTATGAATAGCGGTGGTCGCGGTGCTCTGAGCGGTGCTGGTAGTGGACTATGAATAGCGGTGGTCGCGGTGCTCTGAGCGGTGCTGGTAGTGGACTATGAATAGCGCGTGGTCGCGCTGCTCTGAGCGGTGCTGGTTAGTGGACTATGAATAGCGGTGGTTGCGGGGTGTCTGAGCGGTGCTGGTAGTGGACTATGAAATAGCGGTGGTCGCGGTGCTCTGAGTGGTGCTGGTAGTGGACTATGAATAGCGGTGGTCGCGGTGCTCTGAGCGGTGCTGGTAGTGGACTATGAATAGCGGTGGTCGCGGTGCTCTGAGCGGTGCTGGTAGTGGACTATGAATAGCGGTGGTCGCGGTGCTCTGAGCGGTGCTCGCTGTTGTCACAGAAATTCTTACTCTGAATGAGCCTTTATGGGTTCATACGAACCAATCACCGTTAAGACTGCTGCTTTGATAACACCCATCCCAGAAACTGCTGTGGTAGAGAGGG
>CM076973.1:398779-421279 GCA_039105355.1 Benthosema pterotum | reverse complement strand
CCTATCCAAATACTTCCTTAATGTCAATGAAGTACACTCCCACAACACCAGAGGGAGTGCTACAAACCATGTCCAACCCAGATTTGGCACAAACAAGGGTCTTAATTCCTTCCGCTCATATGCCACCAAAATGTGGAATGCCCTACCAACAGTCATAAAGGCATGTAAATCCCTTGACTCCTTCAAAACCGCCCTCAAAGGGCACCTACAGATGGCTGCAATTCTTAACTGGCCTCTGTAAAACAAAAATGTATATAAAATCCCCCCACCCACCCCGCCTCTCCTCTTTGTACATTTCTCTTTTCCCTTTTTTACCTCCACTATGATTTTGCCCCCATGATTTGCTGCTTCTGTTTTTACTGAAGTAGTTGTTTTGTATGTACGGTATTTGAATGCCTCAATGAAATGAACAAGTTGGCCACTATTGTAAACAAGTGTATGCTTAACTAGTGTGTCCAATCAGCTTTTTTCAGATTTGATGCAGTTGTACTTGAACTGTACTGTAATTCTCCAAGCTGTTATCAGTTTTGTAGCAGTGTGTACTTGACTTGTACTGTAACTCTCATCTCTGTTAATAAAAATTTCATTCATTCATTCATTCATCACCCCAAAAAAAAAACATTTTTTTTCTGTTAAAATGCTCTATTATAAGGTGTGCAGACCATATATGGAGTTTCCCCCTCCCCCACGTTAGCAGAGGAGCTAATAAAAGTTCCCCAGGTGGAGGGTGAATTCTCCTCCAATCAGGATCGAGCAGCAGGTTCACATAGTGTAGCTACTCTTGGGCGCCCCTAGTGCACCAGGCTGGTACTACACCATGAATTTCAAATCACTTACCCTACCTTTAAGTCACCATGCAGGGAATGACATACTCCTCTCTCAAATGTGCACTTGGGAAACTCCAAAGCAAACTTCACATGAGCCAACATTTTACTTAACTGCCATGGTGTCAACCCCCTTACCCCTGTGTCTGATCACTGGTTAAACTGGTATATTCACCATAGTGTCAACCCCTTACCCCTGTGTCTGATCACTGGTTAGACTGGTATATTCACCATAGTGTCAACCCCTTACCCCTGTGTCTGATCGCTGGTTAGACTGGTATATTCACCATAGTGTCAACCCCTTACCCCTGTGTCTGATCACTGGTTAACTGGTATATTCACCATAGTGTCAACCCCTTACCCCTGTGTCTGATCACTGGTTAGACTGGTATATTCACCATAGTGTCAACCCCTTACCCCTGTGTCTGATCACTGGTTAGACTGGTATATTCACCATAGTGTCAACCCCTTACCCCTGTGTCTGATCACTGGTTAGACTGGTATATTCACCATAGTGTCAACCCCTTACCCCTGTGTCTGATCACTGGTTAGACTGGTATATTCACCCCATAGTGTCAACCCCTTACCCCTGTGTCTGATCGCTGGTTAGACTGGTATATTTACCATAGTGTCAACCCCTTACCCCTGTGTCTGATCACTGGTTAGACTGGTATATTCACCATAGTGTCAACCCCTTACCCCTGTGTCTGATCACTGGTTAGACTGGTATATTCACCATAGTGTCAACCCCTTACCTCTGTGTCTGATCACTGGTTAGACTGGTATATTCACCATAGTGTCAACCCCTTACCTCTGTGTCTGATCACTGGTTAGACTGGTATATTCACCATAGTGTCAACCCCTTACCCCTGTGTCTGATCACTGGTTAGACTGGTATATTCACCATAGTGTCAACCCCTTACCTCTGTGTACCTCCGAGGTGTTGTTTGGACATGATAAAAAAGTTGCACCATTCTGTGTTCCCAGGAAATGGAGGTCTGAAGAAAACCACTAACATGGTGAAACATCTTGATGACACCATCAAGATGTATTTTCACCATGTTAATGGATTTCTTTAGACACTTATTTTTTTTCTGAGAGCTTATAAATGGAACCAAATGAACTCGTTAGGGTTCATTTGTTTGCATTTGTACACTCTCAGAAAAAAATGTTGAAAATGGGTGGAATTCCCCTTTAAATTGTTTGTAGGATTAATAAGCACAATAATGTATAACCATTAATTCCATGGTAGTAGCTTTTTCAGTTTTTGCAATATAGCCTAATTTGTAACACAATACATATTTGTCTTTAATAATGAATCAAATGCACGTGTTCCTTCCCTACACGGAAAGAAAACGCAACTCGTACATTGCACTACTTTACTATATTGAACTATTATCATTTTTTTTCTTTTTTTTAGTTAAAAAAGGGTTTGGGATAAGGGGTTTAGCATGTAACGGAAATGGAGCCCCATATCCCCTGGTGTATGTCTCTGTGTGATGCATTTCCGTTTTTTCAGTGGAGTTATCGAAGGTAAATGAGTCATTCCACGAAAACGGGGCAATTTGCACCTGATGCAATTTGCATCTGTAACCTCAGGCATGCCAAGTGTTCTCCTCTTACTCAACTCGGTTAGAGTAGTGGCTATCTTTAGTACAAAAATCACAACTCCGTTATTAACTAAATTGGCTCAACTCTGTTATCAATTACCATGTTAAAAGAAAAATAATGCCTGAGATGGGAAATTATGTTTTTCTTATAGCTAAAGATGTCCTTAATATTGTGGGCTATTCAGAAGAGTAAAACCTTTCAGTAAAAAATGTCCAAATCGTACTGTTTTCGTGGAATGGCCCACATACAGTCCATACGGTCCATTTTGAGTTTGTTCTAATAATGGCCCTCTTAAAGGTTAAATTAGAACCTCAGAAGATCCGTTTTCATTTTCCAGCAGCATAGATACAGTACTACAAATGCCTCAAAACAATCTCTCTCTCTCCTTGACCGTAAAACATTGTTTCAAAACTCCAATCATGTCAAATCACTCCCTCTAACTGTTTTAATTCCCTTGGACAAATTAAATCTGCGTGTTCAGCACCGTGTTTGCCTTTATTGTAGCCTAAGTGCTTTCACATAATGCATTCTGAACTGAAAAATAAATCAAAGATTTGCGCCGCATTTGCTAACCGTTTTCAAGGCCTACAAGCTCATAGCGCGCCACTACCGTGGCACGCTATGAGCTTGCCAATGATGCTAACTAATGCTAATGCTAAGTATTGTTAATAATGCTAATAATGCTAAGTAATGCTAATAATGCTAATTGACGCTAGTAATACTAAGTATTCCTATTGCTAAGTAAGGCTAATGATTACTGTCAATAATGCTAATATTGCCAGGTAATGCTTTTAATGCTAATTGGCGCTAGTAATGCTAAGTAAGCAATGCTGGTGATGCTAATTACCAGTATTACTTAGTATTGCTAATGCTAAGTAAGTAAGGCTAATAATTATTGTCAATAATGCTAATATTGCTAAGTAATGCTAATGATGCTAAGTAATGCTAATAATGCTAATTGATGCTAGTAATACTGAGTAAGCAATGCTGGTGATGCTAATTACCCGCATTACTCAGTATTGCTAATGCTAAGTAAGTAAGGCTAATAATTAGTGTCAATAATGCTAATATTGCTAAGTAATGCCAATAATGCTAAATAATGCTAAGTAGTGCTAATTATACCTATAAATCTTCGAACCAGGGTTTTCAACCAGTGGTCTGGGGACCACCAGTGGTCCTTGAGAGGGTTCCAGGTGGTCCCCAGCTAAGTTGGTTAACCAGATGTAACTCTTGAGAGCGTAAAAGCATTATGTTGATCTGTATGTTTGACTGTTTTGTTTCCCCAAATCCAGCCTGGAATTGTGGACAAAAGCAAAATAAATCTTTTAGTTTTGGGGCCCATGGTGCTAAAATGTCATCAAATCGTGGCTCAAATGCTGAATAAATGGTGGTCCCTGGTATCAAAAAGGTTGAAAAACCCCTGCCTTAGAACACCAAAAGCTGTTCCCGCCGAAAATGCGATAAAGTAGCTCTAATTGAAAGGCAGATGGTTTAGGTATATCAGGTGACTATACGTTTTGCACGGTTTGTTGTGACAAACGGCTCTTAGAAGAAACTGACCAAACCATGGCAACACAGATTTACCGATACAGTTTACTGAATTCATTTAACCCTTTGTGTAGAACCGTTTTGGTGTTTTAGCTAAAAATAGCAGCTACAAGCTCATATCGCACCACCGAGTGGCGCGATATGAGCTTGTAGTTCTGCTATTTTTGAAAAATTGTGAAATGTGGTGCAAATCTCTGAATGCGATATTTGGGAAGCCAACATTTTTAACTCAAATCTTTGCTCCTGGGGATCGCTAGAACAACATAGGTTCAGATGGGGGTCTGCAGCCAAATGGGATACTTGGTGGTCCTTGGCTTGAAATATGTTAGCATTACTGACTTCAGAAAAACTAGAATCTAGTGATTAAAAAAAATCAATTCTAGTGTCGTAAACTATAATGTAGTGTCAAAAACTAGATTTTAGCGTCGGGAACTAGAATCTAGTGTCAAAAACTATAGCAGCAGAAACTATAATTTAGGTGCCATAAGTAATTCTAGTGTCGAAACTACTGTAGAATCTAGCATCAAAAGCTAGAATGTTGCTGCAGCTATAATCTGGTGTAAGGAACTACTGTATAATCTGTGTCAGAAACTCGAATCGAGGGTCAAGACACAATGAGTTAAGGAAAATATCTGAAGGTAAACTGGAGGGAATGAGAGCAGGCGAAGGTTTTCTACGCACGCAGGGTCATCTCTCTACTACTGGAGGTCACATTTACTATGAAGACCTGCATCTCTCACCTGTCAGTTATAGTTAAATGAGTATAATTGAACTCATTTTCATTGTCGTCAAGTAATATAAAAACATAACAATCCATTAGTAGATCCGTGACAGAAAAACATACACATGTGAAACGGTTTGCAAGAAAGCCAACATGGCCACCCATCGTGACGCATGCTGCAGTCGCCAAATGATTTCGTGGGAGTTGGAGAATAACAATACAGCAATGGACATAAGTACAAAAATAAAAGGAAGATAAAACAGGGAATGGAATTAAACTAGCAATTGTCAAAAGGAAAAAAACATACATACATATATATAATAAGCAGAGTACAGTAGAGTAGAGTACTACAGTGCATCTTCAAGAGTTTAGCGTAAGGTTGAACTCTAAGAAAGGAACCTTTTGTCATAAAGAAAATGTTGTATCTGAGCTTTTATTCTGAAGGTATAAAGGACATCCCTGACCTGCCTGTGACAGGTGGAGGTTAGGCAGATTTCCAATTTGCAGAGAATAATCCTCCGAGCTATGAGTGGAGAAAATGCAAAAAAAATGTTGTTTGAGGCAGTTGCCTAGGGCGACCTAATATGGATAAATACATTATACTTGTCCTCTATAGACCTGCGCAGTGATGTCACCGCCCCTGTTCCAGAAATGCATTCCCCATTCATTTTTCTCATAGACTTTTCGAAAATAATTTATATAAAGACAATTACGCCGTGGACAAAGCCAACTCGAGTCGTGACGAATCATGATGACACACACAAACTTTTGGGACAATCAAATCATTTCTAAGATGAAAAACGAAACAAAAAGTCTTGTATCATGCCGTTTTCTACTTCTTGCTAATTAGATATTGTGTTTGTTGTCATGATTTGTCACGACCCGAGTTGGCTTTGGCCGCGGCGCAATCGTATTTGTATTAACCATTTTCGAAAAGTCTATGAGGAAAATGAATGAGGAATCCACTAGTGGAACAGGGCTGGTGACGTCACTGCGCAGGTCTATAACTAGAATTGAACATTTAAAACACATACTATGTTCTTTAGTTTAAAAATAGTTCATAATTATATCCTTTGGGGGGGCGCCTTTTTACAGGCGCCCCCCTTATGGGTCCGTTTGGTAAAGGGGCTCCAGGGAAAATCTTCCTAGGGCTCCAAATTGCTCAGAAACTCCACTGGCTAATGCCCATATGGAAAATATTTTATATACGAACTCTTTCATATAAGAGAATAAAGTTAATATAAGATATAAGAAGTGAAACATAATTATATTTTTTGTGATTTATAAGAATTATATATAACAATAAAGATATAAGATCCAAAGTATTTTTTTGTATACCGAAACACATAATTTTGTAATTTATAAGAATTATATACCAGTATGACATGCAAAACAGATTCATAGCATATTATTCTTGTAAAGTGGCTTGTACAAAAGGAGACACTTTCAAGAATTTGCATAACTAAGAATTTGCATAACATAATAACATCAGTTGTTGTTGAAGTTGCAACAGACACGCGGCATGCATAAAGCCAAAGGTCTGACTCAGAGAGTTTTCTGTTTTCAATGATGAAATGCTGTTGGTTTAGTGGTGACACAGCTGTAGTTAGTAGCAGTAGTAGTGTTTCACATCATTTTAAATATAAGCGCTTTAATTTGAAATATCTTGGGTGGTTTTGCATGCCATCGTGTTTGGGATGGAGCATTTAGGGGGGCATTGCCCCCTCCCATGCCCATTGCCCATGCCTAGATCCGCCCCTGGTCTGCCATCACCCATGCGGGCGTGTGCACAAGACCTTGACCTTTAGGGCGAGGTCGCTGCTTGCCCTCAGGGCATCTTACTGGTTTAGTTAAGGTTATCAGAGAGGAATTATGTGTTAATTTATGCTCTGTTGCCCAACTTACCCCTGAAAACTACAGATCTACAATAGCTCAAAGCATCACTTCCAAAATACGTACTATGCTGGGCCGGATTTAGCCAGCCCTACTAGGGTGGGCTGGAAGAATGGCAGGGTGGGCAACTTTCATATGAAGCAGTGGTTTTCAAACTTGACACCAGGGCCCACTATTTCCTCGGCATTTGAGCCACGTACCACCATTTGAGGACATTTTAGCCCCACAGACCACAAAACTAAAGATTTCTTTTGCTTTTGTCCACAATTCCAGGCTGGATTTGGGACAAACAAAACAGGCAAACATACAGATCAAAATGACCATTAATCTTCTACATTCTCTAGATGTGTAGACTTGGGCATGGTGAATATTTTAACTCTTGAGAGTGTAAACATGAAACCAAATGGACCCGCAGGGGTCCATTTGGTTTCATGTTTACACTCTCAAAGAGTTAACCAACTTTCCATCATTTAGCCTGGGGACCACCTGGACCTCTCTCAACCACTGATGGTCCCCGGACCACTGATGAAAACCACTGATATTACCTTTCATTGGGTGGGCATACAGGATGCTCATTTGGGTGGGCACTGCCCACCCCTGCCCCCCCCCCCCCCCCCCTCTAGATCCGGCCCTGGTACTATGCAGGGAGCTATTCTGGCACATGATACTGTCATTATACCGACAAGTCTAAAGTCTAAAGCAGAGTCTGCCGTATAATGAGACCAAAAGGTCGGATTTGTCACACGAGGGGAGTTGCAAATAACACACACACACACACACACACACACACACACACACACACACACACACACACACACACACACACACACACACACACACACACACACTTACTTGCTTATGGCAGTCCATCGATGTCGATGATGACATTGCTCCAAATACAGGTTAGTGGATGGTTATTGTAGCTGAAGTCTTCGCCTGTGTGCAGCCAGGTGGCTGCTCAGGCCGATGCGTGATCCGCAGATTTTATCACAGGAGGGGCAGGGGAAGGCGGCAGCGGTGGTCGGTGGTGCTGTGGCACGAAGGTGTCTTCGTGCACGCCTCTGTGCTCTTCTCACTGTGAGACCCTCTGAAAGGTGTGAAATTCCCTGGTGGCAGGAAGCGCTCCAGCTGTCGCGATCAGCGGCCAGAGACTCCAGTGATGTTGGTTGGATGACACACTTTTTCAGGAGGGTTTTAATGTGGTCCTTGAATCGTTTTTTCTGCCCGCCGGCAGACCTTTGGCCCTCTGAGAGCTGGCCGTAAAGGATCTGTCGGGGTAGACGGTGGGGAGGCATACGGATCACATGCCCGACCCATCGCAGGTGTTTTTGTCCAAGGAGTGCTGTGATGCTGGGGATGCTGGTTCGGTCGTGGATTTCTGTGTAGGGCACTCTGTCTTCCCAGGTTACACCCAGGATCCTTTGGAGGCAACGGATGTGAAAGGCCTCTAGGCTCTGGATATGCCTCTGGTATGGGGTCCAGGTTTCTGCACCATAGAGGAGGGCGGGTCATACTTTTTTTTATTTTTGAAATTCAAAATGCTTGGGTGCCTATTTTATGTTTTTGGGTATGGGGAATTCAAATATGATATTCTTTTTTTGATTGGACAAACCCTAGCTACATCTATTTGCATTTCTATATCAGTAATTGTATCGATTTTACCTCAATTATGAGATTTAAAATCCAAAGGAAATTCTAACATGTGGGGTGTCTAAATTATGTGTTTTTTGATGGAGAATTCAAATATAATATTGTTTTTTGATAGAATAAGTCTAACCTACATTTTTCTGTACTTCAAAATTGCACATTTCGCCCGTTTTGACATATTTTTAGGATTTTTAAATACATAAAGGAAATCATCAACAAAGTCAAATCAAATTAAACTATTTATTAACAATTCAAGTGCAGGTATATCTGAATAAAATTGATGATCAATCACAGTATCACTTTCTGAGCGTCCAAAGTCCTGCTTTGACTCAACCATACACATCAGCCGATCTTCGGAGCCCTGATTCCTTCATCCCTCTTTTCCTGAGAGAAGTAGGTAGAGTAGAAGCTAAGTCACCATTTTGACCACCCTTTCAATGCTTTGAGTGTGGCAAGGCCAGTTAGCCACCTCCATGGGCCTGGATTCTCTCCACTCCCTAAATCATTTTGTCCTTATCCGTTCAGCAGGATTAGGATTTTTATATACTTAAAGGAAATATTTTATGTTGACAAAGTCAAATCAAAGTTATTTATTAAAAAATCAAGTGCATGTATATCACTGAATAAAATTCTGATGATCAATTTTCAGTATCACTGAAAATCACTGAACAAGTTCTCCTGAGCCCTGATTCCTCCATCCCTCTTTTCTTGAGAGAAGCAGGTACAGCGGAAGCCACTATGACCACCCTCTCTCAATGCTTTGAATGTGCTGAATGTGCTCCAGTTAGGCACCTCCATAGGGGTTGATTAAGGTCTTCAGTTCAGGTCAAAGACACCTTTTTATCAGATAATCAATCCACCAATGTTGGATATGTTTTTCTGGTTCTTTTCATTGCCGTCTCTCACCTGAGTGTCTCAGTCTTCTTATCCCCTGATGGCCAGGCTTCTCTCCCTCCCCACAATCATCTCATTCTGATTCTTGAGATGTTTTTGGAGGATGGCTTCATGATGGCTCCACTGTGTGGACACAGCAAGCAGCTTGGCATCGCAATTCCCCATACCTCCTTTCTCTGGGACTTGTCACAGGCCAAGTGAAACTTTTGCTGCCTAGGACCTTCAATCCATCATCTTTGTTGGCCCCTAACTGATTGATCTGTCTGACAAGGTCATTAAAGATGAAAGATCTTGACTGATCAACACTATGGCTATAGAATGGTTTATGCAGTCAGGGATAGTGATTCCTAGCTGCAAGGCTGGCTCTGAATGGGCCAGTAAACCACAGCTGCTGGCTCATTGCAACAAGAAGATATCTCAGACTCTGAATGTCAAAGCATGGTGAAAGTAAAGAATCATCTGCATCTGACAAATCTGAAGTGCATTGCTGAATACACCATTATTTTTACAGTCATGGAAAAATGATTAAACCACCCTATTATTAGACCACCATACAACGGTGGTCTAATATTTTCCATGACTGTAGATATACATGGACTGGACTGTCCCAGAGGAAGGATGTATTGGGCATTGTGATGCCAACTGCTAGATCTGCTTGTTGTGATCACAATGAAGCCATCCTTCAAACACTGCTGTGCCCAAAGGATCAGGATGAAATGGTTGAGGGAGTGGAGAGAATCCAGGCCATCAGGGCAAACGGACCAGAAGCACGCAAATATGATGCTCCCAGCATGGTGTGTCAGAGTATCTCACCTGTGCAATAAACACCTCAAAGATTAAGACCATCAATCAAAACCCCCATGGAGGTGGCTAACTGGCCTTGCCACACTCAAAGCATTGAAAGGGTGGTCAAAATGGTGACTTAGCTTCTACTCTACCTAGAAGCTAAGGGATGAAGGAATCAGGGCTCCGAAGATCGGCTGATGTGTATGGCTGAGTCAAAGCAGGACTTGTTCAGAAAGTGATACTGTGATTGATCATCAATGTTAATAAATAGCTTAATTTGGTTTGGCTTTGTTGATATAAATGATTTCCTTTATGTATTTAAAAATCCTAAAAAATAGGTAAAAACGGGCAAAATGTGCAATTTCAAAGTACAGAAAAATGTAGGTTAGACTTATTCTATCCAAAAAACAATATTATATTTGAATTCTCCATCAAAAAATACATAATTTAGACTCCCCACATGTTAGAATTTCCTTTGGATTTTAAATCTCATAATTGAGGTAAAATCGATACAATTACTGATATAGAAATGCAAATAGATGTAGCTAGGGTTTGTCCAATCAAAAAAAGAATATCATATTTGAATTCCCCATACCCAAAAACATAAAATAGGCACCCAAGCATTTTGAATTTCAAAAATAAAAAAAGTATGACCCGCACCGGAGTGTGGAGAGACAGACTGCCTTATACACAGCAGCCTTGGTGGAGATGGTGAGATTCCTGTTCAGAAACACCCTGGACCTAAGCCTGCCAAAAGCAGCAGAAGCCAGGCCAATGCGGGCCTGGACATCGTCATCTACGGTGCAGGATGGTGACAGAGTGCTGCCAAGGTAGGTGAAATGAGGGACAGTGGCTAAAGGGTAGCCATCAAGGGTGAAGGTAGGCGTGTTTGGCTGGGGAGTGAACTCCTGCACGAGTATTTGTGTTTTCTTTATGTTTATCTGGAGACCAACAGCACTGTAGATGGAGGCAACGACATTCAGTGCTCGCTGGAGGGATTCAGGTGAGTGGGCAAGTAGTGCACAGTCGTCAGCGTACTGTAGTTCCAGGATCTGCTGTGTAGAGAGCTTGGTGGTGGCTTGGAGGCGGCGGATGTTAAAAAGGCTACCGTCCAGCCCAGTGGTCGGCAACCCAAGATGTTGAAAGAGCCATTTTTAACCAAAAAATAAATTCAAAATCTGTCTGGAGCCGCAAAAAATGTGTTTCTGAGAGTGTACAAATGTGAACCAAATGGACCCTGGCGGGTCCATTTGGTTCCATTTGTACACTCTCAGAAAAAAAGGTCCTAAAAGAAAAATCCTAAAAGAAAACATGGTGAAACACACCTTGATGACGTCATGAAGCAGTGTTGTGCCATGTTAATGATTTTTTTTCAGACCTCCTTTTCTAGGAAATACATTGTTTTTTATCATGTCCACACAACATCTCAAAGATATATTAATGATATAGTAAGCTTTTGAAAATGGGTGGTTCAGATTAAAGCTTGATCTCTGATATGTGCTAGGATTTTGTGGCATGGCCAACAAGCACTGCATTAACTACTGATGTAACTGTCAGACAGCGCATGGCGTGTTGGGTGCTGTCAGTGACTGAAATGTTTATATATGTTGGCAGATCACCCCAATGTGTATGTAATAATGCTACATCCAGGGAGCCACTAGGGCTGTGTTCTAGAGCCGCATGCGGCTCCTGAGCCGCAGGTTGCTGACCCCTGGTCCAGCCTGTAGTGTATCTGTATCCCATCTGAGGGATCCAGGTATTTATGTGACAGGAGGGTGACAGTGGAGATGAAGAGATTGAATATCGTTGGGGCTAAGACGCACCCTTGCTTGACCCCGACATTCACGCTGAAAAAGGGGGGATTGCTGACCGCCGGTACTCACACAGGCTTGCATCCCATTGTGTAGCTGTTTCAGAATGTTACAGAATTTTGCTGGCACTCCTAGTTTCCCAAGCATTTCCCACAGCAGGTCCCGGTTTACTGTGTCGAACGCCTTGGACAAGTCACACACACACACACACACACACACACACACACACACACACACACACACACACACACACACACACACACACACACACACACACACACACACACACACACACAGAGTTCTGAAAATATAGTATATGTTTGGGTGAATCAATTGCATTAAAAATGCCCCCACTGTTCATACAAACTTTTAATCATAAACTGGAAAGGCCATTACATAGATTATTTTGGTGTGGATAGTGTGCCAGCAAAAAAAAAGTTCTTCTAAACAATTTGGAGCCCCATGGCAAGATGCAACACCTATGACAGGCACTGTAAAATGGCACCTTCCAAGGGATAAAATTACTAAAGGACACATAATAATGTGGTTTAAATGTGCAATTCTAGTTATAGAGGACCAGGGGTGGATGTAACATTTCTCAATTGGGAGGGGGGGGGGGGGGGGGGGGGGGGGGGGGGCAGGAGGCTTCATCGCCCATGTCTCTTCACGCCACGGGCGATGAAGCCGCACGCATACCATTTTTGGTTACAGTACTTTTATTAGTCAAGTAAAGCATCAATAATAACATCAGTTGTTGTCGAAGTTGCAACAGACACGCCGCATGCATAAAGCTAAAGGTCTGACTCAGAGAGGTTTCTGTTTTCAACGATGAAATGCTGTTGGTTTAGTGGTGACACAGCTGTAGTTAGTTAGTAGCAGTAGTCGTGTTTGAAGTTTTAAATCATTTTAAATATAAGCACTTTTATTTGAAATATTTGTGTTGTTTTGCTTGCCATCATGTCTGGTGGGGTATGCCCATGCCTAGATCTGCCCCTGTAGAGGACAAGTATAATGTATATGAGGCTTATTAGCCTGGATCCTGTCTGGTGGTCGCCCGTGCCCTCCCCTCCTCCCCTCATTGCACCCCAGGCAACTGCCTAGTCCAGGGGTCAGCAACCTGCGGCTCAGGAGCCGCATGCGGCTCCAGAACACAGCCCTAGTGGCTCAATGGCTGTAGCATTATTACATACACACACTGGGATGATCCACACCAAAATAATATAAACATTTCAGTCACCCAAAACGCGTTGCGCTGTCTGACAGTTGCCAGTTAAAGTAGCACTTGGTCAAGCCCAGCAGTTATCAGAGGTGGAGCTTTCAATCTGAACCACCCATTTTCAAAGGTTTACTCAGTCATTAATATGCCTTAGAGGTGTTCTGTGGACTAGAAATGGAGTTCTGTAAAACTTTAGAAACTCCATTTCTGAAGAAAGGTTGTGTTTCACCATGTTAATGATTTTTCTTTAAGGACCTTTTTTTCTGAGAGTGTGCAAATGGAACCAAATGGACCCGCCAGGGTCCATTTGGTTCACATTTGCACACTCTCAGGAAAAAAATAATAATAAAATGCGGCTCCAGACAGATTTTGAATTTAATTTTGGGTCAAAAAAGGCTCTTTCGACATCTTGGGTTGCCAACCCCTGGCCTAATCTGACTAATAGCAATAACGCCCCTGCAACACAGAATGTGGCAGCATATGAAGGAACATTTCTTAATTCCAATACCTGGCAACCGGCCATGATATACTGTAAGTGGGATAATAATACACTCAGAGTGAGATGAGTTGTTTTTCTGTTGGTGTTGTTTTTTAACTATTGGAACTGGCAGCGGAAAAGGACTCCATATTCGCTTCCTCCAGTTGGTGACTTGGCGTGCTAAAACATAAACCTTCACATGATAATTTAATTAATAACAAAAAACAGGGGCAGATCTAGGCATGGGCAATGCCCATTAGGTATGGGGGGGTCTGCCCCACCAAACATGATGGCATGCAAAACAACCCAAGATATTTCAAATTAAAGTGCTTATATTTAAAATGATGTGAACCACTACTACTGCTACTAACTAACTACAGCTGTGTCACCGCTAAACCAACAGCGTTTCATCATTGAAAACAGAAAACTCTCTGAGTCAGACCTTTAGCTTTATGCATGCTGCGTGTCTGTTGCAACTTCAACAACAACTGATGTTATTATTGATGCTTTACTTGACTAATAAAAGTCCTGTAACTGAAATTATGAAATGATGAAGTCGCCCCCATACCAACCCCCCCCCCCCCCCCCCCCCCTCCTAATTGGGAAATGTTACATCCGCCCCTGACAAAAACGATGTTCAGGCGTCATGTTGGGAAATTTCTGCTGTGCCTGTGTTGTTGAATACAGAATAGTCCTTGCCGGAAAGCCCCTCCCAAAACTGCCATGATCCAATCACAGCTAAGGTTGATATATTTTGTCCACCTAGTAAGTTCACACATTTGTTTCATAATCCTTTAATATTTAACCAGTGGGGGTCGCCATTTTCATTACAAACAGAGCACTGTATATACAGTACATCAACATTTTGTGTTGCAATTCAATGAGCTCTTCTCTAAGCCCCACCCTTTGGGGTGGGGTTTGCTCACTGTCCAATGGCAATGCAAATACGTTAGCAACTGTTGCTATCCAGGTCAAGCTTTCCTAATCAAGCTAATCAAGCTCTTCCAACGTACCTATTGGACAAGGCCGGATTGGGGAGGGGCTTAGTGAAGAGCTTGTTCATTGAGTCCCCAGTACCCAGGGCTCCAGGGAAAATTGCCTATAGGGCTCCAAATTGCTTAGAAATACCACCGGTGTCCATTTCTCTGTCCACCTGTTCATTCCAGCGTGTCTTCCTCCCCGCTGTGCAGACACACATCACTGCTGCATCCTCCCTGCCTCGCCTCGCTGCTGCTACCTGCTGCTCATGACATTTTTGAGCGGTGCCTAACAGCGCCGTTAAGTAGCAATGCCTGTCTGTCCGTCCGTATGTCCGAGCAGTAGTAAAGTGGAAGATATTTAGTCTGAAACTTCTGTGTTTGAGGTTTTATTCCTGAGGGGTGGTTCTAAACAGGACAATAGACCTTTAGCTAAGCCCCGCCCTCTTGTCCACCTTAGGACACTTTCCAGCCAGGCTCATTCATTCCAATGTAAATATCATGGATCATTTTTGGAACCAGACCTTCAAAATATTTTCCAAATCCATCAAGACATGTCCTATGCAGTGGAAAAATGTGTGTGTGGCATTTGTTTTTTTTTTTTTTTAAAACAAGTGTTTTATCATACAGGACAGCTATTGGTGGAGAGGTTTGTCTATCACAGCTTATGCTTAGCTTATTCTGGTGAATAGCGTGTTCTGATTGGTCCCACACACAGGGCTGAGGGAAATATTATTCAAACTGAGGAGTGTCAGACCCAATCAGGGGCGTCATCTCGCGTCCGTCCTCATGTAGGCTGCAGACTTGCAGCCTACACAGAGATTACGCCCCTGGACCCAATCTACTGTTTGGTCAGGTTTCCATGCTACCATCCACCTGTAGGCTCTGTTGCTAGATCGCCCTGCATGGGGTCTAATTTCTATTTGTCTCAGTACTATATTAAATTCTAAATTAATTTAAAGAGTTGTCTGACTGAATACTAGCAATAGGCTAAGCATTGTGGAGGTCTGTATTTTACAAAAGTAATCGATTGTTCAAAATGTTCGTGAGATGTGAAATGGTTTCAAGACACAATTAGAAAGTGAAGCACAAGGCCAGTTTAGAGGATTTAGGCGTAACAATGTGCTCCAGTTTGAGATATTGAGTTAAGATGATCGTTGGGTGATTTAGTTTTTTCTTAGAATTAAAGTTCCATATTAAGAAAGCAGGTATGAGTCACATCGTTTCTGCTGCCAGTCTTCACTCAGTGAACGGTGACTCACTGGGTGAGAGAAAGGATAAAATGGAGATGGATAAGTTGTTGATTAAAATGAACCTTCAGCGTGTCATCCTCATTCAGAGTATAGAGTAAGAAAAGGACAGATCCACACATTCTACGGACAAAGAGATAAAACTGTGGTTAGTGTGGAGCCTCCATATAGTTGCTGACAATTTAAAAGTTTGAGTTTTACAAATATGGTGTGGGTATGAAGGTATTTTGTGTTTATTTGTGATGAAATGAAATGTTATTTTGTTATTGTTTTGTTGGGACTCCTCATAGACACTGGGACAATCCAAAACCAGGATATCTGGTCACTGTGTGTGTGTGTGTGTGTGTGTGTGTGTGTGTGTGTGTGTGTGTGTGTGTGTGTGTGTGTGTGTGTGTGTGTGTGTGTGTGTGTGTGTGTGTGTGTGTGTGTGTGCGTGCGTGCGCGTGCGTGCGTGCGTGCGTGCGTGCGTGCGTGCGTGCGTGCGTGTGTGTGTGCGTGCGTGCGTGAAGCACTCTTATCTTTATACAGTGTTGCCAAATGCCAACCAAAATCCAAAATGCACTAGTGGCACTTCCAATATGCACTCAAATGGGCTAGAGCAGTGAGTTTTCAACCATTTTCATACCAGGGCCCACTGTTTATT
Organism: Benthosema pterotum; assembly: GCA_039105355.1. Taxonomy (NCBI): domain Eukaryota; kingdom Metazoa; phylum Chordata; class Actinopteri; order Myctophiformes; family Myctophidae; genus Benthosema; species Benthosema pterotum. The sequence goes on along the minus strand of CM076973.1, from coordinate 404,980 downwards.
CTGCATTTTAGCCACTGAGGACCACCCTTTGATATTGAGTGTAGTCTGTCAGACTAATTTAGGAAAAATAACTGGCAAAATGTTGGTCAAAATATCAATTCTTCAACATTTTCTAATTGTGTCGATTCTTGGAATTAGATAATCCAGATGTTTAAATATAATTTAACTCTTGAGACTCTCAAGAGTTACAGATCTATAAGCGTCCATTTGGTTACCAATGGTCCTTTCTAGGAAGGAAGGAGGACTCTATCATAGGAGGAAAAATGGTGAAAAACGAGGGTTTTATCTCTGGCGCCTGTCAACCAATTTCACCCCAACTCACCAGTAAAAAAAGCACTAGATTTTGCGCCAGAAGTTTTTTTCCCCACTAATTATGGCGCTATAGGGGGGACTGGGAAAAAGCTAAATATAGAAACAAATGCACCAAGTTGGCAACACTGCCTTTATGTTGAATTCATTGTGTCTTCTTCAGAGGAAGTTGTTTTCGAAGAGCTTCTGTGTGTGTGTGTGTGTGTGTGTGTGCGTGTGTGTGTGTGTGTGTGTGTGTGTGTGTGTGTGTGTGTGTGTGTGTGTGTGTGTGTGTGTGTGTGTGTGCGTGTGTGTCGATGCAATGCAGTGCAATGCTCTGCACTCTACAGTATACTACAGGCAGAGACACATAAATGTTTCACTAGCTTTAGAGAGAATGTGATATGAGACAGATGAAAGTGTACTGTACTGTAGCGTACACACAGACACACACAAACATGTGCAACGGACAATACAAATGAGTTGGAATGGCATCCATGTCATGTCCGCACGCTCACTCAACACACACACACACACACACACACACACACACACACACACACACACACACACACACACACATCAGGGGCGGATGTAACATTTCCCAATTGGGGGGTGGGGGGCAAGAGAAAATGATGTGGGTGCGGCTTCATCGCGATGAAGTCGCACCCGTACCATTTTCGGTGACAGGACTTTTATTAGTCAAGCATCAATAATAACATCAGTTCATTGACACACTTCAGCTCAGATTGACCAACCATTTATTGCAAAGCTTTTGCATGTTAGTATGGCGGAGTGGCTCTGCCCATGAGATAACGGATCTATGAACAGACATAGATCTGATATCTCGTTTGATATCGCATCCTGTGAACCGAGTGCGGCTCTGATATCAAACCCCCCTGAGCAGAGCCGTTTAACAACACAACATCAGTACATGAAGAGCAATATGGAACACAACATAACAACACCATAACATGAGAACAGATCCGGCAAGTACATAACTCAACACCGATAATACTGGGCGAGAACAAGGGGGAGGAGGTCGGGGAGGAGGGGGTTCAAAATTTCACGGAGCTGGGGAGCGTGACAGCTCAGCAAGAGGTTGAATAGTGAACTGGGGCTGCTTAAGAAGCCTGCCTGAATTGAACTATGGGAAAGGTGGGCGTGAATGAAATGCTGTAGCGAATAGGGGAGAGGGATAACATAGGGAGCTGCAGATTAAAGGGACAGGTCTAGGCGGAGGGGAAGGATGGAGCATGATACACTACACCAATCTGCCTTCCGTGCCTCCATGAACTATCGCTTACGCTGGATTTCATTGACACACTTCAGCTCAGATTGACCAACCATTTATTGCAAAGCTTTTGCATGTTAGTATGGCGGAGTGGCTCTGCCCATGAGATAACGGATCTATGAACAGACATAGATCTGATATCTCGTTTGATATCGCATCCTGTGAACCGAGTGCGGCTCTGATATCAAACCCCCAACACTCGCTCATGGCAATGAGCCAGTCACCCACCGGAGCCACCAGTGTGCTAAGAGAATGAATGAAGTCGGTGCAAATGTGAATAAATCTACTTGAATGGGCAAGCCCTGGATACTGAGCATGGCCCGTAACTGATTAGTAATGAAACACTATAGGTGGACTAACTATGTGTAATTCCTTCTATACGCATTTCCAGCCCGCCCGGGCTACTTAAACGAGTTAACTTACAGCCCGCCCGGGCTTCCTTGAGTAAGTTAACTAACGGCCCGCCAGGGCTACCTTAAACGAGTTAACTTGCAGCCCGCCCGGGCCTCCTTGAGCAAGTCACTTACGGCCCGCCAGGGCTACCTTGAACGAGTTAACTTACAGCCCGCCCGGGCTTCCTTGAGCAAGTTAACTAACGGCCCGCCAGGGCTACCTTAAACGAGTTAACTTGCAGCCCGCCCGGGCCTCCTTGAGCAAGTTACTTACGGCCCACCAGGGCTACCTTGAACGAGTTAACTTACAGCCCGCCCGGGCCTCCTTGAGCAAGTTACTTACGGCCCACCAGGGCCACCTTGAACGAGTTAACTTACAGCCCGCCCGGGCTTCCTTGAGCAAGTTAACTTACGGCCCCCGCGGGCTACCTTAAACCTTGGTCCAGTATAGAAGGAATATTCTATTTAGTGAGATGCTGACTAACCGCCATACCAACGTAATAACAGGGAACTATAGACACATACCAGGCCCCCCCAACCCGCGCTCCGGCAGGAGCAGCCCTATTGAACTGAACAGAGCATAAATGCAACCATCAATTTATTACATAAATCAGAGATCAGGCAATAGCACTCATGGCCCTTTGGGCCGAAAGAATCTCGCTCCTGTTCAGACGGATGTAGCGTTCATAAGCCGGGGAGGACCAACGACCCATGGCCTTCAGGGTAGGGGACGGGACCAGGGAAGCCGCTGAGGTTGCGGCGCCGATGCGGAAGGAATGAGGGGTGAACAACTTCGGGCAGAGCCCACACCGCTGGCACAACACACGCAGCTTGGAAGCGAACCAGACCCTGGACATGGGCTTTCCTTCCTCGGTGACGAACAAAGGCTCATTCCCCCCAGGATTTGAACGCCGGCGCAGGTACCGGAACATAGAAGAAAAGGGACAAAAGGCAGTATCAGTTCGAATAATGGATATGGAGGTGCCAGAAGAATCTTTATCTGATTTGGAGTGTTTAAGGTTAATGGAATACATGTCATGCTGGGGAGAAAAGTCAGAAACAGTTAAATCATGCGAAGGATTGAAATTATCGGTAGGAGTGGTAAATTCCCCGCACCTAAGAAACCCATAAAAAGCCAACAGAAAAACAGCCTCCAGGAGAGAATCGATGAATGGACTGAAACACCCGGACCTTAAGTGCGAAACCAATTTATGCACCAGTGGGAGAGTGAGGGGAAGACGTTTGTCATTGCCTTGAGGGTGGGCTTTCTTAATTCCGTTGAGGAGGAGCTTAATGGATGGATTCCCGAGGAGGCTACCAGCAGATGGGTTTAAACATCTCAAATGGAACTGGACCCCTGCGACCAGCGCTTTGATGGAGGCATACTGGATTCTCTTAGATTCAGCACAGTAGACTATGAATGCGCAAATCATGGGAATGTTGACAGGCAGCACAGGGACTGAAAAAGCTGCACAAAATGAGGAGAACTGGGACCAAGCAGCGTCATAGGCTTTTAATGTATTTTTTGCTAGACCCATCCTCATATAATGGGAGGCAGAGGACAAATAAGCCTGAAGGCGACCTAGTCTAGGGTGACCTGATTGAATGGCGGCAGACCAGGCTGGAAGGGGCCGCCCCAGGGCACAGGTCCCTGAACTCCTGAAATTTAAACCGGGACAAGGCATCAGCGATTTTATTATCCATACCAGGAATATGAGACGCACGAATAGAAAAATTGCCCAAGACACATGTCCAGGTGAGTCTCCTAACTAGCCTATTGATAAAGGGGACCGAAGAGCGACCCTTATTAATGATGTGAACGGTCGCCTTGTTATCACAGAATACAACGATTTGTTTCCTCCCCCATTCCTTCCCCCAGAGAATGGAAGCGACGACCACCGGATACAGCTCGAAAAGGGCAGTGGATGACGCAGCAATTGGCAAGGCCAGCAATTCATCCGGCCACGGACAGGCGAACCATTCGTTATTAAAATACCCACCAAACCCCACGGAAGGGGCCGCGTCCGTAAAAAACCCCAGCGCGACAGAAGATTCCAGCGCGTCATGGTGGAAAAAAGAAATGCCGTTCCATGCGTCACATAACTTTGCCCAAAAGCGCAAGTCCGACTTACAGCCCTCGTCTAAGACAACGCGGTCGCTCAACTTCGCGGCGGATTTAGCGAGATCGAGGAGTCTGGCCACGAAAGACCGCCCCTGTGGGATTATTCTCATGGCGAAATTCAAATGCCCGAGCAAAGATAGCAACTCGCGCTTGGAAATGGACTCGGACCCAAGAAAAAGACCCATAATTTCCCTGACGCGCTGCAGCTTCTCGAGGGGAAGGGATGCCTGCATGAGCTCCGAATCTAATTCAATCCCTAGAAATTCGAGCTTCTTAACGGGGCCGACTGTCTTCTCTTCGGACAGGGGGACGCCCAATTTAGAAAAAACCTCCTTGACCGTTCTAATGCTGCGCTCGGCTGGCCGTCTGGAAAATCAACCACGAGAAAATCATCCAGCAAGTGAAGGAGAAAAGGCAACCCATAATTATTAGACAAAATCCAACACAGCGCTTCGGAGAGAGTGTTAAAAATGCTCGGACTACTCCGGCAACCAAAAGTGAGTCTGACGGCGAAGTACATTTTTTCCCTCCATTTCACGCCGAAGAGATGCCACTGCGAAGGATGGAGAGGCATGATTTTAAAAGCATCTGTAATGTCGGCTTTGCCGAGCCACGCTCCTTTCCCCGCTATTTTAATCAGACGAATGGCGTGATCTACTGTAGCATAGCATAAAGAAAAGGGGGCGAGTGGAATTAGACTATTAATACTGTCTGCACTGTCATCATGCGGGCCGGATAAATCAACGATCATACGTTTTTTCCCCGAATATTTCCTGGTAGCCACGCCGATTGGATTAATCCTAAATAACGGAAAAGGCGCAGCATCGAAAGGGCCTATCATATAGCCTTTTTCTACTTCCCTGGCTAGCAGTTTATCCACGACCCCTGGTTCCCTCATCGCGGATTGTAGATTATCACATATAAACGTCTTAGAAGGGAGCCTGCACAGACCAGCAAAAAAACCATGAACGAGTCCGGACAGTAAGTAAGACACAAAGCAGCGATCCGGATGCTTGGCCAGAGCTTCTCTCAGTTCTGGAACCTTGACAGGAGTAGATGCTTTATTCATTTTTTCTTGAAGGTGCGGCGGGGACAGATGAATTTCGGGTGGGGGTCTCCGCACACACTGCAATTATGCAGAAATTTACATTTGTCAGCAAAATGACACACGTTTTCATTAAATAGAAAGCAGACCGGTTGCTTAGATGACATGTGATTAGACTTATTCACCTTCCCATCAGGCTCAAACCTCGCTCTCGGAGGAGGATCGGTTGTCGCTCTAGGGCAAAAGCGGCTCTGGTGATTAAAAGAGCCGCATATGGTGCATGAAATGGCGCGATGCCCAGTGAAGTGCCTGTTTGTCAGAGCCAAATCTACCAGGGACCAGTCCAGTCTCTGCTTGTACTTGAGCAAAAAATTGGCAGCTTTAGCGGAAAACGATTTATGATACTCATAGAACAAAGTCCCTCCATAGGTAAGAGACAGGTCGGAAATGATAGCCAGATATGTATCGAGCTCAACTCTGCGCTCCGGAAACTCCTCGCAAATTACGTCCCTATATACTCCAAAAGCCACATTAAACTCCGTCATAGTCAAGTTCTTGGACAGTCTCGGATCGCTGTCTTTAAGACACACAGAAATGTCCCCGCAATCAACGACTCTCCTCTCCCCGAGCCCCGACTCAGAAGCGCACAGCAGGATTTTAACAAGATTTACGTCATTACCTGCCAGGATCTGGGCTCGGAGCGCCGGAGAGATCGCCGCGGCCGGCGAGAAGAAGGGGACTCCTGCAACGGGGACGGGAACTGCAGATCCCAGTGTCCCTTGCGGCGGAAGCTGAATGCCTAGGCCGGGAGTGGTGACGTCATCCGCCAGCGCCCGCCATTGCTCGGCGACCGGAGTAGGAGCAGGAGGCACGCCGTTCTCTAGCTGTTGGATCCGAGAATCCATGCTGGTCAGGGAAACCTGGATATTATTCAGAGCAAGGAGAACAGGATCAGAAGAAGGGGGAGAAGGAGCCACCGGGGCCTGTTTCTTTGCTCGTTTTGGAGCCGGTTGAGCGCTAGAGTCGACATTTTTAGACTTAGCTTTGGCTTTTCTGGGGG
>CM076973.1:391279-393779 GCA_039105355.1 Benthosema pterotum | reverse complement strand
CCCTATGTACACCTGTACAACAGGGGGCGCTGTTTCTCAAATACAGAGTTCATGCAGTTCACACAGTGTGTGTGTGTGTGTGTGTGTGTGTGTGTGTTGTGTGTGTGTGTGTGTGTGTGTGTGTGTGTGTGTGTGTGTGTGTGTGTGTGTGTGTGTGTGTGTGTGTGTGTGTGTGTATTCTAATACTTTTAGACCAGTGGTTTTCAACTGGTGGTCCAGGAGGATTCCAGGTGGTCCCCAAGCTATGATGGACAGTTGGCAAACAAATGGACCCTTATAGATCTATTACTCTTGAGATATTGAGAAACCCTCATGGGTCCATTTTACGCTCTCAGGAGTTAAATTATATTTAAATATCTAAATTAGTAATTTTGGGGTCCTTGAGATTAAAAAAAAAAGAATGAACAGTGTTTGGTTTGGTTTCATGTTTACACTCTCAAGAGTTAAAATATTCATCATGTGAATTATCCCAAGTCTACACAACTAGAGAATGTAGAAGATTAATGGTCATTTTGATCTGTATGTTGGACTGTTGGTTTCCCAAATCCAGCCTGGAATTGTGGACAAAAGCAAAATAAATCTTTCGTTTTGGGGTCTGTGGGGCTAAATTGTCATCAAATGCTGAATAAATAGTGGACCATGGTATGAAAAACACGTTGAAAACCACTGCTATATTACAAAGACTTCCATTTTCCCTGCAGTAGAACAGAAACACAACAACAAAAGGGACAGAAATAGAAGTGGATGTAGCTCTATGTTAATTATTCAGATTGAAAGCAGTGTGTTTGTCACTCACTCACACGACGACACGCAGCTGTATGCTGGTGGCGTGACAGCCTCTGGAGAGAAGGTGCTAAATGTGCTCTAAAAGCCTGCTTTGTCCTTCATAAAGCAGAATGACAGTTTGTATTCTGTAACAATGGAAGAGCCATGATGATACGTTGCACTACAGCCAAATCATTGGTCACATAAAGCAGTGGTTTTCAACCTTTTTTCATTTAATTTCTGTAGTTTACACGGGCGTAGACACGTAGGGAAAAGGGGGACAATTGTAGGGGGGGGGGGGGGCAAAGTCAGGGGGCCCCACTGAACGCTTGCATTAAGGTTTTATTTGTATTGATTATATTATGAAAAATATTTGATCTCAAAGTGCACCAGATTGAAGCATTTTAAAGGGGAATTCCACCCATTTTCAACATTCTAATATGTCATTAGTATACCCTAGAGGTGCTGTATGGGTGGACATGATGAAAACGTTTCCCCCCCCATTCTGTGCTTTCCTGGAAATGGAGGTCTGAAGAAAAAGCACAAAAACATGATGAAACACATCTTGATGACATCATCAAGATGTATTGTCATCATGTTAATGGATTTCTATAGACACTTCTTTTTTTCTGAGAGCGTACAAATGGAGCCAAATGAACCCGTTAGGGTTCATTTGGTTGCATTTGTACGCTCTCGGAAAAAATGTTGAAAATGGGTGAAATTCCCCTTTAACGCCGCTGGGAAAGGGGGGGCCCATGTGGAAAAGCTTTGCAGGGGGCCCAGAATTGCTAGCTACGCCCCTGGTAGTTTATATTATGACTATTAATGAATATCTGCCCACTTTACTTAAAGGTCTCAAATCCACCTTATAGCATGTTATTGTCGTTTATAAGACATTATTTATTTTAATAAACACATAGTTATTATAATGCATTGTAACTCAGTATATCATTTCTATATGTGCCTTTATATCTGACTAAGTGATAGTAGTTATAATGTGCTGTTCCTTTGACCATCATAATGCATTATGACTAACAGTTATAATACGTCATAAATGTGGTTATGAGGAGTTATATATGGTTATGGACATTTATAACAAGTCTTATAATCCATTATAAATATATTATAATGCATTGTAAATGAGCTTATAATGCATTATAAAGGTGACCTTCAAGTATTATCGAAACTAAAATCTAGCTTTAAAAAGTAGGATCTAGGAACTAGAATCTAGCATCAAGAACTAGAATGTATTGTCAGAAACTCGAATCTAGCATCAAAAAGTAGAAACTAGGGTCAAAAACTAGAATGTAGTGTCAAAAACTAGAATCTAGCATCAAAAAGTAGAAACTAGCGTCAAAAACTAGAATGTAGTGTCAGAAACTAGAACAAAATGGGTCAAAGGTTTGAGACCCAGCGTACCGTGGCGACACGCCAAATAGCCTTATTAGGCCTGGATAAAAAGCGTCTATAAGGAAATCCTTCAATGTAAAAATCCCCTCAAGGATGACATGGATGTCCGACGACGTCCCTATGTATACGCTGCAGCCGTTTGAAGTGCAGCCTCCTGAACTCTGTCAAGCATTGTGTTAAAAACACTTCCATTGTGTTAAACATGTCCTGTTGAATTACCCTGAACCTGAGAACAGTTATGACTAATCCTCAAGTTCATCAGTCCATAATATCCATTGTTTCCTTTGACTTGAGTCACGTGAAGGGAGAGACTTCCCACTTAATA